>PTEX01000209.1:932938-1001804 GCA_003342815.1 Eudromia elegans | reverse complement strand
AAGGAAAAGAAAGGAAAAGAAAGGAAAAGAAAGGAAAAGAAAGGAAAAGAAAGGAAAAGAAAAAAAGAAGAACCACAAGATATACTGAGGAAATGGACTGCAAGTGGAACTTTTATCTCACAGAGCACTGAGATTTGTGTGCTATTAAGAAGTTAGGTCCTTGTTCAAATACATCATGAGATGCTGAGTGTACATTTGTGGTCACATTTGGTCTAGAGGAACCTGCTATCAGTATCCTAGCAGATTTTGTACCCTCTGGAAGCCTCAGTTCCTTCTACGCTACACTGCAAGGAATGAAACACACATGCTCATGGTCTGGCCATAATGCATCCTTCAAGATAAATAAATATGTATGTGTATATCTTAACACCAAAGGATCATCTCATGGTATTCTGAGGAGACCATGACTGTGGTGTAGTGTACACTAAAAGCCTCTTGAGGATGCTCACCCTAAACCATACAGAAACAATTTCTGGGCTACTTGACTTCAGAACCAGGGATTGTACTGGTCTGTTTTCTTACTTATCATTGTAAACACCCCTTAGATGGGTAAACTAGAGTAAAATTTTACACTTCGGTGGCAGTGTGTCATGGTTTAGAAGAGAGAGAGAGGGGGAAAAAAAAGTTTCCTTTATGGGTGTGCTGCATATTTGGGATAGAGACATTGATAGCAATCTGGGGCTTATATTTTGCTTTGGGAAAAAGGGAGCAAACACCATGAAGCTCTTCCATGTCCTTAGGAAAACAAGTCCTGCTGATGCTCTGAGCATGTTGCTCAGAGGACATCAGAAATAGTCCACTGTCTTCCTCTTGCTTTTGTGTTCAGTGGCATTACCTTTTTAAAAAGGAAATACTAATCAGACACATGGTGATTACAGAAGAAGCTATTCCTATAAATAGGAAAAGGGATGTACACTATTTACTCCCTTAAGTACAAATTGGCACCGGGTACTAGTCTAAGAAGTGTATATTAACATTCAGCTGGCTGTTACTGTGAGCCGTAATAGACATGAGCATTGACTAGACCCAATATTAGTGATGGTACTGGAAAACCATCCTTGCTTTTGGCTGCCTGAAGGCAGTAGTGATCCCCTGCTTGTCCTATCTGTCAGTCTATTTGATCTCCAAATGAATTGCTTTTGATAACAGCTATATAAATGCAGAACTGTTCCGCTGGGCCTTCTTAAATGAGACTCCTCTCTTTCATCTCCCAGTCATTTCAAAAAGCAGATAGACTTGTTAGAGGTTTTTAATGCAATGATTTATGTTTTATCTTGCCTGGTTTGAGGCAGGATTTATTTAGCACTAAATTCTTCCCAAGCCTATATGTGAGGAAGGAACGCTTCAACAATATTTGGGATTTAAAATAGTGTGTGTATATATGTGCATATGTGCAAGTGTGTGTGTGTGTGCACTGCTTTATTAGAGAGAAATAAGTGCTGTACTTTCTTTTTAGACATTCAATGTTCTGGTTTACTAGGTTCCTTGCACCTCCAGACAAATTAAGAGAAGTAGGAAAGAAGAAATATTTGAAAACTCTGTAACAGCATCTAGTCTAGGAAGGGAAAAGTTGTATCTACATTAGCTTTAGTAAAAAGCAAATCTCTAGATCTAAGAAATTAGCATTTCTTGTCGTGAACAAAAGTCAGCTAAAAATTGTGCTGTTTCTCCTTTACATTTTTCATCTTCTATTTATTGCTGAATGGGGATATGCAGCTAAGTGGAACTAAAGAACAGGTGAGAGTTGATTTTTAGGATTCCCATGTTCATTCATGGACAAATGTGTTACTTGACTGCTAATGTCTGCATGGTGGAGAGAGCTGGAGTTCTCTGATGCAAGTCAAAATCATACATCCATTCCACAGGAAAGGATCGGAGAAAATTATTAGGCCTAGGCATTTTTCTCCTATTTATTTACTTATTTACTTTTACAGTGGTAATGGGTAGACTGTGAGTATAGTTCAATTTATTTATTCCAATTGCAAAAGCTCTGGTAATGGTAGGAAACACACAATGAATGTAAGAGAAAGTTCTTTAAGGAAAATGATCCTAAATATCTCTGAGATAAAAATCTTATGCTCTAAAAAGACTTATTTTTGAAAGCAGTGAAGTTAGCTGGTCTGTCACTGTGTTATGCAGCTTTTCTTTGCCTCTAGGGAGAAATCACTGATATATTTGGAAAACTCCTTTCTACTCTGGAAATAAATAATAAAATAAAAGAAACTAAATGGAGGAAAAAAAAGTAAATATATGTAATTTAATACAGCTAGTTAAATTGATATCTTTGATGCAACAAGGAACTGGCAGTAATAGGAAAACTAGCCCATTTTTCTTTAAAATGACAAGGATCATTTTTTGTCTTGAAGAGAAATGGGAGATTTGAGTTTGCATCAGGTGGAGGAGAGACTGAATTCTTCCACATCTCAAGCAGCAGTTGAAGCATGAAGATGCTATATAGTGAGGGCAGATTGGCATTTTCTCTTGTAACAAGTGTGGAAGGAAGGGGACCTTCAGGGGATGATTCACCTCACCTAGTTTAGACGCATTTCTTACACTGGAGCTCAGGAGGCACCTATTCCTCTCCATTTGCTACAGAGACAAATTAGGGAGGTCGCACTTCGAGAACAGACTTGCTCAAATCTTTCATGTTGGGGCTGTTTCACTTAGTTAAAAGAAGCTCAGTAGTGTCTGGAACAAGGAAAGGGAAATCGTGTATAGCGTGATGGTTGAGACACTATTCTGGCAGCTGTTGGCGCAGCTTTATGAACCAAAGCTCATGGAGACCTTCTGTCCTCCTGGCTGCAGCAGGATGTGCAGATCCCAAAACCTTCCAGGATGTGTAGATCTTTCCCAGCCTTGCAGAATAACTATTAGTGATGCAAACTTTGTCCTTCTGAGATCTGGATGAGTGGCCTATCAGCTGCATGCAGAAAAAAAATTAACATCTCCCTCTGCTTCCTTCCCCTCACCGCTTACTTTTTCTTCTGAATGTTGCCTAAATCTCTACATTTATCACACATGCACGCATCACGTATTTGCAATACTGCTTTCCTCATTTGAAGTCTTTGCCAAATTCAAATTGCATATTCAAAAATGTTCCACAGCCTGAGATGTTCGTTTTCCAGAAAATAAGGAATCCAACAAAACCCGTCTCTATTGGCTTCAATTATTTAGCAGAAAGAATCAGTTGCATGTTTTAGCTTGATCACCGGGCATAAATCATATATCATATAAATCTATATTTCCTGAGGATTTGAGAGGCGTGCCTTGGTGGTTTGCCTAGGTGCCAGAGTCCCAAAAGTAGCACTTGCAGTGGTATTCCCTATGAAATGACCAGAAAGAAGAAATCCATTTTCCCAAATGCTACACCACAGGGCCTCTCAGCTTAGCATGTTAGAAGAGATGCACACTTCTACAAACTACATCTGGATATGCAATACGTATCCCTCTTCCCAGTCTAAAATGCTTCCAAATACATAAAACAAATATATAAAGAAACTGCTAGTTGTGTTTCTTTGGGTATCACAAATCTAATAAGTTTTCATTAATATTAAAAAGCAATTTCCTGCCATGGGATACTTGAGAATTCTGTCAAAGCTTTTCCTGCCTAGGTTGTATTTGTATTTATATTTGTGTTTACATGTGTAGATTTTAAAAATAAATTAACAATTAAATTCACAAAGCATTTTTTTCCAATGTGCGCTATGAATGATATGAATTCATCAAAACATAAAATCATAATGCACAAGGAAGTCTAGTCCTAAATGTTTGTTTTCAGATACCTCTCATTTCCAGATTGACCTAAAGGAGATTGGTGTAAAAGAAAAAGAGTTTCATTAAGTTTAAGTGGTCTGATTCTTCTCTCACCGAAGTCTGCATAATTTTAGTGGGAATAACATTGAAGGAGTCCATCAGATTAGTTTTGATATAGATTAAAGAAAGAATGAAAAATATTAGATTGTTTTTGAACTAATAAACCTATAAAACAGGAAGAAAACAGGGAGGAAAAAAAGCTGCATATTTTAATTCTTATAAAAAAATGCTTTTGTTATTCTAAGTTGTTTGTCATTCTCGGCCATTTAAGAACAACTTGGAATAAAATCTCAACATTTCTTGACACGCAATGGTGCTGTCCAAGGTTAAGTGCATTAGTAATTAATGCTACTCCAAGGACAAGATATATTTGGGTATATAACCTGCACTAGGATGTATATTGCTATACAGGGCATATTTATCTCATGGGCCACTGTCATTGCTAGAGTACGTCCAAGGCCAACCTTGGCCAACATTGAGTCAGGCAAGAGCTTTCCATAACACTTGTATGATTTTGGCTTGGGAGAGCTGGCACTTATCCATGCCATTTCTGATTAGGTTCATTAGTTAGTTTTGACTAGGAATCATTTTCAACATGTATTTTCAGTGGGCCCACCATGTTTTGGAGGTCAGGAGTTCTTTATATCATGGATGTGTTCAGATATTATGAACTGGCCTCAGGGACAGAGAATGGCATGGGCATGCTTACCATTACAGATATCACAGTAAAAACAGCACAGATGAGCTGGCTGCTTCCACTAGTCTTGTAGGAGTGCAAATAAAAAAGGCAAAGTTTAAAATCCTCGTATAAAATCCATGAAATACAAAGAAGGGGATATTAAGGTAACATTTCTGTTTAGCATACAAAAGATGTTAGAGTCTTTCAGAAAAGTTCAGAAATTACTAAAAAGTAATGGATTATTAATCATACTTTACAGCTGAGAAACTACATTATAGAGGGAATAAAATCCAGGATTTTATATTTTATTTATATATACACATGTGTATACATGTACATATACATAAATTTATATACAGAAGCACCTGCTCCTTATAGAGGACTCAACACAAATGGGCAAGTTTCTAAAGAGCACAGTATGCTGAAAACATGGCCTTGAGCATCACAATAAAAGCTGAGTGCTGTTGATGGCAGTAGAAAAAAAATTAAAATGTTCCATTTGAAATGTCTGCTTGTTGAAAAATGTTTCTTAAATTGAAATTTTCTATAGGAAATGTTTCTTTGGAGAAAAATGGCTTATATTTTTAGCAAATGCAAATTGGCAAGAATTCAATTTTTTTCAATTATTGGCTTTTAGACAAAATTTTAAATATTTTCACAGCAAGGCTATCTGAAAAGGTAGAGTTTCATTTTTTTTTTCTCTAAACATTATGAATTTGGCTTTCAGGTTTTCAGCATCAATGAAGTAGATGAGTAGGTTTGGCAACAAGGAAGTAGGTGAGTTTGTTTTAAAGCCTTTTTTGGCCAAGGTGCCCTGGAAAACGGTGGTAAAACCACAAAACACATTCAGCTTTTCTGAATGCAAGGTCAGTGCTCTTCTGTTACCAGACCCTGGGTCCATCACTGCGCAAGTTCTCCTGAACTTTCCAGTGGATATCACAGGGCTGAGAAATAGTAATTTCTTTGAGTGCTCGCTGCAACAGCTCAGCTGCTCGATTCACATCTTTTGGGGACATTTCCAGCTATATCTTGCTCTGCAAGGGGTTCTGGCAGCTAATTTTGCAGCAATGCAGAGCAAGGGGACCGCAAGGGAGACAGGAACGCGTCGGTCGCCTCGCTATTCTCCTCCCCGCGTATGGCACCACTTATTAAAATCCCGTTGTCCTGACCATTGTTGCTTGCCATTGAAGTCTGGTTTATTTACTTGGAAATCTGATTTGTTTCATTTTATTACTGTGTTTGTGAAGTAACTGATATCAGATTCTGCAGGAAAGCGCTGCCATTTACCAGCAGGCTGCAATGGCTCTGGCGCGGTCTGCCGGCCCGATTTGGAGGCCCAGTCTGCCCCCAGGGCTCCAGCAGAAATAAGATTACTGGCAATAACTGCTTCAACTGCTTTGAATAACAGACACAACTCAGAGAGCATAAAATTAGCATAAACACAGCATCAGTGTGTTCCCTCGGTGGATGCAAGGCAGGCAGGATATGGAAAATTGACTGAAATGGGGTCAGACGCTGCTGAAATCCAAAGCCCAGGAAAGGCTGCCAAGCGGAGAGGTGGCGCTGCTGCTAATAAATAAATAAATAAATAAATAAACAAACAAACAATCGGAGCGAAATGAACCCCATGAAGTCTTAATGACGAAGTGTTCAGAAGGATGAATATAAAAAAAGCAGGGCCGGTACCAGAGCAACTAAAGCGTTGTCTTTCGAGGCAGATTACTCCTACCAGTCCTTTGTGGGGTTTTTTTTATTTTATTTTTAAATGCTTATTGGGTGGAAGGAGGGGAGAAATAATGATAATAATAATAGTGGCAGGAACAATTTCCTCTAACAGATTTTCTGATTTTTTTTTTGAAAAAAAAAAAAAAAGATAGAGACTACAATAATTTGAGGAGTATGTCCTAGATTTGTTAATGACTGGTGGTAAGTATTTTACAGAGCTCTAGTCCCTTTGTATTTATCAAATATTAAAATGGGAGACGCTTCCTGACAGACTCAATAAAGTTGTGCACTATGAAGGGGAAGGCACAGCAGCTCCCATTTGGCAGTTTTATTAACGAGACATTGCAGATACCATTTGGAATCGGATTAGCCACAGAGCCCTAAGTATCCAGACCTTCATACTTGCTAATATTGACAGTGCTGGAACTAACATGTGCTTTAAAAAGTTCCTCAGAAACTCAAAGTATTGCCAAAGTCTCATCACGTTCCTCTCGCAGACAGCTTGAGATTTGGGACAGTGTCTTCAAAGCAGCCTCTACAGAAGAGGTGGAAGTGATAGAAAAGGATCGGCAGCAGTCATGGAGCAGAGGTGGTTTTCTTTCACTAAAGTAAATGGTTCTTGTTAGTCCTTTGGTTGCAGTGGAAACTCTTGCAAAGTTGCTGGATCAAAGTCCATCGTGAACCCAGCTCACACAGCAGAGTATGGGAGATACCTTCTAACCCAGATGTGGCAGTCCAACAGTCCACATTTCAAGAAAATAACACAAAACAACAAAAAAACCACCACTTTTCCTAAAATTCACCCAAGATGGTTTGGGTATGATCTGAGCTTTCTAGCTTTCTTTATTTCATTCACTCCTTTGCTCTCATTTTTGCTTTCTCGATCTCTCTTGCTCTCGTGACTTTTCTGAGGACTTCTTAGGGAAAACGTGGAGAGTCATCAAATATTAATTTTTTCCTAAAATTTATCTGCTGGAAGTCAGGTACCTTCACATAAGGTTTGTGACACAGACGACAGAGGAAAACACAAAGTAGTGGATGACTTTGTCTAGCTGCCTTTGAGACAGTTAACGGACTGTTGAGCAAAAATAAAGAACATAAAGTTTGGATGAGAATGAAACAAATTATATGCTCGTTTTTAACAGAGATCTGCAAGAATTGTAGGAGGAATAGAGGTGTAGAATGAGTTCTAAAAGTTTGCTGTCATTCTTTTTTTACTTTTTTTTAAAAAACTTTATAACTTCTGATCTGAAGCATGAGATCTAAAAGTGACTCTGAGAGAAACTTTACTAGACAGCAGTTGACTTATGAAAAATAAAATAGAGAAAAGAGGGCGGGGGGAAAAGAAGAAGAAGACTGCTATTGTGAAATTCCCAGCAAGATTTACGAGCAAGCTTTGGGTAGGACGTGAACCTCTTGAGAGCGTGCCCTTGTCTATAAAAATAAGCACTAATGACCCTTTGTCCCCTGCTGACATATCCAGAGGAAAGGGCATGCTCAAGAGGGCCGGGAAACGAAACTCCTTCCTCACCCTTAAAGGTGGTCCCTTCAGGTCAGAGGGAAAGCACGTGGTTGCAGAGCACGGGCACAGCACGCCTGGGGATAAACACAAGACTTTGCTCTCCCCAAGGCGTCAATCCAGCATCTCTCGCTAGCACCACATTCCTTAAACCAACAAACAGAGGCATGTGCCATGGGAACGCGTGAGGAGAAGCAAAGCTGACTTGTAAAAGTTCTGGAGCCCCGCCACAGTTTTCCTATGGAAAAAAAAAATAATAATTCCAGGCTCCTTCTCACAAAGGACCTTGTTCTCTCTTTCTGTTGGGGTTAACCAGCATCTAATTGATTTATTCAGGAATATAATTGATTCTGACGAAAGCGGCAGCAGTAAGCCCTCCAACACTGTAACTCCCTGATATGGAGGCTATCGTGGTCCTCATTCATCTCGCTTAACTGCAGCTCCTGTGTTAGATGCGCGCTTGCCCTAGGCTCCCTCCATAATCAGTGGAAAGAGATAGGCTTCTCCGGAGAGCTGTTCAGATCTAGCCTGGGCTAAATTGCTATCTGACAGCACCTTTCTCAGCGACTATAACCGAAATCCAGGATGATGATGCGGGATATCAGGTGTCTAAGGCTTAGTTTGCTGGCGTAGACGCAGCCTTAGTGGTGAAAGCTGCTTCGGCACCTCTTGCTGCACTTGCCTGATAGACACAGATCAACAGTTCTGCAAATCAGACCTTGTCTTTGCTGCTTTGGGATGATGCTTTTCTTTGCATAACAGAATCCTGGCCAAATGCAAAGGCTTCCAGATATTAGAGAACCCCCCGTATTCTCTGCATTGACTCCTCATGTGAGTGACTCCATTCACACACTTACAGCGTTGAGGCCACTGCTTGGCACAGTGAATGAGGTGGTCAAAAGGATGCTGAAAATGCAATTGTTATTCTCTGAAACATGAGTGGTGTCATTTTGTAAGTTCACATCCCCTTCTTTCATCTGCATTGTTGATTTTTAAACATAGTATCTTATTATTTTTAAAGAATATAAACACAAAGTTTAAAGAAAAAGCTTTTTTTTTTAATAAAAAACTTATTTCAATGGAAATACATAATAAACTTATCCCCTCTGTTACTAAGCAGATTCCAGCAACGACAATCTAAGTATGATATAATTTTGATTCGGAACCGTGCAAATGCTGTTAAGAAACAAAATGAAATTGAGTTGAAAAAAATGAAAATGTGTATTTATTGAAATATAAGATTTCCATAAGATATTGTTAGGAACTGTTAATGTTACTATCTGAAATATATTTGATTAGAGTAAGAAAACAGTTCTGTTCCAAGTAAGACTCTCTATACAGACTTGGTTTTGAGTGGTTGATCGGTACACTAAGATGTCAGTCCTAGAAAGTCTTATTTGAACGTCTTTGAAGCTCTCTTGACCCAAGATATATGCTCTTCATGGCATTAAGGCCATTTTTTTTGCAAGACTGGAAACCCTATTTGCAGTTTTTCTAATTGCCACTTTTCTGGGTATTGAAATTAATAGGTGAGATTTGTAAAACTGTTTAAAAACTTTTCAACTGTATAGTTGCATTCACTTAAACTGTGCTAGTGACAAAAAATATATTTTAATTTGTTATTTTATGAAAAATAAAAGGGAAAAGGGAAGAGAAAACTGTATGGGTATTTGTAGGGCCTTTAATTTGTTTAGCCTTTTAAGGATCAAAATAGAAACTTATTACAACTATATAATTATATTATTCTATATTATATTATTTGCAAAGAGAGATCCCTGAATATATTGCAATTTTTATACACACACGTGCATTCCACATTAATATTTTGGATATGTTTCCAGTATTCTGGAGACATAGTCAGAAATCTGAAGTCTGGATCTCAGCTATCTCTACCCCCAGGAAAGTTTGTGGCTGGATCCCTGTTTCTTTGCGTCTTTTCTTGAAATAAATTGGCCTATCACCCGCTGGACTCCATCTAGGATATGAATGAAGAAAACAAAAGTATTTTTTCTTAGTTCACAGGAATGCTGGGAGGCTAAATATTATCATTTGACAAACATGAGATTCCCAAATGCAAATTCTGATAGGAAAACTCTCATAACTGTGTCTCGGTTCCCTATAATGCCAGATTCACACACTCCTTTTTAACTTTAATACTACTGCTAAGGGATCTTTAAGGATAGTCAGGTCAAGACCTAACTTAGAGCTATCTTTGGGATAAAAATCAACAGCTTACGATAGAAGCTGGAGTTCTGCCTGCTCTTATTGGACCTAGGGCTTGTATTGGATAATAAGTCACGAGCCATTACAATTTTTCATTTAAGAGTAGTCTCTAGAATTAAAGTCCATGCCAATTTAAGATAACTATCCCATTTTTAGAAATCAAGTGTAGGATGGAAAAGCCATAAGATACTGCTAAGAGGTATAGCATAGGCATAAATAGAACACTTGCACAATTTAAGCAACATTGAATATCCACCAAAATAATAGTCAACAGCAACAGCAATCACTTAGGACAGCCCAAACATTGCAAGATGGAAAAGAAGCACAGTTACTCTACCTGTTCTTCTGCTGGAACTACTTTTAATTGCATTTTGTCCCAAATATCCCATTCTGTACAAGCAATATAGATAATATATTCTTTTTTTCATGTATCAGAGAGTGAATAGGTCCCAGTGAAAATTTCTTGATGCCGTTTCTGACACTTTCTACAACATTGCTGTTTCCAGAAACTCCAATAAATGTTGCACCCACTGGCTTTTGTCTGAATTTATTCCATTGCCTATTCATTACAGGCTTCTAGAAATCTTGGAACTGGTATAAAATGGAGAGACATTGTGCAATGAGGTTTCCCAGACAGGCTCAGAGGCTCTGAAGCTACTGTAACAACGCCAGGAGCATTTCATTTAATGGCATTTCCGATATAAGTCAAATAGGATAGCTATGAAAAAAAAAATATATATATCAGTTCAAAATGGAGATAGTCTGAAATGGAATGGCATTTGTTTACTGAAGCTATTTTTTTTTCTTTGCTTGAATCATACTTTTAAGTGGCGCATCATAACCAGCAATCTCTACTCCTTCCAGCTTCTTGAGGGGGACAAAAGACCCCCTCAAGGATTCAAGCTCCTGGAGTTTATGACAAACAAATTGTCATAAATACTATCTCTGCATGGGAACCATCTGCCCACAGGTAGGTTTCTGTTGATGAGACCTCTGCAGCTGACTTCAGCTGTATCCCAACTCCAAGAGTCAGTAGAAAGAAGCAAGCACCCATATTCCCTCTGCTGCTAAAGACTATATAAAATGCATGGGATGAACCACACATTTTTCTTCGGTGAATAGAAGAGGAGCCTTGGCCACCCAGTTTGGTGGTAGCTGCGTGCAGTAGAGAGTGAGAGATGATAAATCCCTGGTGTCCAGCATGAACCAAACCTGAGCAGCTCAAGCAGTGTTAAGTACGGACCATTTCTGGGCTCATACGGCAGGACAGACTGATCTGCTTTTAAAACATGTATCAAAGATAGATGGGATGAATCCTCAGAAAGTGCCCATTTCTTTCCATTCACTATAAAGTGATGCTGGAGCAGCAGTATGGACTGACATCCTAGGTTTAAACAGATATACCTCATCATTCACTTGAGTGGGGTCAGTTTAGGTCTGCATGTCTTCTTTTGCCATCACAGCAACGTCCTACCTCTTGTGAGGAGAAAAAAGTAGTAGTAACAACCTTGAGGTCTTTTAAGTAGCAAAAAGATTTGCTAGGAAGTACACATTGTGTACCTTGAAATTGAAGGTGGCTGCTGTTGAGATGTCCAGAAATTCAGCAAATGATTTATAAAGAAGCAATGTAATTTTGCTTTTGCTGCTGTTAACCCTACTATTTTTTTTCTGTCTCTGTGAGAGTTTTCTGAGATCTGAACTGATTCCTTCTGTATGCAAAGAGTCTCACTCCTGCTGAGGTTCTTACATATTTTATTATTTATTTTCTAGTAATTAGTCTGAACCACTGACTCAAACAGAACTAGCCAAGTGAAAAAGAAAATATAACAAAGTCGCCCAATATGTTGTCTTTGCCTAGGGCACTAGGCAGCTGATGGCTAATGGGACAGATGATGCTCCTCTTTTCAGTTCATCCATTTAGCTGCTTGTTTAAGACACAAGAATGCTTATGTGCCTTGACCCACACTATAAAACTTTCATATCTGTTCTTTGTAAAGCTGGCAGATATTTTTCCTGATCCTAGGAAAACGCCTTTGTTTTCTGCAAAAATTAAACGTTGAAATGTTTTGCTTTGCAAATATGGATGTGCTGGTTTTCAAGGAGATTAGGCTGGCTGTGTCTTCCTCTGTTCTCCGGTGATTACAGAGCTAGATGCCAAAGAGTATCTCTGAAAGCTTCACAAGCTTCTTTCCATGAAATGCAAGGAAGTGGCAAAAGGAAGTCCACTGTCAAGAAATGTTGTGGGAGATACAATATGGACTTGAAGAGGTAGGGGAGAAAGACCTAAATTCTTTGAGGGATGGTGATATTTCCAAGTATTAAGGAAGTTAAGGTAAACAAAGTGTAAGATCTTTAAAAATATATACATGTATATGTGTGAAAATAACCAGCCAGTGAGGCTGTCCCTGCAGAAGGAGCTATGAGTCAAATGTCTACAGAAAATAATTTGGAGAAGGGACCTCACACCACAAAGAATCTGCTAACTTCTGAGTCTGCCAACTTACTAAATCACTAAATCACAGCGAGTTCCAAAGCAGAATTCAATTAGCCTGTCTGGGATAAAGAAAAAAATGGTTTGATCCCTGTTGGATTTGGGTTTTAATTTAGACCTAGTTTTGTCTCCTTTATTTATTTATTTATAGAAATCAAAACATTAGCTTTGTTTGTTTGTTTGTTCTCTTTCTGCAAGCTATTTTTATTGTTAGCTGCCAGAGATAGCTACCTTGGGGTTAATTCCTTTTTGTTATGATGTCAATCACCAGTGAAGCAAATTGCCTAGTGGAGGCCTCTGTCTTCTTTGGAAACTAGTCTAGACGAGACATCTAACTTCAAACTGAGTTAATTTTTCAAGAGTGTAAAAGTTAAGTGCTGAATATGTGATCTGAGTCCATAGATATCTAGTAACTTAGCAGCAGTTAAAGTCACTGAGCAAAAAAACAGACATACTTCTTGAAGGCCATGGATTGCTACAGACCTAATAAAGTGGGAAAAGTTCCGTTGCTGCTACTTACCCAAGTAGCTGTTAAGTAGAATGACTCGAAGGCGGTTTATGTTAACAACTTGAAGGACTTTTAAAAACACATGAGCTGTCCTTGCTGCACAGTATGTCACGTGTCCTACCTTTTTTCTTTTTCCCTTACTTTCTAGCCTCTGGTGCATGTCAGTGCTGTTCCTGAGGTCAAACTAAGTGAGAACCTGATGGCAGGAATCAACACTGATTTCCCCATTGACTGTGTTTATTTCTGTTCGTTCCCTTGGGGGCTCTGAGGTTTGTCTGTTTTGTTTCCTTCTCTTCTCATTTTCCTCCAAGGAACTTTGCTCCTGCCTGTAAAGGAGAGAATCCAGATTTGCTCTTTAGCTGTGGAAACAAGGGGTTTCCTGAGAATGTCGAAAACTCCTTGCTTTCCAGAATGTTTGTTTAAGCAAAGTGAGTTTACACAGCTCGTGCTGAGCACTTGTTAAGCAAAAGGATCTGCAGCTCACACATACTCCATTCCCTCTTCCAAGTGAAAACCTGGCACTAGAAATCTTTCAAAAGATCTGTAGGAAGTTTCTTCAGAAGTGTAATAAAGCATCAAGGTCCACTCCATATCCTAAGGTGGTATAGAAGGTTATTTCAAATTGTGCGTGGAGTAGATGGTTCTCCATTTGTTTTTACAAAATTCCTCTTCATTCTTACGTCTTCAAACCTCTCTTCAATACTGGACAGGAAGGCTCCATGTCACAGCAAGGAGATCCTGATGAAACATCCTCTCAAACCAGGAAAATTTGTAACTGGACTACTGGTCATCTTTTAAACTGAATGACCCCAATAAATCATGAGGAAATGGGAAAATAGATGTCTCTAAGTTAGAAGGAGCTGTTAGAGGTCATGCAGTGATAAAATTGCTTCTTTTAAGTCAAACTCCATTGTTACATCTGTATTACAGATGATTGGATGCAGATTCTTCCCCGCAATCACGCATCTCACACACACATCTGCGTATGGATGGGATGGGCCTGGTTTTATTGTTGCAAATAGTCTATTCTTGCAACGGGATCTGAACCCTATGCCTGTGTGGCACCAGGACAAATGGGATCCACTGGCAGCTTGAGATACATGTATGTCCTACACGGGATTAAGTAAACATACAGAGGGACCCAGCCCATGAGTTGGCTTCCTGAATTATAGAAGAGATATAGGGAAAGAACTAGAGAGTACCCAGTTTGTAGGTTTAACTACTAAATCACTTCATTTACTTTACAGAAGACTGCAAAGGTTCTTCCATTTACAAACAAGCAGTTATCTCTTTCCTCTTCAGAAAGCAGATAGAAAGGAGAGAATGAAGCCTCTTGGAAGCCCTAGTGTTTTGCTATACGGAAGAAATCTTCAACCAACAGTGCCAGCTCTAAGGAAGACAGAGCGATATCTCCCATTTGGTGACACAGAAATGAGTAGCTCAGCTTTGCACTGAAGTCACTTGGGTGTCTCCCATCACATCCTTGTTGCAATTTCTCAGTAGTCTACCCACCAAAATATCTCCTCCTTGCAGGGAGATATCCTAAATCTCCTGTCTTGAAAATTCAAATCTTCTGTGATATTAACAGAAAGATAAGGGCATATATTCACAGCCTTATGGAAATAAAGCAGAGTCGCTACGCAAACCAGCACAAGCCTAGTGATCTTGGCCGTCCCATTCACCAGTTGCTCTGGAGGTGCCACCTCCATAGGAAAGATGACTGTATGGCATGTGAAAAATCTCCTGAATGGCTACATTTTTGCTGTGAAAGGATACCCAGGGCTGATTTACTCTCATCTGCCAGCTCCACAGGCAGCCGTGTCCTTTCATTTCACCTAATCTGGTTCCTGAGGTGGCCCTTGTCTCCACCTCCAAGTTAATACAAAGTACCTTTCCTTCTCTCCAGAAACGATGAGGTAGACCAAGTGAAAATGTACAATTAAACTTATTTTTTTCTCTGAAAGGAAATTTGGGATTTTAGTCAAACATGAATGACACTGAGAAATAGAGGCTTTTCTTGGAAAATCTCCCTTTATACTTGCTAGGCCACTCCTCAGTAATGGGGTGGGTAAATCCTAGATCCCTCAGAACATCAACATGATTATTTTTACCTGATAACATAAGTGGACAAATAATTTATTTTTGATCCTTTGATTAAAAAAAAAAAACATTTTACTGAAAAGGAGATAAAGAAGATTTTCTTGTGAGATTTTAATCAAGGTTTCTTCCTCCACATCCCACCTTCCCATTCGCTGTGCCGTGGACAAGCACAGGCAACTCAAGTCAAGGCAACCAGTAGCTGTAAATATGCCATATGCCCATTAAATTCAAAGAGTCTTCATGTTCAGAGTAAATTTCCACAACATAACCCAAAAAAATAAGACCCTCTTGAGAGAAAGTGAGAACCAGAAGCATCTGAAATCTATCAAAAGGTTTGAAAATTGTTGGTTCTAGACTAGCAGTGAGAGTAAACTCCCACAATAAAATTGTCTCTCTCAAGGATGCAAACAGGTTTAGCTTATGCTCCTGTGTGTTCTGCATGGGAAAGAATAAAAAATGCGAGCTAAAAATGTCTGTCCTTCCTTTCTAGCTCCTCATGACCACTTCACCCAGAGCACACTGATTTTGCAGCTTTGCCTTCCCTCCATGTCTTCTCTGACACTGACACAGCATCTCACCCTTGCAAAGCTCCAATGACACCAATTTTGATTGTTTTTCCCCTTTCTTTCCTTGCCCTTCTGCATGCACTTAAGTGTTGAAGCTGCTGTGGAGCCATCAGCTAATGAGAGACCATCACCTGAGCTCACTGTGCTGCTAAATGGGACAGGTGGGAGCTTTACCTGGCCACAACAAACTCTTGCTTTTGCTTTTGTATTAAAGTACTGTGACTGCTGCCACCAACAGGATGTTTGACAAAAAATAAACTTTTTCCACCTGCTTTTTTTAATAGCCAGGTCACAAAAAGAGATAAGGAATTGATAGGAGCTTATACTCTAATGTCAGTTTATTTGCTGTAATGAGTTCTTCACCGCATAGTCTCTTTCACAACCTGCCCTCCAGATGATAGAAGCAGAAGATGTTGCATTTTCTCCCACAAAGCAATTGCAAGAGGCATCCAAAAGCTCTATACTTTTAAATATGCTCATGTGCTGCACAAACTAGAATAAAGATGCCAAAACAATGGAATAATGAAGAAAATGTATGCAAGAAATACCTTCATGTGATCATCGATTAGGATGGCCTAAAATCACTCATTTTGGAGGAGAAGTTCAGAAGTAAAATCTGTTTCCCGGTGGCAAAAATGTCTGTTTTGTGCCAGCGATTTCTTCTGCAAAAAGCTACTGCATTATTATTGATTTTCTGAGGCTGGCTGCCCCAAAGTGAAAATGCTGTCATGAGTTCAATGAGTTGCAGTACTGTGTTCGTACAAAATGCTGAGCACCTTTCTTTTTTTTCACTTGCCTTAGATTTTTTTTTAAGCCATTGTCAAAATTTAACCCAAACAAGTTAAATAGCTTAGTTTGTGAAACAATAATTTATTCCTTTATATCCTGAGGAAAATAATGCCAAAAAAAAAAAAAAAAAAAGATACAGAAAATGCATTTCCAAAGATCCTTTATTATTTACTTGTATGGAGAATAATAATAAAAGAAGAAAAAGAAGAAATGCAACTGAAATAGAGATCTGGACTCAGCTACAAGATGTCTCATTGAAGTCCAGTTTATACGTATAGGAAGTAAGATAAATAGTTTGAAAAAAAAAAATCCAAACTTTCTACTGTGCAAGTAGCAAACCATATTGTTGCACCTTTAAAATTTGATTTGATTCCTGTTTTTATCCATGTTTGTCTCACTACTTTTAGTTCAATGTAAACTGAAGAGCTTCGGCCCTGCTTTGCAGGGTTTCAGATGTATTGAAATTCAAAGAACTTCAAAGCAAGGGAAGGGAGAAAGATCATGTTTATTTTGCTTTTGGAAGGAATGCTTCCTATAAAAATAACTAGACTTATATTGCTATTCCATGTTCTCATTTAATTTTGTGGATGTGAATTTAGTGCAGGATTTAGAAACCTCATGGCTCAATTCTCATGTCATTGGGATTAAGGAAATTATTGTGAAGGAAGGCAGGGTGAGGACATAAAGAACAACAGATAATCTGAAATGATTCTCCATTTAATACTGGAATAACAGTGCTCGCACAAGGCACTATTGTGGAGTTGCCATTGGACTGGAGCCTATTTCATTCAATTTCCCTATACAGAGAAATTGCTCCCAACTCCCTCAGGCAGCTTTGCAGATCTGCTCAGGGATACTGAGGAAAATTAATCTGAATTAATTTTTGAAGTGGATTAGTTCAACTAAATTAAAACGCCGTGTGGACTCTCTCATTCAGAATTAAAGGGGCTTTAATTCAGTTTTGCTTCATTCAAGTTAACATTGGGGAAGCAAGACAGAATTACGGCTCCTTTAGCATTATGCCTGACTGAATGTAATTTAAATTTCCCGCTTTCAGTTACTTCCGATTTCTTTTGCTGTTTGTCCCTGCATAAGCAATAATGCAGTGTTCATGGAGAATGGTGCACAAGATACAAAGAATTCAGTCCACTGGAGAGATGTTGGCAGTGTGGTGGATTCCTTTCCCACTCCAGTTTCCCTGAGCCTTTGCTCAGGAGCAATGTCCAGTTAGGATATCTCAGCTCTGTTGCACATTCACTCCTAGGCTTTGTTTTTTTCTGAATCTGGTTAATATAAGGGTTGATAAAATCTGCAAATGCAAAATGGACTTATTTTTCAGTCTTTTCTCCTTCTGACTTGGAATAGTTACAGCTTCCAGTCACGAGGAACCTGCCCTGTATTTGTGCTGTTGGCTTTCTATCCCATTGCAAAGCTCCAGAGTCCTCTGCTCCGCTTACCCATTCAAACTAATCATTAAATTAAGTTCATTGTTTTAAGCATAGATGACAGCTACTCACTGTGGGTGGGAGGAAGAGGAGGAAAAGAGAAAGGCAAAACTTTCTGCAAATACTTTGGGACCGTATAGGGACTCAAAATGTCAGGAGCAAATTCCCCTTTTCACAGAAGTGAGACACACTGTTCGTGCTGATCTTGAGGTATTGCTGATAGACATCAACAAGAAAATAGGGCATATTGACTACAAAAACCTTGACTCATATTAAATCAATTAAAGGTATTCTCCATCTGGATCTACCCAAGGGGTTTGTACTGATTTAACTAAATTGGTTTCTAAGCTGATTTAGTTAAATTGGTGCATAAACTGTGTGTAGAATAGCCAGAAGTAAGTACAAAAGAGCCTAAGTAAGTCAAAGAAATCAAAATGAGTATGAGAGGCACCATGGAGGAATTGAGGAAGAGTTTAAGTTGCAATCCAAGTTCTGGGAGTTAAGGAGAGTGATCCTGAGCAGAGCTGTACGGCTGACAGACGTGGACATCTGGCCCTATCCACACTGACCCTGTCCCCAGAAGCACTAGGGAGTGCAGAATGGAGCCTGGAAATCTGCATACAAACACTGAAGGATCCAACGTGGTGGTCCAGGAGTTGGCTCTCATACGCGGAGCCTCATCTAGTGCTGACCTAGAGAAAACAAATCAAGAGAGCAGTGGAAGTGCTTGCATGTTTGTGTTCAGGAAGGATGGTTAAGAGACACAAGGTTGTACGTCTCAGATGCAACAGGGGAGAAATAAAGACATGGGTTGTGCAGGGCTGAACGTTGATGCAGGGAGATAGATTAAAATGCTTCGTGAATATTTGAAATTGAGATCCTACAATAAATCTTCCCTTGCTGCAGCGAACAAATCTTTCAATGCCTTATCTCAGTACTATCAGTTGACATCAGCAGGGTGCCTCATTGCCAGAATAGCTTAGACATGGGAATTGAACCTTTTTCTAGGAACCTTCCTGTCCGTATCTGGGGAGCTAACTTCAGCCATAGGGGAGAGTTTGGCTGTGGCCTTACAGGTTTGGAGGCTAAGGGAGTTCAACTGCAGGGGCACAAGCTGTGTCGAATATTTTATGGGCAGAGTGTCCGCTGACACTAATTAATTTATTAATAGAAATGCAAATGGTTTTCCAAGTCTAAAATGGGGAATTATTTGGTATGTGCTTTGTGTACTTGGACATGTTTGCAGTTGATTCAGAAAACAGACAGTGAGATATAGTGAGTTGTAAATTTACAGATGGATCTCAAACTGATACTCCAATATATTCCATACTTTTCTATCTCTTCATGTCTTTATTGAATAACAATTCTTCTGGTCATGTGCCAAGTTTTCACATGTCGATTGGGCAATGCTAAAGACATCATCAGTATTTGCAATGATGAAAAGAGGAATATGAAACTTTCTGAGGCTTCCTGATTGTTTCGGGGGTTCATTCATGCGACCAGTACTGCTTTTTTTCTGATTTTCCTCATAAATCCTGTGACTGGCATATATCAAAAATCCATGAACATCATTGGGTCTCTCTGCTTTCCACGGAAGCAACTTTCTTCTAGACGCCTCTGTACTATACATACACAGCATATAAATTAAAAATGACAAGTGAGAGCACTCGTTGGATGTTCAGCTGCTTCCTGCTCAGATATGAAATACATAGGAGCATATATGGCCCTACAACAGATATAACTTAGCCAAAGTAGTACTCAACCAAAGATGCTAAGCTTTTAGCTTAAGAAGTTCAACTCTTTTTAAGATTTACCATCTAGACATGAGTTACTGTGGAATCTTCTTCAGGCCTCTTTATTTTCCCTTTGCAATATCTGTAAGATATTAAAACAATTAAAAGAGCAATTTATGAAAGGGTCATAGGCCTAGTGTTCTCCTCTGACTTCTTGCTCAGGAGTGATTCCCCCAAAGAGTCTTGAATGCCTAATGATAACAAAGAATTACAATTACCTGGTGAATATCATTCCTAACAGACATGCACAACTACCCTGAAAAATGCTGCTTCCAACTTTTTTTTTTTATTCTTTAATCCTTTTTAAGGATTTATCACAATTAGTAAGCTGTAGAATTAGAGATTCTCTAATAACTATTGAGGGGCAGAGCTCCTGATGCTTCTGTAAACCAACATGAACATACACAAGTGCATGAGTCCTCACATGCTTTTGAATGTACCTTTAAATACATAAGAACTGTGTACAGTCACTGTTTAAACTGGATATAAACACGATCCTCAGCCTTATTAAGTTCTGCCTCAAGAGAACTTTCTTGTTTATCATCTACCTTTTTACCCCTTAAAGCAACTTAGGAGACTTGGAAATAAAGAAAAAATGGCAATCAACTTAATCAGAGAAAAAAAGTTGAATTCACAGTTAGAGATCACAGCTGGGAATCAGGACTTATTATTCTTATTATTACTATTATTATTATTCAGTTATTATTATTCAGTAGTTGTTATTATTATTATTATTATTATTATTATTATTATTATTAATTTTGAGTTTTACTACAGATTTCTTAGGCATGATTCAGCTGCAGATACACAAACCTTAATGAAATAAGTCTAGAGAGGTTCACAATAGTGTACAGTTCAGTTGCACAAACCTAGGCTTCCCGTGCCATTTGGGACTGCTCAGGACATCCTACATATCCATATGGGGATGGAATTACAAGAGCGCAACCTCTTTTGGAACGTCAGCTAGAGGCCCTCTGTGGTACCTGAGATGGAGACGACATGGAGACGACATGGAGATGACACCTCCACAAACAGAGAGACACAGAGCACTCTGCCAGGCAGTGGATACAGATCCACTCGGTCAGAACCCTGACCAGCAGAACCCTGGGCACGCCTGTAATTTTGATGTGCACCAAAAGATGGACTTGTGCCCAGCAGAGATCAGGAGAAGAGGAATAGGGGACAGATACCTTCTGAGGCATGCTCAGAATACACTCAGTCATTTTTCAAGCCCCTTGGAGGTCTGAAGAGGGATAATGCCCTGGTTTGGCAGGTTCATATAACAGAAAAAAATAATTGCAGTCAGTTTTAGCATCAGTTTGTGCCTCTCCCCTCTCTTTCTCCTAGGCACACTTCTATAGTATACAAAGGATAAATATGCATCATGTATAGGCCAGTGTACTTATTCCTGTCTCAGCAGCAGACCCCCACCAGCACAAACTCCTTCCAGTCTCCGTATCCTTGGCACTGACGGAGGACTCTGCTTTCTGTCAGTGTATTTGTGCAGTGACACATATTCTCTAGTGATTAGATTAACGTTGGCAAAGGCAATATGAAAAACCCACACAGATTACCACTGTCACCCGCAGTAATTACATTTATTCATTTCCATTTAGCCAAGTTTTTACAAGCTGAGCAAGGGGCCAAATAAGCAATAAACACAGAGGCAAGAAATTAAAATGCTGATCCGTTCACTGTGAAAACAATCAAACCATCATCTTTCTTTAGGCAGCTCATTCATCATCCAGGAGGGCCACAGTGTGCTGATATGGAAGGCTGGAAATCTAATGTTATTACATGTAAATTCACTAACATGAAATTACTGCCCCTGATGTGATTTTACTAATAAATTAGTTCATTTCTACCTTTTCGCTAGAGACTTTAGGGACCGTGGAGAATTGTACACGAGTCTCGTAATCTTGCCTGCTTTATTTCAAGTAAGCAGACAGTTCAGTTCCTCCCTCCACCACCATCCCCTGCTTTACCCTGTGGCTCTGGACCTGGCTCTGTTTCATTAGGGGATAGATAGACAGATTTTTACTGTCTTGGGGCCAGATTTGTTGTCTTGGGTCCAGAAGTAGCGTAAGAGGATGGAGGTTCCTCAGATTTACATTTCACTGCTGTGATGTTGACTGGAGGGAAGTGAATACCCGGATCTTGCCTCAAAGATCTAAGCCAGAAAGTTTGTGCAAGTAAAACTAAGGAAGGCTAAATCCAATGGCTGCACTTCACAACAAAACACAAAGGAACAATTAATACCAGGAAAATTATGAGACAACTCAATTTTTACACCTTTCAAATTAGCTTCGCCCCGTACGCCTCCTTTAGGCCACATCACTGGCTATGTTTCAGATGCACAGCTTCACTGGTGTGTAGTGAATAAATAACCTGAGTTATTTAATAAGTGTCTCTTTGCACTTCACAGACAATCTGGCCCATCAACCTCAATGGACTTCAGAGTTTTGCTGACAGCTGTAGCAGGTTCAAAGGCTTTAATAGAGTTGCTCCTGATTTGCAAAGGCAAAAGAGGAGAGTGAAAGTTATTTTTTCCTGTTTTGTTCAGTTAGATTCTTTTAAGTCTGCACAGGGACAAATTCAGCTATGAAGGTGATAGTTTTTCACAGAATACATTTCAGGACCAGTGGCTGGATTTTCCTTATGCTTAAATCTCTTAGATTCACTGAAACTGCATCTATTTACAGCCAAAAAATAAATATATTCACAGAAATATTTCACATATTTCAGGTCTATTTGGTGATTGAGGCTTTTTAAATCTTATGTTTCATCACTTATTTCAGCTCTGTCTTGCATATCTGTTATTAAGAACACGTCTGTATGTCATTATACAATTTTGATGGTGCTTTGGCCAATGAAACCCTTGGGCATCACTGATTTTTTTTATTTGTGCTATAGTACAGATATCAAAGAATTATATCATAAGTCCAATCCAGTTATCCAGGTTTTTTCTACAGCCAACGTGAAGCAGTAATTTGGAATTTTAGATCACCAGCTGGAGGTGTCTAAAAAAAAATATAGATCAATATTTTATCCTGGGAATTTGGAGTGAGTTTTTGACAGGACTCTCTTGATCATCTCCATGCAGCCCACTTCAGTTCATCAGGATTCAATAGCTCATTTGGTCTCAGATTGCACAGACCGGATTCCTTTCAAATTAAATTAAACAGGAGATAAGTTATAGAACTGCATCCAAAGCTTCCTAGTCATTGATGGGAATTAAGTGGGTAGGACAAAACCATAGACCACAGAGAAATCTCTCTGGAATGGCTACAGTGTGAATGTCAGAACCTCAGTTTCACTCTGCACCTTCAATCTCTTTGGCCATACTACATGTTAACATAGGCACTGTCCATATTTTCTTTCTTCCTCAAAAAACAGTCTAGAGTTCACATTATATATTCAACTTTGAGATAGTTATGTAAGCTGAATCTCAAAGTAAGAAATAAATTGTATTCCCAGGTTAACGTTTTTATGTAGTACAACATTAATTCACTCACACTAATCAAGGAACAACCAGAATACAAATAATTTTATCCCTATTGCTAGGAATATGGCATCTGTAAATAACTTCTGACTAAAGAGCTATTATTTAATTAAGGAAACAACTAAAATTCCCAATAGTCTTTCTAACCAATAAGCCGATTATCAGTAAATCAGCCAAATATCCTGTCAATATGGATAAGCTGTTGACAAGTTTAGTAGTTTCTCTTATCTTGCTTGTCTTAAAAATGAAATTATATAGTCAGAAGTATTTCAGTACGTCAGGAATTAGTATCTGGATCTCTTAAGATTTACCTACCAGCTATGCTTCAAGAAGGCTGGGATGAGAGCAAGGGAGCCGGTGGTCCATGCTGAAGGGAGGGAGGTGATTTCTTTTCCTACTCGCTCTGGAGCAGATCAGGTGAAGGGCTCCATCGTTTGAACTGGACTGACTTGAAAATTGATCTCAGATTTACAAATGTCGACTGCCTCCGATAAACACTATTATTATGGCTGAGTATTTTCAGTTTTCCAAGGCTGGTAGATATTGGGGATGTCTGAATTCTCAACAAGCTAGTCTAGACTAACCTCAGTTTTAAAGCTAAATCCAGGCAAGGGACAAGACTGGATTGTGACTACTATAATCCTTTCCCTTTCTCTTTCAGCACTTCAACTCTCACTTGCTCAAATGCTTGGACATCTGATGATGTACCCTGGCACTTTCAATGGAGATGGTCTTGCAGCCGAGCTCATTGCCATGCTACAGGGACCGTCACATTCATCCCACCTTCTTCAGATACCTGCACACCCTGCCAGACCTGTAGTTCCAGATTGAAAGTGGATGGCAGAAGCTGTTCTAGAGGTGAGGACATCTGAGACTCTTCTGCACTGCTACCGTTTACATCATACATAAAAAGAGAAGAAAAACTGGTGCCAGTTAACCTGAATGTACTATGATAAAAACTACAGTCATTCAGGAGCTGCTTTAGTAGACGATCGAATATCCCCGTGTTGAATAAACATCTTCTACAAGCGATCCAGACCTTAGGTTGCAGCTGGACTTGTTACTGTTCTCCCTTTTACCCCTTCTGTTCCATACTCCCTTCAGCCCTGGTTATTTATATTAAATCAGGTTCCAGAGAGCATGACTGTGGGTAAAGTTTGTCTGTGCTAAACCCAGAATGAGGAATTCTTCCTCCTAAGGGCCTCACACTCAATTGCGGTGGCTAACATAGACTGAGTTTGTAAAAGGACATAGTAGAGGAAGTTGTTTGCTCGGTGTCCTATACTTAATCAGTGGTGAAGCCAAAGCTGACTCCAGGCTTTCCGAGATCCTGTACTTTGGCCAATCCATTCGAGCACAGTGCCTCCTCGGGAAAAATCTCGACGGACACACCAGCCTGTGTTGGCCCAACATGATCAAACACCACTCAGTGACTCTCGAGCTTTGTGAGGAATTAAGAAGCAGCAATGTGAAATTATCAAGAGATACTGTGTTTGCTTTTTGTTGTCCCTGGGATAAATCCAGGAGCCTCATCTTTGCTGATTTTGTATTTCGGATCTGAAAGTCCTTTTGGAGCAGATCAAAGCCTGAGAAAGCTAGATGTGTATTGCTTTGTTGAGGCATATATTCTGAGACCTTGAGTTGCTTATACCACAAAATAAAGCAGTGCTGGCCTCTTTCTTTTCTTTCAAAGATCCTTTAGGAATTATTCTGGCAATTCCAGCTCAGGAGAAGGGCTCCTCCTTTGCTACTCACCTGGCTTTATTCAGCTCTCAAACTCACTCAGAACTTCCCTGTGTGTGCATTAAGAAAAGGTACAGGATTATGTTTGCTTAATAATACAGTGGTGTCTTGCTGAACAACTGTAATTTCCATGTACTTATTGATCTTAATTTATAATGCCATTAGCTTTCTAAACTGCCATTAACTAATGATGGGCTCTGTAGGCTTAACAGCTCTTTCAAATCAGTTGCTGACAAGTGGGCCCCAGAAGCATTTGTCAAAAGGGTAATGGATCCCTATCAGATCAGCAATAAATTAGGTTATAGTCTTATCAAATTAAACAATGGATGAAGGAAAATTAGCTATCAATAAAAATCTATAAAGCCGCCCTTGATTATTCCCAGTCAATTATATCAATTAGAGATCAAACAGTGAACCCCCTGCAGTACGTTAAATAGAACTAACCGGGGCCAAAGGCGGCCAAATTGTGTTACAAAATGCAACACCACGGGCAGCTGTAGGAGATAATCATTACTGTCATTGACAAAGGAGCTGCTTTATTAGAAAGCGGGACATTGCCTGCGGGCAGGCTGCTGGCCAGAGGACAAAGGCTCTGCCATGAGGAAGGGGGGAAGAGGCCTGAATCTGGCTCCTGGTGTGAGGAGTGTGTTTCTGGCTGATAGCTCTCCCAACTTTTGTCATTTAAAGCAGGCTGAGCTTCTTCAGCTTCTGCAGAGCCCTCTGAGAAGTGGCTTTGTCAGGAGATTCCTTTCTCTTCTCCCTTTATTTTTTTAAGACTGTGGTATTGGTCTTCTCTTTGCTAACGATGCTTTAAGAATGTAAACTTGCTGCAGTGTCACTACGGCCTAGACTGTAATTTAAGGCACAGATAGAAAGGTGATGCTGAGGGGTGATATTCCAGTATCTAACATAGGAAGCAATGTACCTTGGAAATTCCCTTTGGAACCTGAATAGGTTTTCTCCTCTCTGGCTTGTCCTGTGTTAAGTGTTGTTCAATTTTTGAATCCATGGTAGGACAAGAGTTCTCCTCTCCCCTTCACATAGGATGCAGAACCAAGCAAACACTCTCCATAAGGTCTCTCCTCTTATGAGTGTGGGTTGACCACAGGCCACCAGAACCCCTGGCTAGATGTTGCTTCAGGGGATGCAAAAGACCATCCGGACGTACAAGATAATGTCTAGAAGGCCCTAAATCCTCTGTCATAAGTGCTCTCTAGAGTGGTCCATCAACAAATTTATCATTAAGGATGAAATTCCAGCACATAGTAACAGGACAGTGCAGTCAGGTGCCTTAAACCTTTACAGGATTATGAGAACATAGACTAGATGATGAAGTTTGGTTGTGGCTCTTCATATGGCTACCAGATGTGTCCACCTCTGTAAATGAGGACACGTATGTGCCACTATTGCTGGCAGGACCCCTCTTTTTTAGTGACTTTTAGTGTTGTGGTAAATCTCTGCTAAGGAACCACTGCTCCTGGAGAGATCTGCAGGGCATCACTCATGTCCGGTCTCCCACTTTCTGTCTGTAGAAAGTTATAGTTATGGGCTTTTTGTAGAGTGTTTTGTGTCTGTGAAGGGGGGCAGAATGATTTGTGGGCCATTTGGCTTCACGAGCTCTCTATGTAGCTGCCTATGGCTCCGGAAGAGTAAACTCAGTGACTTAGGTGGTCCCTTTTTATTTTCTCTACTTCCCTCTGATTTTGGTCCTGAGAGAAGGCTGTCTTCCCAGGACATGGACTTTCATATTAGGCTGTGGATGCTTGTCTTGGGGCAGAATTTAGCAAATTAATCTGCTCCTGGCCAGGACTAGAACAACGTTATAGTGATCATGATTGCTAGTAGCAGCAGCAGAGTAGCCACGTTTGTTCCTGCTAGGAATGTGGGGCGAGATTCCGTAGAAAATAGGCATCTTTAAAATTAAAATATTATTTTCTTCTGCTTTCTCTTATAAATAGACATCTTTCTCTTATAAATAGACACCATACTGAATGCCACTTCCCCTTCACACTCACTATACAGTAAAAAAATACTATTACAAGTTGTAAAATGAGGCACCCAAGCTAGGAAATAAAGATAAAGTTGACAAAGCGCTGTATATTAGCCCATTTGTGATAACACTTCACAAGGCAGGCCCTGATGTGGTGACTGTGGTTTACAAAATGCAAAGTTCATTGATGTCCCCTCCCTTTCAGTGAAGTTCTGGCAGCAGGAAAATGGGACAGCAGAGTCATGGGCAGTGCACTGACCGTGTTGATTTAATTCCTAATGTCAGTGTGTTCCAATTTCAATCACTGTACATAAAAACTTGTCTTTGGTCTATCCTTAAACTCTGTGGGTAGTTTGTGAGAATCAAAGCTTAGGGGGTGAAGTCTCCATCTCTGTAATAAAGCCCCCAGAGTAGGTAAGATCTCCGTAACTTGCACTCAAGCCATCAGCACATTTCTCTGTATTCTCTAACAGAGGCTGTTATCTGTGTGCACGTGTGCTGAGTTTCTGAAAAAACTACAAAACAAAACACAACCCACACTCACGCTTCTGCCCACAAAGGAGTGTTGAGAGAACAAGGATTGATTGATGTTATTCATATTGCATTAAGCGGTACTGGAAGGCTTTCAAATGAATGGTGATGAGACCAGACTTGACTAGAATACCTGTAATATTATTTTGCTGAGCAAAGCACTTGCTAGATAGAAGTGAAGATGATAAAGTTTGTTCCTGAAGGAATGCCAGGATGTAGCTAAGTCGGGTTTTTGATCCTTTTCAGCCTTTTGAATACACTTTGTTGCATATCTGAGAGTCACCTATTTCAAGATACGAGATCTGCATCCTTTTTGAAACCAAATCTCTGTGTCAGTACTTGAAGGGCTGGGGTGTGACTGAACACTGATCTGTAGTAAAGCCAGCAAGAAAAGAGAAAGGGCTGGAATATCCCCTTTGAAATTTCCACTTCTGAAATCTTTTTATTTATTTATTTATTTATTGTGTGTGTGTGTACAAATGTCAGTATATAAATAAGCATAGGAGTCATTCTTCCTGTTTTCCAACTATCATTAAAGCAACAAAGAGAAGGAAAGAAAAATAAATGTACTTTAAGTCAAACTTGTAAGGTGGAAATATTCTTAAAATGGAATAACATTAAAAATTTATTGCATTTCAAAAAACAGATTTTAGGAAGAAAATATTTTTATAATGTATAAAAATGCAGAGTTTTTCTAAATAACACTGGGGTAGAAATTTGAGAATAACCTGCATGTAATATAGAGTTTTGGCAAATTTTAACCTGTAGCCTAAGTAGGAAATATTATATCTCCCTTCAAATATCTTTAAAAGGTATTTTGAAGAAGGAGGAAATAAATTATTCTATAATTGATGGCAAAGGGGAAGAAATTGTGCTCTAAAGTTTTTGCATGGTGATGAAGGTTAAATAGTCACATTGTGTGCTTCCCCTCACAAAAAAAAATAAAAAAAATAAAATAAAAAAAAAAAGAAGATTACCTGGGGTAGCTGGGGGATCTCCACCACTAAAAGTCTTAATGAACAGATTTCACAAACATAGCAAAGAAATGGAAGAGAGAGATGATGATTCTTGTGGAAGGGGAAAATCCTAGCTGACCCATTTTGATGATTCTGTTATGTAGATGACCAAACAGAAGCTCAGAATCATTGCTGGTAACTGTGGAACCTAATCAATAATAAGTGTTAACTCTCAATATGCAGAGAAGCAGCAATCCAGTCCTGAGCATCTGAAATATAATCAATCATGTTGCTTTTATTAAGGCTTATGCTGGAGCTGAAAAAAGTCAGTTGTATCCGTGGACTGTTAAGCAGAACAGCGTAATCTAGACAGCAGTGCAGAATGGAAAATATGAGCAAAATCACACTTACAAATTGCTGTTGTTATTAAGTCTAATTTATACAGGGGAGAGGTGATAGATGTGGCCTGGGTTTTCCCTCTTACCTGCAGGCTTTTTTTCTGGATATTCTTGATAATCTCCGTTGGGAGGATTAACAATGCCAAGTTCCCCCTGCAGACATATGAGCTTCATTGCTAACTTTGCTGGCATGGCCATCTTGACCGTAACAACCTCCAGGATGGAAAAGCTCTGTGGTCATAGTTAGTTATAGAGATTTAGAGAATTTGAAGTGTGATTTTGCAGGTGATGCTTTGCAGGTAAGTCTTTTTCTGGTTCTTGCACTCAGCAAATACCACATGAACCCATATGAAGACAGTAGGATTTATGTTCACTACCAGGACAGGATCTGAGTCTCCAAAATCTTACCCCTTATGGGCCTAATTCTTGTCCAGACTAATGATCCCAATCTATCAACAGAAACACTTTTCCAATATGAGAATGGATTGTATTTGTTCCTTCTCTAAGGCTTCTTTCCACTGCCAACATGGTAGAAAGGAAAAACAGGTCCAACAAATCAAGGTATTCACGACCTTCACAGGCATTTCAGAGTCTTCAAGGTATTTCCTTTAGTGGTGCTTCCTTGAGGAAGAAGAGTGGAATTCTCCCTTTTTATACAGATGGAAAAATTGTAGGAAAACTGCAGGCTATGTCTCTATTCATAGTCTAAGCAGTGCTCCAGGACCAGCTAGCATGATCTGGTCATCTTGAGACTGTAGAACCGTTCTCTCCTCCAGGCTAGGATGGCCACCACGAGATTGTCTCCTGAGAAGGTTCCCAGGACTGCCAGACTGTGCTTGAGAATTTTTTGGGTCACATCTAGCTAGTGGGAGCCTAGCAATTTAACAGTATAACCGATCAAGGTGTAGTGCCCAGGAGCATGCCTCAGAACTGCTTATTATTAAAAAATCTGGATGGTATTTCATTGGCTAAACTACAGAAATGCTCTGGGATTAAATTTGTGTTAGGCTTTACATGCTATTGAAGCTCTGAAATCGCTCAGCCTGAGGCAGAGCAGGGAATCAGTTCCTCTTTTTCCAAATTTCCTAAACACCAGTTTCCTAAACTTCTGTTTTCTGAGTCTGGCCAAGTCAAAATATACATATAGCACTGTTAGATTATCAACTGTTTTCAGGCAAATGAAGGATCAGAAGAGTAGAGAATTAGATCCAGGATTCAAGAGCACAGACTACTGCTCTGTGCAAAGTAGGTGAGGTCTGGGGTCATAATTTTAAACCTTTTTTCTATTTTGTCTTTTGAGTCTTTGGAGCCACTGTCCTATATATATATTCCAGAGTAATAGATTCACCCTTCCCCCCTTTCCTCTGCCCCCCCCTAAAAAGTCTTTTTATTTTCTCAAATTCTTCCTTTCTATCTCCTAAATCTGTTCACCCTCATTTCCTGCTCTGACAGTATTAGCCAGAAGACTAATGGGCAGCCAGAAAGCTGTTAACGACATGAAATTTCCTGGAAAAACTTTTAAAAACAGCCCAAGCACTTGAGAAATCTGAATTCACAGCAAGACAGTCCTGCCTTATCCTGGGTCACTCGCCTTTCCCTTTTCTTGGACTATCAGTCCCATCGAGAGCTCCTTTCTGCGCCAGGAGATGCAGCATTAGACACTCATGGGCACTTGCAGAGAAATGGTGGGTGCATGTAGAAAGGAGAAGGGATAGAAAGCAATTTAGCATCTAGAGAAATGGATTGTGAACATGCAGAAGATGCTGCACTGCTAAGACTTGTTCTCTCTTATTCTCACTTTCCTTCTTTTATTAAAGGCCTGGGCAATTTAAAGGTGGAGAGGCAGCGTATCCCTCTTAATGGCATTGCTGTTAATCTTCTCACCAGTCAGCTTTCAGTATTGAACGCACAAAAACCCTCCTCCTGTCACCAGCTGCGGTTAGGGAGTGACTGTCCTCAGGGGCTGCGAGCCTTAGAAAAAAAGAAAAAGAAAGAAAGAAAGAAAGAAAAAAAAAATCACCACAGAGAAAAGGCAATAACAGGAGTCTGTTGTTGTCTAACCTGCCATATAAATGAAACAATCAAAGAAGACAACAAAGGAAACTCCACTAACATCCAGAGGCAAGAACAGTTTGTTGTAATATATCCTGGCTTGGGGAGCTATTTTTAGACAAGCCCTTCTTTTTATTTATTTAATTTTTTTTTTTAGCAGACACACACAATCTCTTTCTAATTTTGATTAAGAGAGATTAAAAAAAAAAAAGAAAAAGAAACACTGAAGAGAGGTTGAGGAGAATATGAAGAGTCAGCCAGTTACAGGGGAAAGCTGAATTAAAACAAACCCTTGTGTGTGTACAAAGGATAAAAACAAAAATTACTTTGAATCTTTAAGTAAAGGGAAGTTCTGATATTAGCCCTTTTCAGATGGCTGAAAGACTCAGTTATTGCTAGTAGTCATTATTTGTACTGTAGTAGTAGGAGCAAGTGGCCCAAACTCTCTTACGCTTGGAGCTGTATCCACATAAAAGGAAAAGGTGGTTCTGGCCTCAAATTTATATATGTGTATACATACATATAGTTGTGGGTGTGTGCATAAATATTTAGTATGTATAAACACATTCATGCACATGTGCGAACGTGCACACAGCCGTACACTTAGCGTGGCATGTTAGGCATATATAGCACTCATTTAAATTATAATAAAATCATTTAAAAAAGAAAAGCTTTCTGAGATTCGGAATTGGAGTGGTTTTGAGATTGCTATTTTCAAGTTTGCTTCCTTAAACCAAGATTTTCTGATGCAGTTATGGATCCCCCAGAAGTAAGAAACATTCACCTATTCCCCATTCACTGTCAAAACCTGAATTAGCAGCATTAGAGAAATGAACCTACGTAGTAGCTTAAGGCCATGCAAGTGATTTATGGCTGGTACCCACAACCAACACCAGACTACCAGGCCATAGTTAAAGTATCCGGCTTGTAGGGAGTATCCTTTAGGTCTCCACAGATTATTTGTGGTCCTCTGCTCTATACTCCCTATATACAGGCTAAACAATTATAAATTCAAGCTTCATTTCTGTCTAAGCAAAATCCTCTCTGACTTTAGAAAAGTGTGATATAGACATCTGTGTTTAAGGCAGTTGTCTAGACTCCCTTTATAGCACTTAGAAAGAAGTGAGAGTTTCTCAGGTGCAGTTCTTTAAATCCATTTCAGACTATGGCTTTTTGGATGAAAGAGATAATATCCCAGAAGAGTTACACCTCTCCGCAGATGGCGGATAGGGAATCAACCGGGATGAGCTCGACTGTAGGTAGAATAGATGAACTTCATCCACAGTGTGTTTTGGTTTTGTTACACTGTTCACTAGAATGATTTTTCAAGGACCTCGATGTTGACAGCACAATCACAGGAGATGTGGTTTGAATAATCTCAAACTGAGGTTAGCCAAAATGGTCTTCTCATCAGAAGACAAAAAGCCACGCTTTTCTCATTCGTGTCTTTGAGTAGAAAGCACCTGGGTCAGGTAGGTTGGTGGTATGTAATGTGCACCCCTGAATCGGCTCCTAATCTGTAGAGAAGGGCATGCCTTCGTGTGCCAATGGCATTTCCCATACTCTGAATTTGTGCTTTCTGGATATCCCTTTGCCCATCACCTCCACTCACTGCATTGGGAATATACGCCCCTAAGTCCCTAAGTCAAGCACTATTTGTCCTTGGAACTAGAAGGTGAAGTTATATCTGTTTATGCCCTCAGGTCTGGAGGTCACAGGCTTGATACCATGTAATGGCTGTGAGGGTAGTCATTACACAGTGAAACTTCAGTATAAATCCCTGCTAACTGGATAACAGTACCAAGCAAAGCACTAGTTATTAAGAAACTTTAAAAATAAGATAGCAGCTGGGAGACACGCTCCTTGAAATCTACCAGTCATCTTCTGGAAAGTTATTTAGCAAAAATATAGATTTCACAAAAGAAAATGTTCTTGTTCTGGTGGTCTTGGCTGAGAGACAAAAAGCTACAATGGTTTCCCTGCTTCTGGAAAGAAAAATTGTTATCCACAGCTATGTTAGTACTTGGGAGAAATATCTCCTTGCTATAAAAGGATTCTTGAAGGTAACTGCAGATTTCTATAAATACCTCAATATTAAAGGCAACAGTAAATGACGACTGTTAATTAATAGATCATGTTTATTAAAGATAAATGCATTTTTGCCATGCCCAATGGGTAAATAGTGTGCATACCATCCCCTCTAGTATTCTCTATTAGTGTGCTTATAGCCATTTATAATTCAGAAGTCTCACATCCATTGCACATTTATTCCTGTTATTAATCATTCATTAGCTTTGATAAAATCTTGAGAAATCTATCCCTTTATATTAAAAGTGTGACCACCAGATTGACAAATCATGTGTGGTGATAGAAAGGCATCTATTTCTTCTGCGCTCTGTTGAACTTTAAAGAAATGTTTATTATGATTTTGTCTAATAATTCGAGAACAGTGTGAAAGGGAAGCAAGTAGGACTCTTGAAAACTTCTCAAGAAAAGAGAAGGATCTCAGGGAAAGAAAAATAAATTAAAAAAAAAATCAGTGAGGAGTGCAAGAAATATACTCTTATCATGAGCTCAATGTGAATGGATGCAAATACTTATGTGGCTGAAGTTGTATCCAGGCTCTTTCTCAGGGAGGAATATGGGGAAATTTGAAGCTACAGATTCAGGATCAGTGGATATTTCCTATCCTTCTGCTTCCTGATATGCAGAGGGTTTTGAGAGGTTTGCAGCTAACAAAGTAGGTATGTGATGGAGTCTCACACTTCACTGGTGATTCCCTACTGATTCAGCTGCAAATGGTTTCCTCCTCAAACAGGTTTGGGAGTCAAGCAAGTCAGATTTGGGAGGGAAGCAAGGGAGACATCCTTGCGTTGTGCCCTGCTGCTGAAGAGACAGATGTTCCTGAGCCATGTCAACCCAAGAGATAACTTTACCAAGGCCATCCCTGAGGACTGTAAGAGGAGAGCAATTGCCTACAAGATCCCACATCCATTTCCCTTTATCTCCTAGCTGTGTTTGGATCCAAAGACCATTTCTGAAAAAAAAAATCATGCAACTTCTTGCTGTCATTTTCAAGATTCTGATCTTGACAGAGCTCAGCTTTGACCTTCTACCCTTCAGCAGACAATAAGTGTTTCAAACACGGATCACACACAGCTGAGTGATGTTGAGGGACCCCCATGCCCCCCAATTACCCATCATGAGTGTTGTGTAATGACCTGTAAATACGTCAGGACTGTGCCACCTAGTGACACTGCTGCCTCCTTCCTTGGGTGAACTCATACTGATTGCACAACAGCAAGTCCTAAAATAATTATCACTAACTTGCTTCCTTGGTAGACGGCTGCTGCACAGTTACTCTGTGCTTTCTCCAGAAGACTTTTCCTAATATAGTAAGAGTTTCATTACAGACTTGTGTTTCTTCATTTTTTGCCTGTGATAGAAAAAAAAGGGTTTTTTAGGTTTTTCTTTTTTTCACTTTTGCTGATCTTCTCTAAAACAAAATTTAGGAAGAGTTTAGCAGGATGCAATCTGGAAATGAAGCATTCTAGATGCTAGAGCTGACTGACATTTTTTTTTCTAATAAATTTATTTATATGGGAACATTCTGCTACCAACAGAGTTCCTGTTTCCAGAAGTGGCTGATTCCAGTATTGCCGTGTCATCTTGTGTGGTTTCAACATCCTTAAAAATAACATTTCAGGTTTAAATATGAAATATCCTTTGCAAGTATAATTTACAGCATAAATATAGTTTGAATTTTAAGTAAACCACTATAGTAGATCCAGACTAGTTTTGGGGAACTGCTGCTTCTTATCTTGTTTCTGTTATTATTGAAGACTTTTTTTTTTCTTTTCTATCAGTCTGGTGCAAGAACAATCTAGAAAGCTAAATATTTTTCTTGGTTGAGAAAACTATTTCCAATTGGCTTTGCTCATTACAGTCAATGTCAGCAATATTAAGGCATTCTGTGTAACTTACTTGCTTTTGACGTTGTGCAGCAGAGAGCCCAGAAAAGAGGCACCCAGTGAAACGATCAGAGGGCAAATTTAAAACAGGCAGAAGGTCGCATTTCTCTTTGCTTTGTTTCTTTGTTTTGCTTTACATAAAGCATGTAATCACACTGCAGAAGTTCCCATGGCATATTGTGGAGCCTTAAAATATAAATCACTGAAACAAACAAACCAACAACAACAGGAAAAAAAGATGAATTCCTGAGTCACAGAATCACAGAATAATGGTGCAGGTTGGAAAGGATCTCTGGAGGTCATTGTTCTCATCCCATGTTCCAATTCTGTTATGGCTGTCCTCACATCCCTGTGCTTTTACAGCACATGATACTACTGGTGTATGGTGCATCCCCAGGTCTCCACAGCTCCTTGTGTGAATGCTTTTGGAGCAGCACAGTGTCCAGTGTTTGGAGTGTCAAAATGCAAACGTTGGGAATCCTGTCCCATAAAATTCACTGATATTTTGCCTAAATTCAATATATATATTCTATATATATATATAATACATACATTATATTATTAATGATGGCATGTTTCTGTTTGATAAGATGCTTGCAACTAAATGCAGGTGTCCCCACTGGAGGCAGTCACTCATGACTCCTTTTGTAGGAACTGTAAAGAATTTGACAGAGTGGGAGAGATTCCCCGTAGTTTATAGTAGTTGCCTAAAACAGCTCAGATGAATTGCACCCTTATCCAGGATAACTTGCTGTAAGTGAACTGAGATGAATGTTATAATATCAATTTTTGATGAATTTCCTGCTTAGAAATGATTTTTTTTCCAACCAAGTGTTGAAATCCTTCAAGGAAAGTGCTTCTACGGCTTCTCTGGGTTCCTATTCTGGCATGGCCTCCCAGTGAAAAAGTTTTAATATCTGATCTGAACCTTCCAGGCTGCAAGTCATGGCAGTCACTTGTTATATCTGTTGACTACTGAGAATAGTTTTTCTCTGTCATATTTGCAGATGAATATCAAGTACATGTGGGCTGATGTTAGACTTCCCCTTGGCCTCCTTCTAAGGGGAGAAGACCTGCTCCCTCAAATAATCCTCACAGGTTATGAGCTGTAACACCCTGACATTATAGCAGCTGTCCAGCTTCTTTCCATTTTCTCAGCCTGCTTGAACAGGGCCACTCTTTTCACTGTTGTCCAGCAATAGGACAAGAGGAAGAGGCAATGGTCACAAACTGAAGGTCAGGAAGTTCCATCTGTATGTGAGGAAAAGCTTCTAGTCTGTGGGAGTGATAGAGCCCCGGAACAGGCTGTCCATGGAAATTGTGGAGTCTTCTTATCTGGAGATCTTCAAAATCCACCTCAATGTGACCCTTGTGAAATGTGCTCTAGGTGACCTTGCTGGAGCATGGGAGTTGGACAAGATGATCTCTAGAGGTTCCTTCCAATCTCAGTTCTGTGATTCTGTGGTTCAGAAAGAATTCCTTGATTAGCCAAGTAGTCCTGCTGAATTTTTTCTTCTGTCCACACAAATGAAGCAGTCATGCATGAGCTCCTAGTAAGATTTAATTAAAAATCAGCCAGCTCTCATCAGCATCTTGCCTTTCTTCCACAGCCACTCCTGGGGAATTCTGCATAAGAACTGTCTGCTCTCCTGAAATCCACTGTCCTGACACTACAGCTCACCAAACCTCTAAATCTGACATTCTTTCTTGGTCAACACAATCCAAGTAACTATCTATGGCTATATTCACTGCCAGTTCTTCCTTGCTCTATTTAACCATAAATAAAGCATTACACCTGGTTGGCACCTTTAACATTTTACCTCATAAAAATCTTATCTAAGGTCACCCAGAGGCAAGAATAGAATCTGTGGGTTTTTTTTGTTGTTGTTGTTTTCAGTCTTTGATGAAAATGCTTTCAAATATGTGCAAGCAATGTGAAGACTGGAAGTTTCTAAAGGGGGATAGATCCCATCTTTGCACCTTACTTGCTGGAGAAGATGGCTAAAAAACATCTTATCTCAGCTGGAAAAAAAAATAGCTGTAATTTTGCCAAGGTCAGCAAGATGCAAAGAGATTTGCTGAGGGCTAAATTCTCCTCTCTGATCCATTCTGCCAATTTCCACTTCATATTCAGCAATCTGTCTGCACATGGGCCTCCTAATGATGTCAGCAAGAATTCCACAACCACAAGAGAAGATCTGGGCCCTTCAAAAGTTAGTTGCTCAAGTTAAAATGGCCTCAAGGCACCTTTGACTTATGCATTCGTTTCCTTTTGATAAAATTATACATACTCACAGGCTGCTATTTTGTCTGTCAGGACAGAAAAAGTGTAAAAAGAATATAGGGTTGGAAGGGATTGTCTGGATCACCGGATCCAAGTCACCTTTTATCATAGATGAGCATATCCTATAGTGTCTTTTATAACTTTATCAAGCTCCATCTTTAAGCTAGCTAGATTTGTTGTGTCCTGGTGCTCTTCCTGAAATGTTTTTTTCCAGAGTTTCATTTCTTTAGTGGCTGGAAACCCAATTTCCTCCCTAAAAGTATTGATAATGTTTTTAACCAGCTTTATTTTACCTGAATTGTCCATTTGCTTAACAGCATCTCTCACTCCTACGAGCAGATCCCTTCTCTCCTCTGTAAATTTAGTCTTTTGGAGTTTTCAGTGTAAAGCGAGTACAATTCTGTTCTTCTTGTCTCTTCTCATGTGATAGGATTTCTACTCTCCTTTTTCTTCACAGATGCCTTCCTTTCATCTCTTCCAATGTGAGATTTTTTTTTTTAATTTGAATGATGAATGGCCAAGGAGAGACACTTATTTCTGCAGACAAATGATTAAGTTTTGTCCTTCCTAAAATACATTAGAAGTCTTGCTGAATAATCCACTTCTTTCTAAACCCTTTGAAATTTTTATACCTTTCTACTGCCAGTTCAGTGTGATTGAAGTACCCCTTGGCTTCCTCAGATTAGCAAAGAATTAGCACATTTCTCTCACTGCATTCTTTGCACAGCCCTCCTCCTCCTCTGCCTCCTCCCGGCCCAGTCATCCTTCCTTTCTTTTTTTCCCCTTTAATGCTCTATATTAAACAGAAAAACAGTTTTAAAACAAACAGTATGAGTAATAATGTGTCGCAGATTTTAGGTACTTCAACCCTAGTCCCACCATTCTCTGTGTATTACTATCTTTTCTACTAAATTTGAGCCAGACTAGAAACTCCTTGGACATTGCTTTGCTTGAAGATACAGCTATGATTATGCAAAGACCATAATTATGGTATACTGAATAATCCTAAGATCTGCCTTCTCCAGTATGCATTATCAAATTGCTACCAAAGACAGACCTTTCTGATAGAGAGGAGAAACTGATTTGCCAACAGGATGATCTCCTTATGTTCCCAAGAGAGCCTCATTGCTGCCTCCTTCACTTTGTTCCTTCTTCTCTTTGGTGGATTGTTCTTCTACCCTACATCTTGCTGCCATTTCCCCAGATCTAGACCTCTCCTTTTGGGTTCTCCTACCCCATACCAGCTACCTGCTCCTGCCTTTCTCCATCTTCTACCCAAATGTTCCTGCCTCCTCACCAGCTTAACTGCTGCCTTTTCTGATTCACTGCCTCACTCTTACTGTCTTGCCTGACACTGAGATCTTCCCCTGCTTTGAACTAATGCTGTTTTCTCCTCATTCTCTGCTCCTTAGCTGCCAGTTTCTTGTCTGATATTTTTTTTCCAATCCTTGCACCTTTCCTGTTGTCTTTCTGAGCTTTTCCCTCTGCATCCCTACCTTCCCCTTCCGCAGCCACCTTTTTCCCTTCTCTTGAAGTTCTCTACAGACCTATCCCTTCTTCTTCACTTTCTACCATCAGCTGCAGTAGTTTGGAGCCTCTTTTTTATTATTATTATGGTTCTACACCATGCATATAATTATAGATGCATACATATAATGCTATATTTATAGTGATTTCTGTATATCCTCTTTCTCACTGTTATGCCTCCATTTCTGAAAGCTAGTGAGCTAGAAATCAGTTAATTATTAGGAAGAGTTTTCAAGTTTCTTTCTTTTTTCTTTTTTTTTTAATCTTTCCAAACTAGCTCTTGCTTCTCCTGCTCTGCTGACATGCTAGCCTAGGGGAATTTTTCTTAAAGGCTTGGCTAGGATTTATAGAACTCAAAACAGCAATAAAAATGGCAACTCTCCCACCATGCAGAGGTGTTTACACAAACAGCTGTAACTTGGTCAGGTTTCCAGAATTTAACTTCTCACTCTGTTCATGAGAAGAACCAAAAGCTCTGTAACCACCAGTGGTGAGGAGCTCAGCACATGCCGTTGTTTCTCCTTCTGCAGAAGCTGAGGTCCTGATCAAGGTCGTGATCCATGACCATGGTTGAAGCAACTTACAGTGAAACTGAGTCCCTACCACAAAAAAATCTTACACTCATTTAGCACTTTTCCAACCAATGTCAGTTAAAGGAATATTAGACCTCCTCAGCAAACAAGGAAGTGGAAGCCCTGTCTGAAACCTTCTCATGTCACTTGTTTTCCATCCAACACCGTTCACTCAGTGAATGTGACAACTTCACAGCCCCAGCTGGCACGACTCCAGGTCACAGGAACTTGGAGTACTAGTTATGTGTCAAAATAACTGATGTGAACATTCCTGTGACTGCATCAAAGGAACTTCTCATTATCTTTGTTATTAAGCGCTTCTGTGTTGCTAAGAAGAGGGTAAGTTAATTGGAAAAATTACGTTTAAACTTTATAAACAGTGCAAGCATGAAACCCATCATTTTAATAAATGTTATCATATCTCCTGGATCTAATAGATCTTAACTGATGCACAGTATCATTAAGTTTAATTTAAGAAACTACCCCAGAGAGATTTTTTAAATCAATCAGAGACATGTTCTGAAACAATGTTAGAAATATTTGATTCGCCCACATGCTAAACACTGAGACAGTTTCCTGAGTAAAAGAGCAGAGTAGAGTAACCTACTTTACTACCTCATCTATCATGATAAAGGAAATATAATGCCTTTTTTTATTTGTTTGTTTTACGTAATATATTAAAATACTAAGTGATTTATCAGGGCAATTCAGTCACCTTTGAAACAGCTGCTTAATAGTGAAGGGCTAGACTGCAGAAAAGGACATATTAACTAGATCCAAATAAATTATTGCATGAAATTAAGCCTTTTCTTCTCCTGAAAATAAGTAACAAACTAGGGTTTCTTCAAGGGCATTTATGCTTCATTTAAACAACAGGATGGTCAGACTTTAGGATGTTCACTGTCTTATTCTTTTAAATACTTACTAATCATTTTGGAAATATGATTGGGTTGCAGACAGATGGCTTTGGTACCTTTTTTGGTGGCTCATATGCTGAGTAATGAACATCAGACAACTCTAAGTTATTTCAGTGGTGGGGGAGATGGGTTTTGTAAAGAACAACATGCCGAAAATCTTGGGGATCAGATGGGCAATCTTTAGGGATTCTTTAGAAATAGGGTTTGGGGGTTTATGTTTGCCCTTTGCAGAGGTTTTTATATTGATTTATTTATCTGAAACTACGAAATATATCCAGGCACAGTACAGCCACAGTGAAGTCATAATCCCACCTTTGAAAGACAGTAAACTGCTATACAACAGCAGTTATGCAGGACAGCTAGCACGGAGAGGGAACAACATTTTAAATACACACTTTAAATACACACATTTTGCTTGTATTCCAATAATTCCTCTATATAACAAAGTTAAAATAGTCTTATTTTGGTGTACTTACGTACCCCTCCTCTTCATTTGTATATCTTCATTCTACTCCAACTACTTCTGTAGAACTAGTTTAGAGTTAAAACAATATTATTTTTGCCTCTATATCCAAGTTGTATGTCGAGGAAAGAAAGCGGATCTGCCATTTAACACACTGTCACAATTTAAGAAAGCTTTTTGCACGGCAGAACTCAAGGCTGTCTGATGGAAACCTGGTTCTCCACCGCTTGTAAATGACAATGCTGCCAGTACCCTTCCAGTGGGATGATTCTGATGTGGATTCCCACGACATTCCAGAAAACTATTTCACACAGCCATCAATAAGGAATAAATGACTGGAAAGACAGACCTCTTGGATTAACCATGTTGTGGCAACCATCCACACTTCCCTCCATGACAAGCAGGCCCCAAAATCATGTAACTGTTTTCATTTTTTCCCTAAAAATAAGAATGATATTAGTGCACTGTGACTGCACATAGAGTTGTTTGCAGTACATGGAATTCACAATGGTATCAGCAAATTCCATCAAATTGCTTTTCCTGATTGCTATCTTTGATCTGGTTTTATCCACATTTGGGAGGAATAAAAAAAAAAAAAAGAAAAAGCCTGACCTCTAGCACTTATGTGTTTAAACTTCAGTTCTGATATAGCCTGAATCAGATGAAAATCTGATTTGTTGCTAATTCAAATTTCACCTAACTTTCAAAAAGAAAGGACAGTAGGTGCTCTTTAATTCATAAATAAAGAGAAAAAAACCAAAAAACCAAACACTGATCCCAGTCTCCAAAAATCATAGTCATATGACACTTAACACGATAGGACAGCAAAATATCTCAGCTAATGCTCTGATATATTTTGTCTTCTCCAAGAATGAGAAGGTCATTACTGTTGCCAGTGAGACCTATATTCATTCTTAAATTTACATATAAAGCATTGAACATTAGATTTAAAAAAGTAAAAGTAATCAAAGTCGCTGTTCATAACAAAGTTGCTATCCAATGAGTAGAAAAAAGTGCACAAAGGTGTTCTAAGTTGGTTCCCACTGCTGAAAGTTCAGTATTAACAAGCACATCTATTAGAGTAAGTAGTATTAGCGTCATAGATCTGTTTCATTTTCATCTTCACCCTCAGAACTTAGACCTCAAAGCACAACTTGCCTCAAAGCAAGAGCGCTCTAACCAGGCTAGTTTTGGCACCAAAGCTGAAATCTGTTTGAGATGACTTTTGTTGCTCACTGCGACCTTGCTGTGTCTCAAAACATCCCCCATGGGAAGTCATCCTGAAGCCAGCCTTTTATCACACCAACATCCTGGAAAAATGGTGCACCACAACCTTCTGCACCACGCACAGGCAAAAGCTGAGGTTGTTTGCTGGCCAACTGGCATTTAAAATATGACAGAAAGGAACACAAACAAGTGGAAAAGCAGCCAAAATACCAGCTCTTCAGCTTCGTCTCAATGTTTGGGTTGGTTTGGTTCCTGTCACCGAGGTCTGAACACCCAGCTACACCCACTGCATAGTTGTTCACAATATCATGGAATCATAGTATGAGCAGTTGTAGGAACAACTAGGCTGAGCCCTGTGGAAGCAGCATGAACAAGGAGGGGGACAGCTGCTCAGCACTGCTCCTCAAATGATTAAAATGTTCTTGATAGCCAGAGAAAGCAATTTTCATAAGGGTTTATTTCCATTCCAAAAATGCCATTATGCCACAAGGGGGTAGGGGTGCTCTGTTTTAAAGCCTTGCAACGTATTCTTACAGACCTAGTGTTTCAATGAAAACAGGACTGGGTATTATAAAAAGCAACACAGATTGAATGTGAACAGGCGTTCTCTTTGCCATCTGCATTTCAGCCATTGCTTCCCTTATAATTAACATCTGTTCTCAGATATCAATCTGAGCAGCAAGGACCATATTATTTAAGGACTGTCTATCTTTCAGCTTGGTTGTGTTTGGGGATGGTTCTGGAGGTGGAGAGGGGGGCTACCCCCAGGAAGGAGGATTTGGTTACAAAGAGCACCTTTCATTAATCTGAGGGGGTTGCCAAAGGCTTGCCAGCACCAGAATGGCCACAACTGGATTTCATCAGAGACAGGATCCCTTATGAGGGCATGAAATAAATAACGCTGGTGGGAACAGTGGTGAGGATGCACTCATTGCTTCATTGAAAAAAATAAATAAATAAAAAGGAAAGAAAGATGAACATAGATAAAAAAGTCAGAGTCTATACCTGAAATAACATCTTTTAAGGGAAATTAAAGCATGCTTTCCCCTCAAATAACCTATTGCAGAGTTTAAATGAATGATTTAACATTGTTTTGTTTTACCGTGATCTGAGCCAACCAGAGACCGGGCGATTTTGTGGTAGATGAGGAGGTGACATCTGCAGAAAGACAGAAAATGCCTCTCCTTAAAAGCTCACATTGTCCAGGAGATAAGGCCACGGCGCACATATTTTGTGCAAAACGGGAAAACACAGCTGGGACACTGGGTAAATCTTCACAAAATTCTCAGCACCGCTGCTTATTGACATTTGCTATAACAGGGTTAATAGGATCCACCTGCAGCAGTTTCAGCTTCCTCGCTCCTCCTGGAGACCAGCAGCTGAAAGTCTTCAGCCCTCCCCAAAGGGACACCCAGTGATGCTGCTCTTCTCAGCCGAGGGGCTGAGCTGATCACGCTCCCAGCATGAGGACAGGGTATTTTGTCCTTTTATGAATCTTTTATTAGAGATATAGATTCACCAACCTTGGAATGTTCTTATATATTTGGTCGCGTTTTCCGCGGCAACTTCTTTTCATAACAAAAGCAAAAGTTAACTTGGCTCCCGATACGCTTAAATTAAACAACTGGATTTCCTACACTTCAAAATTTCCTCTACTTGTATGTAATAAGAAAAAAAAACAAAATAAAAGCATACAATCAATACTGATCTGGGCCAAACTTCACCTTAGTTTCCTTTTTTTTTTTCCCTTTTTTTTTTTTTTTCTTTTTCTTTCAATTTACATGATCACTTAAAGAAAAGTTTTCATATTTTAATGGGGAATGGATGAGCAATCACGAATCACATTTTAACAAGTTGTCAGTAAATATGCATAATTTCACCCACCTCTGCTTTGATTCGGATTATTCTCCTTCTATTGAAATAGAGATAAATTGGTACAAGGAAAAGATGAGGGTGGCTGTAGCAGCAGGAAGAAAACAGAACGGTCAGACCAGACTGATTTTTGTGGCAATTAATTATTTCTATCTGAGTGGGCATCATCGCTCTCCATATAGAGAGATATATATATCTCCATATGTACCCAGGTGACACAGGTTGATCAGGTAGGGTCTGGCGTTTTTCTTTTATATGCTTGCTGCACAGTCTCATTTTCTCCTGCTGGGCTACGGGAATATTCTGACTATGGAATACGGCCCTTTTACTGGAGCAGTGCTGGGTCCAGGCCTAAGGAAGTGCTTCTGCATAACACTCAAAGGTTAAAAAATAAAGCTTCAAGGAGTCATAAATAATTCTGGAATAACCTTTCCCCCCCCCCCCCCTTAGCATTATCCTTAGCTATTTGTCAGAGTATAAAAAGTCAATAATCACAGCAAATGCTTCCATAGCAAAATGGATTTTTGTTTTGTTTTGTAATAAAACAATGGATTTCTAACGATATCTCTGCTAATAAACTAATAGACCAGATGGAAATATTTAGGGCTAACATTATTTTTTCCCTTAAATTTGGGTTTAAATGGGTAAATCTCATTTTCAGTGAAAACACCTTCTTTTGCGTGAGCAGCTAGGTTGTTTTGTTACCGTTTCACTGCCCAGATGCAGTGACGGAGCTGAGGAACAAAAACTGCATGTAAATCCAAGGGAGAAGTATGCAAACCAGGTAATCCAAAGTGTTCAACAAAAACTGCTGAGGGCATTTCTTTAAAACATTTTTTAAAGTACCTCTCTAGCAAGAAATGAAAAAAAAAATCAAAACAAGTTTTTTTTACAATTTTTTTTTACAATTTTTTAAGGCATTTGCTGGAGGCAAACATGAAGGAGAAGGATAAAACAGAACATTGTCCACTTCCTCCCATAAAATCGCATGGAATCCAGGCCCTTAGCTCAGAGCAAGAACGCTTGTGGCCTGCAGCAAAACAAAAAAAAAAGCCAGGAAAAAGAACCAAAAAACAATAATAATAATAATAATTATAAACCCCCAATGACTTCCAGCTATGCTCCGGGAGGAATTTCATATGGAGCTAACTAAGGGAAATCGGAACCTCAAAGCGAGGTGGGTAATGGGGGACAGATTGGGAGGGATGAGGCAGCCCACGCCGCGCAGGCAGGTGCTGCAGTCAGTCTCCACTGTGCCAGGAAACGCGGGAAGAATGCGTGACGAATTCGGTTTCAGACCAGAATACTCTCTTTAATGGACAGAAAACACTAACCTTTTATTTTTTCCCCCCCCTCTTCCTCTCCTTTTTTTTTTTAATTCTTTTTTTTTTCATTTTAACCCTTTGAAAGGACAAAGAGCTACGTTCTTCTCTCTGCCACAACCTATTTTTACCCTCCAAAGAGCTTCTGCCTTACCTTGCGTCCAAGACAAATACGCGGTTGTGCAAAGGCAAAATAAACATCCGTGAAACAGCCACATTATTCTGAGTGGGATGGATTCGATGTAAACTACGCACGAATGCCATTATCAAAGCACCTGGCCTTTTGGATTGCTCCTGGAGGGGTAGAAATTGAACGGCTCGTGTTTGATTTTATGATGACGGGACGGAGCTCAAACTAGCAGAATCTCCCCAAAGGGAAGGAGATTCTGGCAGTATGGGAGAAAATGGGCTTAAATAATCAGATTTGTGATATCACACTTAACCTTGGCTCTGGTGCAAGCAAGGGTCAAAGTCGTCCTGTGTTGTGCTAGGAAGCCTCAAACTCTGAAGTTATTTAGAACCAGTGAATGGTGAGGTTTCCATCCACCATGGTTCTCCCTGGCTGCTTTTCCTGCCTGGTATTTGGTTTTCTCTGGTGTCCATGGATGTGCACACCCTTCCCAAAAGATACATGGAGAAAAGCTGCTTTGTGCTGAAGGGGACCAAAGCACACCCATTGGCATCCAAGGACACACAAAATAAAAGTTCTCTTTCCAAGGTTTTGGATGTTTGTGTTTTAGCTCAAACCATGCTTTGGATTTGGATATGCAGCATGGCATAAAACCATCGTACAAAGAACTTTCCCCATGGTAAACCCACATCCCTCCTATTGGAATTAACGAGAATGAAGCGGGTGCTCCTGTCAATATGGGTTCTCCCTCCTACGTGCTGCCAATCCACACTAAAACTTCCCCTCCCGCCTACAGCTTGCTTAGAGTTTTTCAATGGATGAATTAAAGGAGCATTAAAAAAAATGCAGCCAAACAGATTAATTTTACAAAACCCAAGATATTTCAAACACAGGCCCTAAGTGAGACTTTAATGGAATTTATTTTTTGAAAGTGCTTGAATTCAGGAACTGCGTTCTAGTGTTTGAGCAGGAATCATGTAGGACACTATTTTTCTAAGATTTGAACAGCCATAGAAAAGAATATATTCATATTTGTGTGTGCATGTGTGTCTACGTATAAATTATCCACTTTTGTTTTGCGTATGTGTATATGTATATTTATGCACACAAAGAGTGTGATTGGTCATTAGGATTTTTAAAACAGCAAGGCTTCCTAACCGTGGTTTAAAATAAACTGTTTTGATTTCCCATTAAAGAAAAAATCCTAATGAAATTAAGGATCGCTTAAATCAGGGAAAATTAAAAAGCGCACACTTCTTTCCTAGGGTATGCAATTTTATTCAATGTTCGCAGCACAAGGCCTGCCTGTAGGATAAATAATATAATGGGTTTTGTGAGTTGATACTAACAGCATAACAAAATCCTACAGCTGTAGCCTCATTTTTCTGCACATTCTAACTGCTCGCTTTTTTAAATTGCATATTTTGTACAGTTAAGAAAAAAATTAGATTCTATATCTTGGAGAACCAATTTCCAGTATAATAGGTAATTGCATATAATTACAGGAATTTTAGAAAGTAAAACAAAGAAACAAAAGAACAACGATTGTGTTGTTGGTTTGTGGTTGAGATTAAAGTGACAGCTGATTTCTTTCAACTTTTTGGTCTTCTTTTTCCCCCTTTGTTGCATCAAAATGCATGTAACTTCTACACATTTTGTGGAACAGAGCCTAATATGCAAAACACACAATTCTCACACCAGAGACAACATTTTTAAAGGTAATTAGATGCCTAAAGATTCAGATTAGAGATCGGATGGGATTTTTAAAAGTGTCCCTGTGCCTAAATACCTTTCTGTGTGTTTAAATATCTGCAAAAACAAAACCCCCTAAAAAACTCCATCCTCAAAAGTTCCTATAAGTTTAGCTACCTTTACTCACTTTAAGATCCTCCTTTAGAAAACCCAGTATAAAGAAAATATGCCATGGAGCAACCTCCTCCAGAGTTCATTTTTTTACCCTCATATCACTAAAAAAATTTAAGATCTGTGTTTGCAAAACCATGGCATCTTTCTCTATGTTCTGTAGAGAACGTTTCGGGTCTCAAAACACTTCAGCCTCACATTAACATCAGACCCACTATGCCCAAGAAAATTGTGGGGTTTCAGCTGAGCTGCAGCAACTGAAGGCACGTGTGAAACTTAGGTGTGGTCTGATGCATTCCTGGTGCCCTTACAACACTCAGATTACTTAATTTGAGCCTTATTGGGTCACATTAATTGAAAACTTAGCAGCTCTATGCAGGAGAAGGGGAATGCATCAGTGTGGGCTCTGAGTTGAAGGCTACATCTGTGAGATGCCTAAAGAAACACGGGGCAAATGCCTGCATTTCTCTGCTGTCTCTGCCCTTGCTGCTGAAAAGAGCTATGCTGTGTTTGACAGATAAACACATAAGGTCAAGAGACATTGAAATCAAGTGTTTTCTTGTGGGGTCACAAAACTTCCCACCAATTTTGGAAGCAAGTTGAAGTAATCTCAATGAGGGGAAGCTGGGAAATGATTCTCTTTCATTATTGTTGGAAAATCTGGTGACTCAAACTGCAGTTATTCCTGGGAGGACTGGATCCAACCCACTCACCTCTTCCATTGCAGTTTGAGAAACTAAAACAATGTTCAAAATGTCCAGTTCTATGTCTTTTAAAGTTGAAAAAAAAAAAAAGAAAGAAGAAGAAAAAGAAGAAAAAGAAAAAGAAAAAGAAGAAGAAAAAGAAGAAGAAAAAGAAGAAGAAAAAGAAGAAGAAGAAGAAAAAGAAAAAGAAAAGAAAAGAAAAAGAAAGAGAATGTTGTTATTTGGGGATTTGTCGTTTTTAACTTGGAGTGATTTTTTTCTGGCTTGGATTTTGAGTTGATTCTAATTTTATCAAAAGCCAGAATGAAGAAAAAATACTTTAAAAAATAAAGAAAATCTCTCTAAGTAATTTAGTTTGTTCAGGAATGGTGCCAAAGCGGACGCGGACCTCTGAGAGGAACAGTTTTAGGGATACCTAACGCCTTGGAAAGCAAGGCAGGTAATTAAAGGATAGCAACTTCATGTCATTGCACCCATCTCAACTGCATCATCAGTTCCCCAGGACTTGCTAGAAGTTGCCTGCAGAAGGCAAAAACTCATCTGCTGAGATGTTGTCTCAAGTATGGAGGTAAAAAGCTTGCCCTGTGACATGGGGAGACTTTTTGGGGAACCCAAAGGTGTCATCTGGTGGTCAGTCCTGTCCTCTCTGCTCCTGGCAGAACATTTCCATCACTGAGAGCTCCAGCACCTCTGTCCTGGCTTCTGCTCCCTAGTCCTTCCCTGCTCACAGCACTGATCCTGTCTCAGCATCTGCCCAGAGGCACCATCCACCTCCTTGAAAAACCCACTTACAATAGCAGTGATGAAAACGACTTTATCTTGCCTTAAATAATCTCATATGGGTTCTCACAATCCCGCTCTGTTTTCATTGTTCAAATCCATAATATCAGACTGGAGCAACTCCCCAACAAAGCTGCTCTTTCCTGACCCCTTGACTTCTTGGGCAAGGAGTATAATGACCTCCATTGATTCAGTGGCTGGTAGCAAGAGTGAAGGGGAAGAGGTTTCCCATTTCCTCCCCAGTGAGTCTTCTAGGTTTGGTTGGAATTGTTAAAGGGATTTTGTTTTCTACTCAAGACTGTCTTACATTGGTGCCAGAATCGCATGCAGGAATAAAAACAAGGAACAGAGGCAAGGGGGAGGCAAGTGATTTAGCTTAGGGAAAGATTTTCTCAGGGCAGGATGTCTGTCTATTTTGAGACAGATATAGCCAGAACGAATTTCAGTCTGTAAGATGGCTATAACAAATGAGGAAGGAGAGCGTGCAGCACAAGCAAAATAAAAGCCATTCCCTGCCTTGGAAATTCACTCCAATCACAGGTATGGGAGACGAGGAATTTGTGGCTTCTTGCGTGCGAGCTCTTCAGTTATTTAACTATATGAGCAGGAATTTCCCCTGTTGGTCCTTGTCCCTGAATTAAGCAGAAGAACCTCTCTGGACAAAAGGTATTCAGGTCCATCAGGGTTTTTATCCTCTCAGATGCAACATCAATGGCAGGCTTACACGGTATCTCCCATGCTTGTGTTTGCAAGAACATTTCTTGCAAGAACACCTCACATCCGAGTGACAAAGCGGATTTATTAGAAACACACAAGGGAAGAATGATGAATGAAACCTGACTATGGGAGACTTTGGTTGCAATTTCACTTTGAATGCTCTCACAGTTAAAATCAATGACAAAATAAAGCTGGTCATATATTTTTATATTAATTTCAAGGAACTCTTACACTGACCGAATGATATAAAGGAATCTTGCTACAAATACAAAGCGGGACTGTAAGCTTTCCTTTTTGAGCTGTTTAATCTTATCACAGCTCTTGTATACTCAGGAATATTTGGGATGATCAAAAGACTTCTGCAGTCCCTTCATTTGCAGCAAGAAAGAAGGATTTCTTTCCTTTTTTCCTTTTTTTTTTCTTTTTTTTTGGAAAGTCATTTCCAACTGCGTGGCAATAGACACTCACAGGCTCCAGCTCCATCCCTATTTTCCTTATTATCCAAGTGGTGTAAAATTTAGGCACTACTAACCTGCCAGCATGTAACTGATTGCAGACCCTGCAATCCCCATCACACCATCATAAATCCACTGACCTTGCTGTCAATTCCCCAGACTTGCACTGCCTTAATGGCCATCATCATGTACCCTTTGCAAAGCTAGAGGTTGAAAAGGACCTGAGGATGCCCCCTCACTAGATTGCTATCCACTAGGGTTAAGTTTCTTAAACTTCAGTTGGAGTGGACATGCCTCATAAACAAGGTCTTATTCCACTTTATTCCAGATTTAACAATTCTGCTTCTAACTCTGAGTTATCCTCTTTGTTTTCCAAGTTTGTGTCTTCTGGAGCCCTGGGGAGCAGCACAATTTGCCGGAGAGGCAAACTTTGATTTGAGTGGAATTCTAAACCACTTTATTTTTAAATTTGTTGAAATATTTCTAACAAGAGAGGGTGAACAAGTTGTCAGATTCTCAGTGAGGAATATAAAACACACAGCTAAAGAGGCAAAATGCACAAGGGCAAAAGAGTTTGTTATCACAAGAGGAAAATGGTCTCCCTCTGGATGATGAGTATTTATTATTAGTTTTATTATTATTATTATTGTTCATTAATTTCAAGTTCTGAGAAATTTTAAGAGGTTACTTTTTTTCCCTTATTGGAAGTACATATTTTTTAATGCCTGAATATTTTGCAGCATGGAAAGGCTGTCAGGACACAGCCCAGCAGTAATGCTTTTGATCAATACAAGCGAAAAAACCCGTGTGAAACACAATGTGTTTGCGAGTCAATTAGATTCATCCACCAGAGGTCATTAGATGATCAAATGACACATTCCTACTGTCTTCATAAGTAAAGGTATCAGCATTCTGTGCCATAAAAATAGATTCTCATTAATAATAAAAACCTTAAAGGAGAAATAAAAGTGTTATGAAGTAAATTATCACACAGTGAAGTTCATGATTTTAAATAGCTGTGATAAGAGAACAAAACCAGCTTCTGAATAATATTATCAAGAGAAATTAACAGGATGAATTCTTATTTCAAAGTGACGGGAGATGCTTAAAAGGTAAGTTTGAGTCTCTATTATTCAAATGATATATTTGTAATTGTAATGTATAAATGACATAAATTTACCTAGAATTGTCTATGATTATGGAAAATATGAGATAGGTTTCTATTTGTGCTTTTAATGTGCTGAATGAATCTCCCAGGCTTCATTCCCACACACCTTTACACCAACAAAAATCAGAAATGAGGGAGAAAGAATAAAGGAAATGGATTTGAAAATGCAAAGAAAAACTTTTCCTTTTTTTCCTTCTCTAGCTTCTTCCCATGTTGGCTTTGACTTGTTTCCTCGGTCCCATAGTTTCACTGTTTGTCCTTTTTCTTCCGGAACATCTACTTATTTTACTTCATATCTCCTCTCAATGTAATTCCCTTCTGTATTCTCTTATGCTCGTCAGCGCTTATCTTGCTTTTCTAATTTTAGCTTTGTAGCTTTGTTAATTACTGGCCTGGTCTTGCTGTTATCACTGTAAGAAATGATCCTCACAGGTGCCTTTGAGACATAACTGAGGATTTCAGGTTGCTTCCCAACAGCACACATCTCCTCCCTAGTGCACGGGAATGAGTGTCAGCTATTTAGCAGGAGATATGTGAGACTGGGGAAGCCCTCACTGATCTCAGTCAGCTTTTACCCAAGTCCTTTCCTTGTTTTAGATCTTCAGGATCCCTCTCAGATACTCATCACATCCAAGGAGAAGGGACAACAGGAATGCTCTCACTAGTGCTCCGTGATGCCTTTGTGACGTGGAACCTGGACACCCCCATACACCCGGCTTGGACACTTTCATCCTACTTTTCCCCAACGCGTTCCCCTTCCATTCCTACCAAGAAACAATTTTAAGGCTTGCCCCCCTGCTGCAATCTCTGCATTTTGGGAAAGCGAATGGCCCTAGTGCTTGGGTCTACCTGCTTCAAAGCTGAGCTCTCACGCTCGCCCAAGGGATGGCAGCTCTTCTAGGGTAAGTCTTGCTGTCAGACCATTCATTTCCACATGGGAGTTTTAAATTGTATCTTCTTCAACCAGGACCCTTTGGAAAATCAGTGAGGAAAAAGAAAAAAAAAATGCTATATATTTTTTTTTTCCTACCTTAATGCACTTGCAATTAGAGACATAGAACAGGATCTAACTTTTGCCTTATGACGAGGTAACTTAAGCCTTAAGTGAAAAAAAGTGGAAAAGTGGAAAAAAAACACACACAAAGAAAATGCAGGTTGGAAAAATAACTTTTCACAGGCAAAGGAAAAGTTGTGATAGTTTGGATTATGTAATTAAAACATTTATTAATCTGAATTTGTAAAACATATGGAGAAAAGGTAGGTGCCTTATTACTAGTCAGAAGTGCTAGGGGCTCCTGGAGTATAGGACCTTATCCTTTGGTGGGATATTCAGCAGTGTCAGCAGTCTCATTACTTGTAATATATTGAATCAAAGCAACACCTCCTATGCCTGGTTACAGCTTGTAGATCTAAGTTTGGTTTGAGACATGAAATAAATAAATAAATAAATAAATACATTTACATAGGTATATTAGCTCGTGCTGTAATATGAAGTTTAAAATTAGACACTAACTTAAATATTCTTTAATTAAATACCCCAAATGTCCATATGTTGTGCAACCATGCTACTGGCAATCTTATTTCCCTAAATTAATTTCCATTTTTTTTTCTTTTCCAGTCATAAAGAGGCACACTCCTTTCCCTGAAAATTTGTCTGCAAGATGACAAATTTAGCAATGATCAATTCATATTTCTTCCCCTAGTAACCTCTTACCACTGAAGGCCTCCAGCAATGAGTCCTCCTCAGTGCATGTCCAGTCCGTCTGGACTGTTTTCTCTATTTCTGACCCACATTTCCTGATCTGTGTGTCTTTATCTAGCTACTGGCTATGTGAGCCGTGCTGGGGATGTGCTCTCTGTAGTCTTTATTAGCAGCTCAGAAAAAAAAAAAAAAAAGAAAAAAGTACTTAAAATATGATGAATTATAAACTCCAAAGAGTCCTTGTAACTACACTCAGTCAGCTTCAACAGATAGAGACTCCTTTCAGCTTCCTGGAGAGGTTTAAAATACAAAGTAAAAAAAAGCTTTTTTATTTTTCCCTTCTAAATGTGCAGTTATAGTGCAGTTATAGTAGGACCTCACTGATTTTGCTTTCCCTTGTCTGTTTTGGCTCCACCACTTAGGTATAACAACATAACACAAGGTATAAGGTATATATAACATAAAGTATAATAACTACTGCAAATCGGATAGCTGCATTTTGACATCTAGCTGTGACTGTAAAAACACAATATTTGGATTTTCAGAATTCAGAAGTGGATAACGAATTCTGAGGTGTACAGGCAAATCTATAACCTCAGCTGGGAACACATCTATTGCTCAGGCACATCAGGTTCCCCCTCTGCAGTGGCAACACTCTGACCGTAGTGGACCCAAAGTGAACCATTGTAAGGTGATTTAATTCCAATAATAATGGGATATTTGTTTACTTGTGCTTCTGCCCCTTTGCTAGAGGTTACTTGCTGGCTGGTTTGTGCACTGAAAAAAGAAAAAGGTTAAAAAGATGGTTAAAACACAATCTCACCTCACTCTAATGAGTTCTTCTGGGATCTCCATAAATGTGTGTGTATATTCAGTATATTCATTTCAATGGAGCACAACAATTTGGTGCATCAGAATAATGCAACACAGACTTGTAGGGATGGAAGGACCTTGAGAACCTACTGAGCACCTCAGCCTTAGGGCAGCACCAGTTCTACCTGTGCTGTCTCTCAGAGAGGATCACTGATTTGCTCATAAGGCACCTTCAATGGATGGAGATGCCATGGAAGGCCTAGCTTGAACTAAGACACATCACACAGCGCCTTGCTGAGATAATTTCACATTGATTATAGGGTTGTAGGTTTATAAGTGGCATATTTAAAATAAAACAGAAGACATAAAAATGAAGACAGCTACAAGCCTGATAGGATAAGTACCAGGTAAAAAAATGAAGACACATATTAAAAAAAAAAAAAAAAAAAAGCACCTGCATTGCTTACAGCGGAAAGTACAGTCTTCAAAGTTATTTGAATTGAGTGTTATGCACAGGGAATAAAAATTATTATGCTGTTAGTATTCTTACAAATACAGACTTGAAATAAGCAGCACTGAGCTGAGTGAAGTTAGACTGACTCTTGCTAGTTCCTGAACTTTCACATGGCACAGAACAAACTCATCATACATTGACATACATTAAAATATTGCTAGAAATTTCATCCGTGTGATAGAATTTAACATTGAAAGCCGTGGATTAATTATGTATGAAACGCATTCTTTTGCTAATTAAACTCTTTCGCCTTTAAAATTAATTGAAAAGCCTTTGCTCTGCCTTTCCTTTAAATGTAAAGAATAAATATAAGCACCTACTTTCCCTCCCACTAGCAAATTTTCTCCTTGCCTTCACTATATAATGTTATTTGTTTGCTCTTTTGATCAAAATCAAGCACACAGCTGAAGAGGAAACAGTGCCACAGGCTCACGTGGTCACATCAGGCTTTCTGGGTTGTATTTGCTCCCTATATTTTTGTAGGTAGCAGCCACCTTTTTTGTTAAGGTTAAATAATTGTGATAGTCTTTAGTCCCAGAGGACATAGGTTTGGTATTGATACCACAGCTTCCTATCTGCATGTTTGCCTCCACTGCTAACTTATTTCCCAGATCTTCATTTGCCCTATCTTGGGTGTTTTCTTTAAATAACAAAAACAACCATTCTTTTCTTGCCCTTTAACCGTGATTCAGTCATTACTTTCTGCAGGAAAAGCTTTGTCTTGTGATTGTGAAAATGCTTTATTTTGGGGCATATTTAAAAACATCTTTAAGGGGTAGCCAAAGATCGTTCTTTTCTAGGGGGAGGTTAATTTTCCTTCCCCTTCTCACTCGATTTTTCTCCTGGATGGTTTGCAGTTTTGGTAAATCCGTCTTCCATCAAGCAGCCGGTGTATGTATTTGCAGCGAGGAGCACATCCAGCTTGCAAATCACAAGCAGAATTAGGTCAGGAGGCCACGTGCACCTAGGCAACCATCAGTTTGAGTTCAGCGATCAATTCAGCATCATCCACCCGAATTAGGTCTGTTTAAGCTTCGTAGTAATGCTGAAGGATAGAAGCAGCAAAGTGCTTAGTTATTTTTCAGTGGCCCAGTCAAGCACCCCATACAGCGTTAGATCTCTGCTAGGACACACACCTGCACTGGAAATAGAGCCTGCTTTCTCCTCCACCTCCAGCACTAATATTTGGGTGGTTCCAACAATATTTTCTTTGTTAAGAAGTCCTGTTATCCTCATTCCATGGATAATTGCACAAAGACTTTAACATTATTTCTATACCAGTAAACAAAGCAGAAGAGAGGCTCGAGTATTGACCAGTGACTGTCCTTACTGCTTGGCTGATAACAAAGTTCTTGGTATGGTTTTGTGCTGATTAGCACCAGAACAGGGAATGCCCTGTCACTCCTCAGGGGCAATCTCAGCCCAAAGCCTTCTGGGATGTGGTCATCCCATGCTGGCATGGGCAGAGAGACAAGGAAAATTGTTGTGTTGTGCTAGAAAAATATCTTTTGGGGGACTGTGACCAAGCCATCCAGTGCTTTAGGCAAGCGGAATATAATAAATAAATGAATATGGAGATAAATAGCCTTTAGTCTTATTATTATTTTTTCTTAATTCTCCAGGAGATTTCCTGGAGAAAATGGCCCTGTGAATTAATAGAGAAAATGGCCCTATGAATGTCCTCTCACTCTGAGGACAAGCTGCAGAGACCAGATATCATAGATTGATAGGGCTGTGGTCTTTCACTTCCAAAAACACGGTGACTGTGTTCAGTATGCCTACTAGGAGTAGTACTTGGCCCTTGGAATAATACTTGGAGTATTTTGCTCAAGAACTTCTCAGACAATCCATATTGGTCTGGGCCAGAACTTTGCCAGGGATTTTTCTCCTCATATCTCCTTCTCTATCTGCTGAAGGACGTGCTCTTGTAGACCTTTCTGAGCACTCCTGATATACATGGAGAGCATCAAGATCCCCAGAAAGCCGTTATGGCTTACTGTCTTTCAAAGTATGTATTTAAAGCCACTCTTTCATAAAATATGTATTTATGTCCAAACTGGACCTTTAATTCCCTCCTCACCAGTTCTGTTCATGTAGGTTTCTGTGCAGAAAGGTAGAAGCTATTTCCTGAGAAGTGGAGAACAAGAGCAAGAAGGGGCACGACTCGTGAGCTGAGCCATCAGCACTCATGAGGTGGGTGTGGGCCCCAGTTCCTGTTCAAAGGACTCTCTATTTTGCGTTAAACAGTTATTTCATATAACACAGAAACAATGCTGGAAGCAAGGGCTGGAGCCTGGAAAATGCTCCAAGCCCAGGGTCACACCTTATCTTCCTGATGCACTTCAGAGCTAAAAGTGCAGCCAGACTTTTTCCTCCGTGCTTGGAGCACAGGCCTTTCGTTGTAGAATAATTTAAATAAAAACAAGTGCAACTAAGGTATTGGTTTCTGGTTTAACTGGCAGCTGCAAGTGGTTTGTCAGCAACGTACTTTCCTCTGTAACACAAGGTGTGATTCATCCTTATGTTCTGGATGCAGATCATGGTTTGTGGCATGGCATGGGCCAGAGACTATAGAGCCAACAAGAACAAGGCCCTTCCACCCTTTGGGGGAGGAAAGAGGGAACAAATGGGAAAGGAGTAAGAGCAGTTTATCTGTATGGATGCAATCCAGGCATGTTATGCAAACCTTTCTTCTACCATTGCTCCTTTAGCTTCAAGGCCTGCTCGTTGCAGAAAGGCTATTCTGAAAAGTGGTCTAATTGCTGATCACTGCTGGATAAAGCTATCTCTAGGTGGGCTTGCTTGCAGATGTGACAAATGATTTTCAAATATATATATATATGTGAAATTTGCTTAGAGTAAGGCTGTACTTGACTGCAGGCAAGTAGACTCCCAGTGCTGATACCCATAAGCAGCCCTCTTCCCTGCTAAAGCAGTTGTCTGGACATGTATGAGGGTATTTACACTTTTCTGAACTAAAGAAATGTTATATCACAGTATAATGGTTTACAGTAAATTATAGCAATCACAGCCCACAAAGAGAGGGTAGAATAATCACTTTAAAAAATCCTTAATCACTTTAAGCTTTATATATGCATATATGCGTGTGTGTTTGCATGTGCATATAGATGTGTGCATATCTCTATATCTCTATATTTCTATATATATCTGCAGATGTATACACAGAGGCAAGTACACGTGTGCAATTTAAATATCAACAACATACTCCACTCTATAAAACATCTGTCTAAACACTGAGTTACTTACTGACCTCATTGGAAATGCAGAGAACCAGCTCTGGCCAAATATTCAGCAAACACGAGAAGAAACTCAAAAGACAGGTCTAAATTCAGTACCATTAATATACAGAACCGGGGAGGTTAAAACAAGTCAGATGGTCTGCACAAGATCTGTATTATGTATTATGCATGTCTTTTATGCAATTTTCTATGTTGGAGGATCGGTATCCAAAGAAATAAGTTAAAGTTGTGACCTCTCTGCTTTTGATTTACTAAGGTCAAGGAGAGCGGATACCTCTTCTTCACGGAGGGTTATGTATGTAAATGGGGACCCAGATAAGCCAAGCACAGGCAGTTCCCCCTTGCTACTTGGGAGAAACTCCCCGCTTGGCTCCATATTGTTGCGTCTCTCACTCAAAGATATATTTGCTCAACTTCTTTTTATTTATTTATTTATTTAAATCTGGTGAAGCCTCGCTGAAAATTTATTCATGGAAAGGCAGGATGGCCTGCAAATGTTTTATCCTCTCGAACGGGGGCGTTGCTGAAAGGAACAGAAAACCAGCTCCATATGAGCGCTTGTCGAGCGCGCGGCGCGAGCTCCGGGGTGGTGAATGGGAGCCCTGGGAAGTGTTTGCAGCACAACACGCACGCACAGACACACAAAAAAAAGGGGGATTGGTATCTGGGCCAGAGGGTGAGAGCTGCTACATGTGTCCCTGTCTCCTGCTGCTTGGGGCCACGGGAGTTCATGGAATAACAATAAAGAATTAGAGAGCAAGAGGCACGTGGGCTGCAGCTGATTCTGGCTGCTCGGAAAAGGAGCCATTTGTTGTGCCCCGTGCAAATGAGTTATCGGGACCAAGCAGATGGGACTCTGTGTGTGAGAGAGTTTGATGTCACTGAACTTCTGTTTTATCGTCACACCGTCTCTTTCTATGGGATCTGCTCGCTGCTGCTTTTTTCGTTTGTTTGTTTTAATACGTATTCCTACAATTTTCATGGGACAAGTAGATGTGAAAGCATGTGTGCTGCTTGCCAAAGAAGAAAACAAACAAACAAAAAAGCCTGAGCCCCAAACATTTACCAGACCATGGTAATTACATTTACTGTGACACTTTTGGTATTTCCTCCTTTTATATGGGAAAAACTGCATCTGAAGGGGCAGTAGCAAAGACAGAAGTGCTGTGAATGGTTATCCTTCCTTTCATTGGTGAACAGGGCAGGAAGGATGCAACCCAAAGCCTGAGTTTGTCAGTGGAAGACCTCCACAGGCATCTGCAAGCTTGAGTCCAGACCCAAGGCAGAATAAAGAAGGAAAACTAATGGGGCATTAATGCTTGCAGCATTAGCTAGCCAGGAGTTTTGTATCACATCTAAGCAATTTGTCCTCTATAGTCAAAGAAGAGGAATGGTTGTCTCCAGGGTACCGTCCATCCCCTCCTAAGACGGAGATGTAAGAGGAGCAGGGCCATGGCCATCAGAGGGCAACTCTCACTTTCGAAAATGTTTTAACCTTAACTACAGTGGTCTTTGGTTATATTTACCCAGTGTACGGATCATAAATGCTACGAGAAATGGAATTACATTGGGCATGGGCAGGCAGCTGCCATCCCATGGAGCTCCAGTCCTTGGCAAAATCATGCTCTTGTGTCGTCGGGAGCCATGTAGGGAGTCAGTGCCAGAAGCAGTGGGTGTTTTGGCACGTGTGTGTCTTGGAGGAGGTAAATTTGCCACTCGGCTGAAAAGGCAAGAAGGGGAACACGTGCACATTCCCATGAGCTCCGTGTCTCTGCAGAGGAAAGCCAAGGGCTGAGCCTGTCCCCTTGCAGGGGATCACGGGCTGCACGCAGCTGGATAAGGAAAAAGCAGAGTGGTCTGGAAATAGTTCAGTAAAATACTTGGAGTGGTTGGAAAATGCTGATTTTTTGAACTCACAGATTTTCTCGGGAAATAATTGTTTGTTTAACATTAATATTTTTATGCTCTGTCACTTGTGTGGCCATGTCAGATAGATTAGTCCAGGCCAGACATTAAGATAATGTTGAATATATGAATTAAAGCACGAGAGTAGACTGGATGATAGCTCTCTGTCAGTCAGTATTTTTGAGATCTTATATAGCACAGACACATGTACATACTTGGGCGTTATATGCAGTTAAAACTTTGAACTAGAAAGTGTCACAAGATATGTCAAATTTAATAGAACATAATAAATACTCCACATCATTCAGACCACCTTCCTACTAAAAAAAATCTAATCTTCACTCAAATCAGTTTCAAAATAAATTCTTTAACCAGCCATAATTATTCATTCTATTTTCCTGCTTTTCAAATCAACTTCTGCATGGAAAGGACTTTTTTCTTTCCTTATGGCTAAACTTTCAACCACTTATTATGAAACTACTGATTCTATCTTCTCTACTTTGGAAAATTAGTTTGGTTGGCAAATTATTGTATTTGCCAACCGAACTATATATTGTGGTTCTTAGGATCAAGGTGGGAATCATCTAAATTCAAAGAAAGCACAGGCTTTTTTGACTTTGAGTTTTATTTAAAAATACCTTGAATATTATATTTACTTCTCTTATCTCCATTTCTTTAGCCCTAAGGAGTTATATCATCAGTTCGATTCTAATAATGCCTGGTGGGTCCACTGTATAAACTCTTTGCAAAAAAAAAAGAGGACTCTCTACCCAAAAGACAGCAGCATAAAAAGGAAAAGCAGATAAAGTACACTTAGAGCTGGTTGTCTCTTTTCCTAAAATATAAACAAACGTTGATATCTAAAGCTACCTTCTTCTTAAAATGCTGACATGTACTAGAAATCTTATTGAAATCTGCTCGGAAAGTACTACCAGGATATTTCACAAAATTTGTTGCATACTGAACAGTAACATTAAGGGGTTCTTTTTTTTTCCCCCTGTAACTATTGTAACTATAGGGGAAAAGGTACAATGAGCACTCAAGGAATCAGAAACAAATCCCTTTTATCAGCACATTGACACAGAAGGCCTGGATTTGGATGTCAGGGAACTGGAGCACAGAGAAATGTGAAGTGGGCTGCACAGAATGCCTCCAATGGTGCTCTGAGATTCCACCCTGGAAAGTGAAACAAACCAGTGACTGCACGATGGTCCTTGGAGACAAAATCCTAAGAAGCCACTTAAGCAGCAGAAACCTGGCTCGGATGCATCAGGGTTGAGAGAAGTTGCACTGAGGTCTTGAAGAAGGATTTGATATAGCAGTACCTCTAACTAATAGCTCTCCTGGGTGCTCACTATGGTCCTAGTCTCATGCCTCTTCTTCCCAGTCAGATGAGAAGGATACTGCTTGATGGTGAAAACTTTGGGAACTTGGAAAAATACAGTAAAAGAACTGAGTTTTGAATCTTAGCTCAAAGCTGTGAACAGTCTAGGTGAATTGCAAAACCATCCTAATCTCTTTCTTTCTCTTTTATTTCCAAAGCTATCACCGAAATGAAGATTTCAGTAATTTAATGTTTTTGTAAAATTTGAGTGATTTGGACCAAAGTTGTGAACAATCTGGAGTCCATTCCTTCTATCACTGATAAATTAATATACGGTTATATGTGCATATAAATACCAGGTTTCTCTGTATTGTCTAATTATGTGACTTGTCACTATGTTCTGCCCTTGCCTTCATTGATAGGAAACCGATTTTCACTTGTACAGAGCAGACATGGCTACAGGTCTGTCAGATACATCGCGAGGACCATAAGAGAGACGATTAACTTGGAGGCAGATAAAGAACAGGAAACAAAATAGGAACTCATAAAATTCTGACTGAAATAATTTTTTTTCATTGTTTTCAACCTGAAATGTTTACTCCTCTTTCCCCTTCTGCTAAGTGACAGCATTTATTCAAGTGCTGCAACTTTGTAGTTCACGTGACTGATGAACACATTTTCTCGTTAAGAATATGTAGCTTTCTGGCATTCACTCTGGACCGTACTGAGATGCGAATTAACCCTCCAACCTTCTGAATCTAATTTTGGATTTACATTTTCATAAACATTAGGCCTATCCAGAAAAGTGCACTGATTTTAATTTCTTAAAGAGAGACAGAAATAGTGTAACACAGAGAGATATAATATTAGGCCAACTTTAAGCTTGGATTTTTTCTCTCTGTTGCTCTTTTTCCTGCTTATTTTTCACATAGCTTTATACTTATCAGACTCAACTCTTAGACAAGCAAAGCGTTAGGGGCAATAAAGTTGCACCTTCTTATTCTCCTGCTTTTGGGCTGAGTTTCTGATTTGAAAGAACACAAAAACTCTATGAGATGCTCAAAATCATGTGAATGTATAGCATTTCCCATAGCTCAAATAAGGCCACTGAAATAGAAACTTGGTTCATGAAAAGGCACCCGAATCACTTGGTGGCTCTGAAAAATGTCTCGCCCTCAATGAGAAAATGTGAAAAGTAACTCAAGGAAAACTGCCTCCTTTTCCATATCCTTGGGCAAAAGTGAGAGAAAGACTAACTTGATACAAGTAGTCAATATTTCGGACATCTTTAAGGCCTTTTTTTTTTTATCTTTAACTTAAAGACCAGAAACAGGCTGCTGACAGCCGTATTTTCATTGGTTCTATCTAATATGACCAATCTTCACTTTTATGTTTCCGTATGAAGTGGTCACATTGAAGATAACGTGATGACTGTGATATTCCAAGCTTCCCATGCATTGACTTTCATTAACTCACAGCTCGCATATGGAGAAAGTGTTGTGGTGTGCTTTGCTGCTCAGTAATTATTAGAACGAATAAATTCAAGGAAACCGTAGTACCATTTAACTGCAGAGAAATGCTTAGCTCTGACAGCTCATTAAAGAAAGAACCATCTTTAAAGGAACTGATGCAAAAGAGAACATATGAAGCTTAACCCTGAGGTGGATTTGGCAAGGCAGAGCAATGCCAAATGTCCTTTATGGATTTTGCTAAGAATCTGGGCAGGAGGAAATGCCAGGTCAGGTGTATGGAGTCTGTGCCCTGTGATGTGTCTGCAGCAGATTACACGGAAACATTAAATAAACTGGAATTTCACTGAAGAACAAAGCTGCTGTATAGTAACATTAGGACACAGTAGGTCAGACAAATCACATATTAAAGAAGATACAGATTTGCATGTACAGAGGGGTCTTCCTAATATCTCCCCTGTTCTATTGAATAACTTTGAGCAAGACACTTTGATAGATGAACTAGCACGAATTTACATGAGACTTCAGCTCCCAAGTCATGCGGATGTTTCTGAAAATCTCTTCTTCACCTGTTTGGTCTTAATTTTCCCTTCTATTTAAGCTAAAAAATACCATATGCGGTTTCCTTACAAAGGTTTGTGTATTTTTTTTTCATGTGTGGATGGATTCCTTACCAAACAGTTAAACAAAATGGAACAAAAGAAAAAAAAAGAAATAGATTTTCACAAATATTTTACAGTTTAAATTAATTTATTTGGTATGAATTTAATATAAATATCAGTTTCAAAATGAAATGTTGCTTAGAATGAGGAAATTCTCATTTTTATTAGAATAATGTTAAAATAGTGTGCTAAGGAAACACCTGACCAGCTCTAGAAGACCAAAGATATATCAGTAAATTGAATATTGTCACCAGCCTTCTCAGGCACTCAACTCAGTTTTCTCTGTTTTAAATTTTAAGGTTGCCCCCCTAGCCATTTGGTACTCAATTCTAAAATTTCTGGTCATGGGTGAAGCTGTCCATAGACCCTTCCCAGAATGAATTATGGTTACAGTCACACTGTTTTGGAGATTTAGAGAGTTGCTTGTGTGTCATGTTTTCCATACCAGCACATCTTCAGGTCTTCACTCCGTGGGGTGTGTTAAAATACCAAAATAGTACCAAATATTGCTTAGGAAGTTTAATGTGTTGCCATGACTAGCAATGTTCATCTTGCATTTGCCACACTATTCAACTAATTTTCAACTGCAATTTTTTCTGCTCTTGGCAGAATACAGTGAACTGGAGGTTTGCCTTGGTCCAGCAAATGGTAGTTTTCTAGTGATACCTAGAACAAGTTGCGTTAGCCAAAGGCAGAATGGGTTAAAGTTTGGTTTCAATTTAACTTTATTGCCTTCTCATACGTTTTCTTTCTTTAACTTATTTTCATTCTACAGTCTCACAAGGAAAAATAATTCAGTTTTGACCCGCAAGCTGTTTCAAGCCCAGTACAGGTTTCCTGTGTTCTTAGACAAATCAGTTAATCCTACACCTTAGTTCTTGCTCATCTTCTAAAAGCAAGTATGTGGCAATGACAATCATATATAAAGTGTGATTTTTTGGATTTGTGTCTTTTGCAGGTAATTAGGAAATGTGCAAACAGACAGGTAGAAACCTAGAGGATATTCAAATTTTAACACACAAAAGTAGAGGTTTCATAGGAGCTTTGTTTCCTAAGGAAGCTAATGTGAAAAGAACAATCTAAGGAACAGAAATGGCAATACTACATCCTATGACGGTGAATGTTGAATTTATACTTAAATAATGATGAAGCACACAAACTCCAAAACTGAGGATGCACGTTTGTATATATCAAATAGCTTTATAACTGCAGGAGTCTCCAGCTTTGGAGAGGAATAATGCCATTTTCATTGATCCTGTATTTAGCTGTCCTGTAAGAATATCTTGGGTACCTTGGGGAATGTCAGATGGTACAAGCTGTATATGGTTGAGAGTTAAGTGCTTCCATAGCCATGACCATGATAGTCATATATTTCTCCTGTCTCTCTTGTGCCTTTTTTTTTTTTTTTTTGGCAGAATTTAAGCCCTGACTCATGTGATTTGCTATCTTTGGAAGTCTGCTCACAGTAGGTATCCTCACCTTGGATAGTCATCATTCTATCCAATAATTGTCTACATTTTTTGAGAACTATTAAGTTTCTGACTTCAAGAGTTCTTTCAGAAAAAAAAAACAATCACAATCTAATCATATTCATTTTCTTTTCTCTAGCTTTCACTTTGCCACATAATTGTTTTTAATTGAATATCTCCTTTTTGCATTAAATCATAGAATCATAGAATGCTTACGGTTGGAAGGGACCTCTAGAGGTCATCTAGTCCAACCCCCCCGCACACGCAGGGTCTCCTAGAGCAGACTAATGCTCCGAGAGCATTAAATGCCTAGAACAAATGTTATTTGCATACCTTCTCTAGGAAACTTTGTGTTTTATACCAATATTTTTTGTCCTGCTCTGCGTATATGTACCCACACATATTGAGTGGAGACATGTAACATGTTATATACTTACATATGTGTATTTTTTAAGACGTATTATATTTTTATATAAATAAATGTATGTCATAAATGTGCAGTAAAATGCGAAAGTGCAAATATATATCAGTGCAAATATAACATGAATTTTAAGTATAAATCTACACATTAACGCACACAGGCTTGACTAATAATAACTATTGCATAGACTGAAAATGTAATGAAAAGCCACAGCAAGGAGTTAATGAAAACGAGAGATGCTTTGAATAATGGGAGGTCTGCATAAGTGTCACAGTGTGTTCTGCTTATCCCAAGTAGCAGAAAAAGCCCAGACATGTTGAAAGCTCTCATTAATGCTCTGGAAGAGTGCTATTGCAAATAGCAAGCTATAATTGCATTTGCAAAATATATTAAATTGATAACTCTTTGAAATGAGGACACTTCATTAAAAATTGTGGGACACAATAAAAACTCATCCTAGTAAGCCCGTATCAGGAACGGAGAAGTCACCTTAGGGGGAAGAGAAATAAAACAGAGGCACCCACAGAGAGCACACTGGTGAGAAATTCTACACAGAAAACTCAAGATGAAGTACGCAGAAAAAAGGCAATTCAAACTCAAATATTCTGGGGAAAGTGAGACTTAGAAGGTTAAGCTGCTTGAGATAAGGATGGCATCTAAAGAGTCATAAGATACTTATATCAGTATATGGAAAACAATGTGCTTTTGCAGAGATAATATATTACAGTGCCAGAGCTGCAAACTCATTTCCCTGTAACATGCGCCAGAAGGAACCACACAGATTGTAAAACCTGATCCAAAATCTAATGAAGTCAATGGCAGTCTTTATGTACCTGGCAAGTTTTAGATTTCGCCCACACTCTGTTTGGCCTAGATGGATTAACATTGGAAGAGAAATGCTCTTCCAATATAGTAGTGAAGAGTACAGCTAAGACAAAATAGAGAGGCTGGAAAGGACTGACTTATAAGGACATATCCTCAAAACTAATATCCACCTAGCTTGGCTAAGAAATGACTAAGGAGAAACAGGAATATTGCCCACGGTTATGTGAAGGGTTTAAATGCCAAGGAGGGTGAAGAAATATTTAGGGTGTGGACTTTGCCATGAGCAATGGAATTAAATTAAGGAACATATAGGCTATCAGAGAAAAGAAAAGGATTTTTAATGGTGGTTCTTAAACAACCTACCACCAAGTCATGGGAGCGCCATTAAGAGGGACATTTACAAAAAGGAGAAGAAAAGAAAAAATCCTTGATATTTAAGGTATGGACAATGCAACTTAAAGACTTTAACAATGGGGGTTTCATAACAATCAAAGTATTATGCAGCAGGTCAGACAAGAGAATTGTAATAGTCCCTTCTGGCCTTGTAAAGTAACGATCTGTGAAATTAGAGATTGACAAGGCAAAACCTGCAGGAAGGATCTCAAAATTGTTACTAAGGTAAAACTTTCTTTCAGCCCACGACAGATTTCCCCTTTTATGTGAGGCAGAAAGGGAACATCCCAGAAGTGTTTTTCCTGCTCACTCGGTGTATGTGTGGCCACATTTTGCTCCTTCAACCACATGTCTAGATTTTGATGCTGACTCAATTACAGGTAGTACAATATTTGTGTATCAAGAAATGGAAATTCCTTACCAGTGAGTGAGTCCAAGGGATTTCAACCTGAGTGACCTGGTTGAACATGTTCTTTGTTTTCCTAAGTTCCTGATTCCATTGACTCAACTTTAGCCTACAGAACTGCCCTCCTACCCTCTGCAGTCAATCACAACAAACAGAACAGGAGCCCCGAAGCTGGGAATATTGGACACAGTGAAGAAAATACCATAAATTGTAAATCAAAGATGATGTCTAGTTTATGAGAATTTTGCCTGAAGACACATTTTTTTATTCCCAAAAGCCTCTTTGCTGAAGCATTTATTACTGATCCTAATTCTTCTTGCAAATTTAGTTAATACTCATAGATATCTTTTGCATACAGAATAGCACACATACGGTTATACTAATGTGTCTCTGTTGCTGACGTGGGTCTGAGTAGAGCAGGCAACAAAGTGGATAGACAGATAACTGAAAGGGATGTTCATCCTAAAATAGAAAAGATCTAATTTGTGGAAACAATGTTGCATTTAATTACATTCCTCTTTTTTTTTTCTAATTAAAAATGTCATACATGTAGCATAGCTTTATAGGAACTTTCAAATGTTATAGAGCTAGCTGCAAAGTGAAAAGGAGATGTCCTGATAATCTCCAAGGGCAATTGAATAGAAGAAGAAGATATTCACAAGATTTTTAAATCCTAGTTTGTAGCTAATTTCTCAATATGAAGTGCTGCTATATACATGAAGAACAGTAGTTAGGAAAAAGTTAGGAATAGTTAGGAAAACCTAGGGGTTCAGGATAATTGCATTTAGCCCTAGCTCTGAGTAACCATGTCTTAGTTCATCTGCCCTGTGCAGAATCTCTGTTTTGCAAAACAAAATAGCACTGAGCATGGAGAATGATAAAAAGAATAGGATCAGATATGGTTTTAAAATCTACATTCAGAGACATGATACCTCCGTTCACAAATGCAGTACCATAGTACCTCTAGATCTGTTCTGGCAAACACACCTGGAATAAGTTTTTATCCTTGGCCTCATCAAAATAAAAAGGTGCTGACAATAAGCAAGAATTATTCTGGGAAGCAGAACAAAAAGATCAAAGTTGGGAAGGGTTGAATTATGAGGAATGACTACAAGGATAGAATAAATACAGTTTTGCTCATAGGTGATTAACAGAATCATAACAGTATGCAAATATTTAAAGAGCATAAATGTCAAGGCTTGAACAGTGAGTTTTTAGGAACTAACAGGAAGCTTTCTTGAGATATACTAGGATGACAAGTGAAGCTAGAGAGATGAAGCGGCATTTTATTAGAGAACTATACGTCTGTGCAGTAATTCCCAACGAGGAGGGGTGAATGTTCCAGTTAATGGAAGTTTGAAAGCTCAGGAATGATGAAGTTCCTTAATCACGCTTCCCTCGGTATATTAGAACATGGGAATATAGTCTTACCTTGGGAGGAAAAAAAAAAAGCTTATTATAAAAATAGTTAAGAATCACTTTCCTGAAAGGTAACCCACATTCCTACAGTGTTTTGAGTTCCCACAGGTTACATACTGAAACTCTTCTTGTTGTTGACCCTTTCCATTGGCAAGGGAAAGGTTTAGGTAACTTGATGTTCCTCTTGCTGATTTATACAATTTCCAGAATTTTGGCTCAGTTATAACACAATTATTATCTCCATTCGATTAACCTGTATGAAGCATATCATTGTTTGGAATTTGTGGGCTGAGAGGGAACGGAAATATTGCCACCCAGACATCTTGTTTTAACAAGGTTAGAGATAAAAGAAATCTTTTTGAGATGATATCTAACTCTGGAAAAGTATCAAATTTGTGTACACACACTGAAGCTGGATTATTTAGCCAGCGGGTAAAGTTAGGAAGTATCAAACAGTGAGAGTCCCCACCCTGCTCATTAAAAGTGTAGGCTTAAAGTCATCCAGAAAAAGGATGTGCCTTACGCTTGTGTTTAATGCAAAGTTTTTCAAACATTTAGGTGTGGCTTCTAAGGGTGGGGCTCAAGATGTACTCGGCACAGAAGAGATGGGGAGGAGAAGACACAGGAACAAAGGATAAGTTGGCTTCCATCACTAAAATTAGTTAACACATCAGTCCAAATCTGGTCTTCAGTGATTAGGGAAGAGCCATAAATAGCAAAGTTGGCTCAGGAGGATAAAATACATGCATAAATTGCTGCATAGGAGGGATGCTGCTCAAAAGATGTTTCTTCAGCTCCTGACTATGTTCCATACAGTGGAGAGCATTAACAGCATATGATGGTTAGAAATAGTTAAACTTTCTATGTTCTATGAAAAAGTTCAGTGTGGTGTGAAATGAAACAAGTGGAAATATGAGGAAGCTTTAGAAGATACATTTTATTTTGTTATTTTCAAAATAGAATTTTCTTTGCAAAGTCAGTTTTATTTATAGAATAATAAAAAAATGGTCAAACATTTATTAACTAGAAAAAATAAATAGAGATAAAATGTTCTTGTCTGGGCCAAAAGAAACATAGGCAGAAATCAATTTAAGTTTTTATTTCTTCTAAAAAAATGGCAGGAGACAACACCGAATCTTGAAAAACCTCATCCAGAAAAACAGCTAAACTGGAATCCACTCTGATTGTGGCTGAGTGGGATATTGTTCATGTGCAGCAGAACTTGGAGAGACAGAATAAGTCAAATAACATTTATGAAATGTTAACATCAGAGGGGAACATTTATGTCAAATTATTCACTATCTCTTCATTATAGGAACTACAGATTCTTGGGGTGTTTTTTTTGTTTTTTGTTTTTTTTTTCAGTGATTCCTGCTGGTATAAAGCAGACGTCCCCTTCCTTCCTTCCTTCCTTCCTTCCTTCCTTCCTTCCTTCCTTCCTTCCTTCCTTCCTTCCTTCCTTCCTTCCTTCCTTCCTTCCTTCCTTCCT
>PTEX01000209.1:837603-932723 GCA_003342815.1 Eudromia elegans | reverse complement strand
CCTTTCCTTTCCTTTCCTTTCCTTTCCTTTCCTTTCCTTTCCTTTCCTTTCCTTTCCTTTCCTTTCCTTTCCTTTCCTTTCCTTTCCCTTTCCTTCAGTAGATTGGAGCTATGTGAGTCTCACCAGAAAACTTACCAAACTCAATTCTAAATCTTTTTTATTTGCTTTTCTTGCTCTCAACAGTAATTTCTTCCAGGACCTAACTTTTGTAATGGTTATGCACTTTTTTACTGCATGATGCCACCAGGTACTAACAGAAGTGAAGAAAATGCTTCACTGTAGGTTGTCCATATAATGCATGCCTTTATCAATGAGGCTATTTTTCAGTAGTACCTGCAGTAAGATGATTGCTCTTCTGAGGCCCGCAGCCTCAGATATCGCAGGTAATATAAGTTACCCAAATTTGAATATATGCCCACTTGTTTCAGTGTTCTGAATCTCACTGCTTTCATCAAGTCATTTTTTTAGTGTAATTGTGTTCTAAATTATCCACAAAATCCAGGCCTGTACTTTGATGCTGGGCTGTTCAACCTAACCTCTAAATTCAGGGCTCCTGTAGATCTCAGATCGTGAGTGCTGATCTGGTGTAGATGCTGCAAATATCCTATCAGATATACAACAACAATAGAGCTCTCTATTTAGATCTATCCTTGCTCACCTAATCTCAAAATGTGCAATACAAAATTCAATACAAATACAAGACAAACTTTTCAATGCCATTTAATTTTTTCCAGTAATCTCATATCGTTTACCACATGTATATATATAGAGATATATGCTGTATAAATATATAAAATATTTTCTTTATGTAATTTATCATAAATAATACTGAAGATTAATTTTCTAATTATGAAGTGATTCATCTCATTTAACTTTGAGATGGAACTTTACCCCCAGATGACCAGCTATATCTGAATAAACATTCTGAAATCCTGCTGTATTCAATGGAGAGGAATAGGCACCTTCAGAGGGGGAATTTATCCTCTGTTTTTTTAGATGTCTTCCTGTGGTTGACCAGTAGATCTCTACAATGTAAAAAGGCTCAGAGACGGGTGAGACCACTTTGTCTGTGAAATTTGGGCAAGAATGTAGGGAGTGAATGACCAGAACTATAGCAAAGAAAGTTAAATTTGTCTCAATTCAAAGGGGAGAGAAGCCTGATCTTTTCTTTAGATAAGCAATTGCATCAGTTGAATGGATCAGCTGACTGTATCAGTTGAGTAAATCATCTCATTTCGTGTTTTCCCCTGAGTTACTCAAAAGAGTGCGAATGTCTCCCTGAGGTTAGCCAGGTCAGCCTGGCAGGGAGCGTATAACACAGAGCAGGAAAACTTAATAACTAGCAGTAACAACTTTGAGGAGAGCAATGGGCTTGAGTTCGTTCCAACCCACATATTATTTCCTGACGACTGGGAGCATCCAATGTCATGGGCATATTGCAGGGAAGTATATATGCCTATGTAATAAAAAATCACATTTGTGTAGTGATTCAGCTGTCTATTGCAATCAATACATTCTAAGTGTAGTTTATGATCTTACTGTGATTTCGGTACTTTGCTGTACTACTCATTCAAAATCCCACGCAACATCAAATATCTACAGTGAAGTAAATGCAGTACTAAACATTAAACTTTCCATGTGAGGAGTACCTAAAATAGCCTAGTCAGAGTGTATTAGAGCATGACATTGCTTCAGGATGAGAAAAATCACACTATAAAGAGGTGTGTATATATATATTTTTTTCCTTTTGACTATTAAGAAGACTTAGTGTAACTATGATAGAGACAAAGATTTAAATTGCATAGAGATTTAAATTGCAAAGATTGGCCTTCTGTCAAACGAATTTCACTCCTAATGTCTGATGAACTAAAGTTGCCTGAATGAATAAAAGACTATCAGGGGAAATCCAGAGTAGGTGCATAGGTACCAGGGCTAGTTTTAAATGAGACTGGACCCTGCAAGCATACATATATTGGAATGGCAGATGAGCACACGTTTCGAAGCACAGACATGTCTCAGTAGCAGCATTCCTTTTCACACACCAGCAATTAACTAAGACCTTATGATTTCCAAGGGATGTTTTCTAGGCAGACTATCACCTCTCTAACTTCTTGGATTATAGGGTATTCGCTATTTGTTTTTAGAAGAAGGGTAAATATAAATTTTAACCACTGTCAATATACTCAGTTAGCTTTGAATTATCATTGTCCTTTTAGGAATCTTTCATTTTTTCCCTCTGTCTTCTATAATACATCTTGTGGTGGGGCCATGGCCAACTAGTAGGCTGATTTCTACCACTAGAGGTGGTTGTGTCTCATTAGTATTGGAAGTGATTTGTTCAGATTGTGCAACCAGATCAAAATCAGCCTGCCAAACTTCTACTGGGAGTGAACAGGTCTTGTGCCATCTATTGAAGAGAGGAAAAATTTATCTTCAGGATAAATTCATTTTCTAAATGAATTGGGAGGCCAGCTTTTTAAAGGGAACTAAACAGGGTTGTAAGCTTCTGAAACATTTTGAGAGTGAAGCAAACAAGGGGTGAAAACTTACAAATCTGGAATGCCTGAAATTACAATTATTTAGATGAATAAATCCAAAACTTGGATCCCTCAATGTCATTCTCAGTTTTTAACATCTTGGTTCTGAGGAAGCTGATACTTTCAAATATGTTTTCTTTTTCCCTAAATTACTTGGAATATTTGGATTTTAACTCATTTTTTGATCTTTTGTCAAAGAAATCTACATACCCGCTTTCTTGGCATATTTGCCTTAAAAAAAAAAACTTAATGGAAAAATTGTTGAAAAGTTTCCAGTTTAATATTTTGCTATCATAATGTCTTTAACAAATTTTAAGCTTTCCATGGGCACATGACAAGGCCCATAATTTTCTTCAGAAGAAAGTTAAAGAGGACATATAGCAAAAAAATCTCCTTTCAACCTCTTTGGAACATTGTAATATACAATCTATTAGTGTAATAGTCTATTGCACTCTAATTGCAGTGATAGTCAAAACATTGATTTCAAAAATATGTTAATTGAATCAAAATATTCTAAAAATGTACGATTTAATTTTTTTATCCTAACTGGGCTGAAAATTGAATTCTGTAATCTTACTGTTATTGTGATAATGAAATTTTACTTAAAGTGTATCTAAGGTGCTTATGGCTGAAGTTAATACTAGATTATAAAGATTATAAAAAAATTATATTAGATCAGATCACATGTAAGAATATAACATGTGAAAGAGACTGTAAAAATAAATCAGACTATAATAATAGCAATTAGCATATGTGTAAGTGCAAGATGTAATGCATACACAGCAATACAGTATGGACAGTAATAGAGTACATGAACACTGTGGAGAGGGTTGGATTGGGCAAGGGGGAAGGAGTTTGTTGGGTAGAATGTGGTTAAATGACATTTTTGGTATAGAGATTAAATCAGTTAAGAAATACAGTCAGCAGAAATTATCACATCATTGCTGATCAGGAAAGAGCTGATGCTCGCATTTTCTGGAGTAGCTACTATTTATTTTGGACTTCTTAGGAAAACTCGTGAGCGTGAATATTTTGGTCCTGCATGGAAGGGCAAATAGCAGCAAGATAGCGATATCGTTGCTGGAGCCAGGAGCCTGAGAATCTGGTTTCAGTCCCTTCCTCCATCACAGAGCACTGCGTGTCCTTGGTCAAATTATTCATGGTCAGATTATTCAATGTCTCTGTGTGAGACAGTTATATATAGAATCTATTTTGGTTCACTGGAAATTTCGGAAAGTGAAAAGCTTTAGTGTTGATCATTTTAGAGTGGTTTTGAGGGGATTTTTATTCTTAATAGGTATTTTCAAGTAAATGAAAAAATCCAAGACTTGTCTAATGTTTATCTTTCAATATCTTGTCTTTCTTTTATTAAATGAAAACTTTTCTTGTGAGCTAAAATATGCAAAATTGTGCATAAAGTACAAAGACCCCAAAACATGGAAAATATGCCTGTTTTGATTATTATTTTTCCTATAGGGTGTCCATATATCCTGAGAACCTGCTTCTGTATTTCTGAGAGGTGTCTCCCTCTATCAATACAGGTAATAACAAAAAAAAAAAAAAAAAAGGAAAAAAAGAATTCACCGGCACCCACTCCATGTGGCTGTCACATTCCTCTAACAGTACAAAATAACAGCACTGATCAAAGAACCAGAGTGACTTGACAGCAAACAGTAGACCGGTTATGGGATCTTGCAACACTTATCTGTTACAATATCTTCTGGGAAAGTTTAGTCCTGGAGTGAAATTTTTACTGCTTGTTACACGTGGTTAAGGGCAAGAGCAGAGCCGCAGCCTCGCAAGCAGCTTGGCGGTATTCATTAGACGGCACAAAGGCGACGGAGCCACCGAGTCGCTGTTTCTCGAGAGGAAAGGCAGCATCTCACATAGCCTCCAGGAGGCTTTTAGTTCAGAGGCACCCGCGCTTTGATTGCCATTAAACTTAACAGCTGGCAGCGCGAGGAGCCAAGGAGGCACCGGGAGCCAAGGAGCAGCAGCGATGCCTTCCTGGGATGCTGCTGCACATCCGACGTCCAACGCGTGACAGCAGCAACCGAGACACCAGCGCATGAGTCATCGCCTGTGGCTTCAGCCTCGCGGTGATGGAAAGTGAACTTTCTGTGCTGACTCCTGGCAGAGGGAGTGATGAGCGGGGAGCAGCAGGGCAGCGAGGTCGATAAGAGCATCCCTGGATGCTTGAATGGAAATCCTTATTGGGGGTATCATGCGGGTTCAGCCGGAGCCTTCCTGCAACATGTGGCAACTGGGAGCGTTTAGAGCAAACTCCTGCTCAGAGGGATTAGGAGTTTATTCCATCAGAGCTTGCTTGCACCCCAGCATCTGGTTTGAGGACTGTCAGTCAGGGGATAGCGGGATAACTAGTCCTAAATCTGCTGTAATCCTGCACACATCATCCCACCAGTTTAAAGCAGAATAAATAACTTAGGGGTTAGAAGACAACAGAGGAAAGCAGTATTTTAGAAGTGGCGAATGTCCACGTCCATCAGAAGATCTTAGCATATTGGGTTATAAATCAGTGTCACTTTAAAGCAACGTAATTCTGGCCTTCCCTGCTCCTCCAAGGCCAAGTTTGAAGCACGTTTACCTGAGGAATTTCAGCACTACTGTATCCGTTTTGACACTATGTGCAGGATTTTAAGTTTTAGTGCTGGCGGTAAGAAAAATAATGCAGGATTATTGTTATTTTGCAGCCTTGCCTATGACTCCAGGAGATTCATTTCAGAGAAGGAGGATTTGGAATCAAAAGTTCAAGGCCCCTTCTGGGTCCGTTTCTCATTTACTCTGAGCTAGCTCTGCACCACTCAGGCAGCGTAAAGGGCAGTTTGAAATGGGATAAATTATGCTTTTGCTCACTCTAATGGCTTTTTGCACTACCAGGGAGATGTCAAGAGGCCTTAGTATAAATGAGAATCAGTTTTTATCTGTTCTTTTTTTTTTCCCTTTCCTTCTCTGTGCACTCAAAATCCTGATGAGTTCAAGGAGAGAGCACTGGGGAGCAAAATCTGAAGGCAAGCCCACACCTACCTCAAAAGGATACCAATTTTCTGTTCGATTTGGGGTGGTTTTTTCAGTTAGTTTGTTTGTTTTACTCAGATGCAACAATTAGTCCTGGAAAGAGCTCTGTGTTGGCAGGGATCTCTGGAGCGTTTGCAGGCACGTCGAGCGGGAGAGTCTCAGAGCCGATCACTTACGGTTAACGTCCGATGCAGGAGGAGTCCTGCTCCTGGGGGAGAGAGACAATATCTCGGGACAGGAGTCACCTGCAAAGCGGGGGCAAAGGGACACGTGTGGCGCTGAGTGTGGGCGTGCGGGGCCGGACGGCGCTTTGCTCTCAAGGCTCCGCGAATAAAAAATGTAAAACGCAGCATCTCATAATATTTTCATATTGGGTAACTACAGAGAATATTTTGGCAAGGGTGCTTAATCTAAAATGTTCAATTTTAATCAGCTTGAACTATGGTCTGTCTTTCTGTGAACTGAAAACCACCAATCAATTTTCCTTTATCTTTTTTTCTGTTTTTCTTACCCAAGGCGATGCCTTTTGTAAAAGGGTATTTATTTTTAATGGATTTTTTAATGAATTTTTCAGTCAAGCTATTAATAATGCCATTAATTATAGGCAGCTTGTATTAAAGTGCATGCTGGCCTCTTAATCCTGACCCCCAGCTATTGGCTTGCAGCTAATCCAGCCCGGTGCTTGGCAGTGGGGCCGGCCGCAGCCCGTGGCTGCTAGGAAACCGGGAAGGGGGGATAAAAAAAAAAAAATACAGGATGGGAGGATAAGGAGGGAGAGGTTTTTAGTATGTGCTTTGCCAGAGGGGGTGAAGTTTAAAGCCAGATGATGTGCTAGTGCGGCGGGGATAATCCCGGGGATGCGGTGGCAGCACTTAGGAGCAACTTGCCCGGCTTTGCGCTGCCTCCAAGGGCTGGCGGGCTCGATAACCCCAGCGGAGCCGCGCGCGCTTCACCCGGGGCGCTTGTGCCCGCTCCCATCCGCTCCCATCCGCTCCCGAGCGAGGCCGCGCCGGCAGAAGGGCCCCCGACGCGTAATTCCCTCGCCGTCCCCAGGCACCGTCGCTGCCCGGGCTGCTAATTATCGCCTGGCTTAAGGATAAGGGCGTCTTAGCCCCGCCACCCCCTCCACCCCTTTTTTTTTTGGTGCCTATATACTCTTTTTGTTCTTATGATGAACTTCGTGTGCTTTGTGGACCAGGGAGGTACTTCTATCTTGGCATCCGGGGAAAAAAAATATATATACCTGAAGACAGGTAGATAGACAGACAGACATAGATATAGACATAGATGACTTAGGTTTAGATATAGATATATAGATAGATGCACACATCCTCTTTAAACTGCCCATGGCTAAGAATCCACTCATTTGCCCCACTGCAGACCAATTTCTGGGCCAATCTCCTGTAAAACCTACCATAAACTTCAAATTCACTTGCTTAAGGTGGAGAAATTCCTTCTGTTGATGATCAGGCACCCATTGACACGTTAAGCTGATGTTTTACTGTAATTAACTGGGGCATCTTAGTAAGGCTTTTGGGCACTGGTTTCACTAGTGGGTTTTGGAAGCTGAGGCAGTAGGTGAGCAGCAGCAAAAGCCACACGATGCCCAAAGAAACCTTGAAGCTGAAACAGAGAAAAGATGGGGCACTCAGGGAAGAAAACAGGCTAAAGGTTGAAGTGGGTGGGTTTTTTAGGCTACTTTCTTTTATTTTTCTTAACTATTACTGAAGTGTGTCTTAGGAAGGTGTTTGAGCTCTGGCAAATGAATATTTACTGGTTGATGGAAACTTTAGGAAGCAGAAGATCTGATTGAACACATAACACCCTTGGCTCTTTCCAAATTCTGGACAAGTTTTCCAGCTGCAGTTGCAAACCAGGAATTTTCCCAGGGAAAAGTATTTGCTGGTTTGGGAAATGTTCCACTCAGAGCCCTGACATTGCATCCACTGCTCTCTGTTATCTCTCTGCCTCTCTTTCCAATGGGACAACTTTGTGTTTCTGTGATCTCTTCTGGATCCAGCACTGGAGGTTTCCATTTTCTAGGGATAAATGTTTAACTGCTGTCAATCAGTGTAGACTCTACTGCTACATCTGTTTTAATCATTTAATATTAAGCAATCCTCCAAAATAAGGTGGCCATACCCAAAATGACTTTCAGGAATAGCCCTTCACACCTGCTGATCTCCAAAACACATCCAGACTGAAATATTTTTTCCTGTGTGTTAAGAGATTACCTTGGCTATAGCAGAACAAGAAGATGAATCAAGATGGTATAAACTGAAATGCTAACATGGCATTTTGTGGCTGATGTTCCTAGATCTCCTCACCCATTCCATGGTGACAGTTCTGCAAACCTTTCCTTGTTCACCAGCGCTGCTGGCAAGGTGGAAAAGCCCTATGGATGCTGTCAGCGTGCTGAGCTTCCCAAGTCACAGTCCATGGTGTTTGCAGTGTTTTGGTGTCTCTCCAGGTTCCTCCAGCATGGACCATCTACAGTTATGATAGATCACTGAAAAACACCCACTGGCTACACATGGGAACGTGTACTGAAGTCATAGCATGTGTTAGATGAAGCACAAAGGGTAATTTCATGCACTCACACGAGCAGTACTACATCTGTGATTTTTTTCCCTTAATTAAAGTTTTAATTTTTGTATTTTTCTAGTCCATGTGTCCAGTCCAGTCCATTTGAACTGTCCTTTATGGAGGAAGAACAGATTCAAATATTTTTCCTTTTTGAAATTGGTCCAAATTATTGATTTTTTAAACTTTTGTTTCAAGACTGCTGCCCTTTTGCTTGCATGTTTAAATAAAATTAATGTGAAGCAATGCAAAATAAAGATTTTTTGTTATTTTCATGTTCTTTATTTTTTAATGCTTGTTTCTTGTCAAAAACTGAACAAGTCTGGATAATTTCAATCATGTATCTTTTTTTCCCCTACAACTAGTTCCTACTCTGATACATGTATTATAGTTGTCAAACTTATTGGTGGATTTTGATCTATTTTATATGAATCCCCTACTTCTGGACATTTAACCAAAAGAAGTTCTGAAACTTTTGAGATTCATCTGTCAGTAGTATTTTCTGTCCTTGCCAGTTTTTGGAAAGATCACAGTTTTTTACAGCTCTGAATGAAAGGGATATTAGCCTGTTATTGCAGAGGTCAGATTGAAACTGGGTTTGATCAGACAAGAACGAATGAATAACCATATGTTCTGGCAAGATAACTGTAAACATATCTAAGAGAAATGAATGTGATGGTCTCAGCAAGCTGTCCTCAGCAGTGTGGAATTTTTTCCATCAAAAGGTTATAAATTACTTGGAAACTTGTCCTGAGTTAAAAATGGCCCAGTTCAGTGCTAGCATTTGCTATCTTTCACTAAATACACATATGCACATACATCTTCCCTAATGAAACGGAGCGCTGTGATGATTGCCAGGGTGGCTTTAAACTTCAGTTTTTCTCTCTACTACTGAAAGAGCCATTTCACCACATTTTCTGGAAAATAAAAGGGATGAAGGGAGCATAAAACTGATTCCAAGTACACGAGGGAAACATTTCTGCGTAACATCGCTTGAAAGTTTCTACCGCAGGATTTGGGATTTAAGAAAAATCACAGTCATTTATTAATCTAGGTAAGTGAGTGCCTAGCTTTAAGGGTACAAGGAGCTGCGTATGGGCTCAAGCTCTTAGTAAATTGGATCTTGATTAATTTTTGCAAATCCATCTTATTTCTGGTACAGCTCAGGAAAGCCGCCAGTCCCTGCCTGGAAAGCGGACCTGAAAGGCTTTCAGCACATTAGACTTGTCTTTCCAGGTCAAGGCTGAGATACAGCGAACGGGAGGTGGGGGGTTGCATTGTGCTTGCTTGACCTATTCGGCATTTTATTTTTGGATAAACAGAGCACTGTAGCTTTCAGTTTTTCTGATCTATCAGTCTTCACAATGACTGCATTCAGCAATGAGGACACACTGGCTCAATACGTGCTCTGTCTCCCTTTCTGTCTGTCTCATTCATATCTTTTCTTTTTGTAAACGCTCTTCATGGGCTGTATATATTTAAACCCCTATCTCATTCGATTCTTTTTCTCCTCTCCTTTTGGATATATGAAATGAATAATAATAATAATAAAAAATCGTTATTGATTTTTCTCTACTTGACTCAGTGTGGGTCAAGGTTTTACACCCTTACTCACACTGAAAATTGCCTTCTGACAGGAGCTGTTTAGCTGAAATCTAACAGCTAGATCATGTAAATCTAGGTACCTCTATTATTTTAAATGGAGCCGCTCAGATTTATCGCAGCTGAGGATCTGATTTGGAGGAGCAACTTCTAAGAAGGAGCATCTTCCAGCTGGGATAAGCAGCTAACAGCTTGGCCTACCACAGCAAATTCATCTTTTTTTTCCAAAAGAATTTTCAAATTCTCATGCACCCATCCTGTGATGCCATGTAACTTGTAAGCAACTGCTAATGTGCTGTATGAAGAGCAACAAGACACTGTCCATTTTGAGGGCTACACATTTTGAGACATGCTACACCATGAAACTTGCTTCTGCAAAATATATAATGTTATCATTATCTGCAATCCCATGTCCAAAATTATATTCTGTAGCTTCAAAAAATGTCTGATGTAGTGTAACCCAAGAATGGGGTGATCGTGTCAAATGATGGAACATTAAGAGCACACATTCTTTGACACATTACCACAAGTCTGAAGTAATTTGCAAGTTGAAAATCATTTCACTTTTACAACAGATGAAAAAAAAAAAATCCTGATTCTTTTTTTGCTGAATGAGCTAATGAAAGACCAAAAAGCTGTTGGAGAGATCAAAAAGAATAATTTTCTAAGTTTTTTAACATTGTGCACATGCAACAGAAGCCACCTCCTTCTGATGCAGAAGATAAATGACAATGACTCAAGATCTGATAGTGACTCAATATTTTCTATGGCTGTGACTGGAAATGACTCTGAAAGTAACTTATCATGAAAAGGGATTTAGCATTAAGAACTTTTCCACTTTGCTCTTTTTCTTTCTTGATTTTCCCCTTTGCTTTTTCTAACAAGGATTTAAAAAATAACTGAGACACAAATGAGCAATGATGAATTCAAAGCAGTATTTTCTTAAAACAAAACCGTTTTAAACTCTTTTTTTTAACAAGCCTGAAAAATAATTACGTGTTCATGTGAATGATATGCCTGAAACACAGTTTTTCCATGCAAAAAGCATATGGACTTCTGGGTTTCTCCAACCAAGTTAGGAAAACCTGAAGGCTTGCCCAGGAATTCAGGCACTACTAAAAGTTTGAAATTACCTATTTTTTCTTAAGTTTTTGCATGATTACAAGGTCTCAGAAAACATAATGATATCTGTTCATAAATACGTACCAGGAAATATTTTCCTTCCCAGAGAAATTACAATTTCTCAGAAATTTCGTAGTAGAAAAAGCAGACCAAATTCTTTCTCTTTTGTAGGTGAAAACACTGGAAAGATTTAGCAGTTTCCCCCAGGGAATCTGTGGCAGACAGGAGGTGTGAACCACAGCCTGGTGCTGCTTCTCCTCTTGACATTCCAGGTGCTGCAGGCTGGGGAGGTGATGGGACGGTCACCACACACAACTTGGGTTGCTCCATTAAGGAGCAATCCTTATGGCAGATTTACCTGTGGCTGATCTGTGTCTAATATCTTTCCACTGAAAAGAAAAAAAGAAAAAATCTAGAAAGCATATTAGCAAGGCTCTGACCCTCAAACTATTCACATATTTTTATAGCCAGAAGAAATCATTTGATCATTGAATCTAATTTCCTGTGTAAAAGAGGTGATAAAATTTTACCTATTAACATCTGTTTTGAGGCTAATTATCCATTTCTGGCTAAACCGTATCTCCTGGCAAGCCATCCATTGTTAACATGTAGTTACGAGATGGTGGCTCTTCTCTGCTAAACATTGGTTCCTTCTTTCTGATTTTTGTTTGTCTGATTTTCTGCTTCACACTGCTGGATCCTTACATATCTTTCTTTGTTAAATAAAACATTTACTTAATAATTGATATTTTCTTTTAGTTACAAAACTCAGATACCCAGTCTTTGCAAACTTCTTTTCAGACAATTAAGCAAACAGAACCTTTTAATTTTCACGCTCTAAGACTTTTCTCTGAGCCATCTCTAATCGACAATATCCTTTAAAAAGGACTTCCCGACACAAGTGATCAAGTAGCTGTGACAGGACACTCTGCTGTACCTGATACTTACAGTCATGTAAGAAGAGTCTGGAGATGTGGAAAGTCAGGGACAGCTTCAGCAGCCATGAGATGGTAGAGTTCAGGATCCTGGGAGGAGGAGAAATGCAAAAAAAAATGGGGTCATAAGAGAGATTTTGGCCTCTCCAGGGACCTCTTGGAATAATCCTAGGGGATATGATCCTTAAAAGAAAAAACCTCCAAGACAGCAGGTTGATTTTCAAAGAGTATCTCCTCTCAGCGCAAGGTACAACGCAGAAGGTAAAGCAAAGATGGCAAGGAGGCCTGCAGGGATGAAAAAGAAACTCTTGACAAAACTCTGACTTAAAAAGTAAGCATACAAGACAAGTGACCAAGGAGGAAATCAGAGACACTGCCAGAGTATGCAGGCATGGGGTTAGGAAAGCCAAAGCCAATCGTTCAATCATCTGGAGTGGAAGGTGATGGGGTAAGTAATTCTGGAAGCAATCTCCAAACACATGAAGATCAAGAAGATGTAGTATTCAGTGAATGGAAGAGTCAGTGCGCACAAACTGTAGTGCAGGAAGTTCTGTATGAACATAAGAAAGCACTTTCCACTGAGAGGGGTGATGAAGACTAGCTTAGGTTGTCTAGAAGGCTGAAGATTCTCCATGTTTGGAGCCTGTCAAGATTTCTTTTCCTATGCAACCTTGATAAAAATCTGACTCTAGTTTCTTGATAATTGCCTCTTAGATGGCTTAAAACAATTGCATCCTCCTTTAGCGTTTTCTTCTCCCCATTCCCTAAGTGTTTCTTCATGCATCATGCGCTCCAGCCCTGTAACTGTATTAGTAACCTCTGCTGGACCCTTTCCAGTCTGTCAATCTCTCTCTTCTCCAGGAAAGCCCTAAACTGGACAGATTACTCAGATGCAGCCTCATGAGAGCCAAGTAGAAAGAAATAATCATGTCTCTTGATCTGCTGGCTGCAGTCTCTGAGTTGCAGCCTCTGATTTTTAGATGGCTAAAATTAGATGAGATATACTGGCATATACCTGTATATGGGCCAAGCTCTGCTCGTTGTTATAGACAGAAGAACCTTGGAGCAGCTCCAGCTAGCTGCAGGGTGATATATAGGGGATGGCACATCAACCTTTTGGTGATAACTGTCTGTGGACATGTTCTTCATCTATGGCAATTGCACAGGTAATTTGTGCCAGCTTAAACCTATTTCACTGCAAGGTAACATAATTCACATTAGCTCACATATGTCACGGAGTAAGAATGTGCAGAGAAACCCCTACCGTGGCTCATCTGACTTATGGCAGCACAGTTGTCAGGCCTAGTTTTGTATTTCTCCAGTCCTGGCAAAACAAGTGAAATGTAAGAGGATCTCTCTTATATGTCATGAGCATTAGAGACACAAACCCTGAAAGAAGGCACGGATTTGGTTTCAAACAACCCCAAGGGCCATGTGCTTTGATGAACTGATCCAAAATCCCGATTTAGTCGCCCATAAAATGTGGCTCTGGTTCTGAGCTGGGCTTTGCTCCTAATGTGTAAATTCCCATTTGCCTCACCTATTAATGTCTTCAGGGTTTAGAAGAAGTTGGCCCAATTCTTATTTGATCTCCACTCCATTGATGTCTCCCTAGAAAGTGCTTCTTGCTTCCAAAATCAGCTTCTCTGCTTACAACACATTCTCTTTCCATGTGTTGCTTTATGTGACCCTAAGAATGTTTTCTGTGGAAATTCAAACATCACAACATGAAAATTTGGCTATAACTTTTTTTTTGGGGAGAAAAGAAATATAAAACAAATAAACAAACAAAAAGAAATGGTTTGCCTCCTTCTTGTCCTAAAAAGCAAATAGAATATACAGAGGGAAAACCTGCTTGCACACAGCAGACATATTTCTGGGCATCTGTGTAGTTAGCATAGGGAGGATGTTCAATTAGTCTCTTTACCACAAGCTCCCCAGTTAGTCTCCCTCTGGAAAATAGGTGAGAAATTCTTATATTCCTCTCAATATGTTAATCAGACAACTGGTATCACAGTTCTCTAACTGTGTAATACCAGTCCCCCTTGGCAGATATATTTTATTTGGATAATGATGTGAAATTTAAGATCTACGTTTCAATTGTACAGAGCCATAGGCAGTTGTCAATTTTAGTGACAGACATGAACCTGGAGCTAAATTCCTGTGCACAAGCAAAAATTCCAACAGGCGTAGCGCAATTCTGGTCCCTTAATAGAAATACATTTTCTCCCATTGAGAGGCAGTATTTTTAAACCAAGCATTGCTTCTCCTGGTGCTGGCTCTCAAAACGCTCTCAAATGCTTCCTTTCACTTGGGCACTTTGGTGACTTCCACTATCTGCCACAAAATCTGATCATTATCTGCTTTCTCTGCCTAAAATGCTCATGAATTGACACCAAACCATCGTCACATAAATGTCCTACTTTTCTTTTTAATTCCAGAAGAGAATTCTTCCTCCTCATGCTGTGATCTTCCTCAGTAGCTATTATGCACTTTATGTGAATATTTTGTATTTACTTCAGAACATGTTAATTCTAACTTAGTGTCCAGCGCAAAGTTTCTTTGGCTCCACCTAAAGTCTTTGAGAGCCTTTGAGGGTGATTTTTTAGCTCTCTTCTTTTTTATTTATTTTTATTTATTTATTTAATTATTTTTATTTTTGTCAAGTGCCTAATAGAATAGAATAGGCTTTATGCATTATTACCAAAATGTAGGTATATCATGTTATGTTTCTTTCTGTTGTTATCACCATGTAAAATTGTTGTTATTATTGTTTTGCATAGAGTTTTGTGGGCGTGGGAGGAGATCTTGCAGTTGCTGAGAGTGAAAATTTTGTTAAAACTCACACGGTGCATCAAAAGCCTGAGGAAAAGATGAACAGCACTCTATTAGTTTTATATTTTTCTCCCAAAGTAGATCTAACACTCTTGAAAGCTCTCCCCAGAGCTGCCAATCAAAAGAGGAACAATATAACAGCAGCAGCAGCACAAAATTCCTCCATACTCTAGCACAGCAGACAAGGTTAGGACTCTGGAGAAAGGCTCTTCCAAAACTGTTATTTTCCAGTTTGGTCATCAAATTCTGTGCAAAAAAAAGTCATTTGCATGAAGTCAATCTGAAAGTAAATTGTATTTTTTTTTTTCTTTTTTGGAATACCTAAAGGAACATGCGATTGGTACATCTTTTTGAACATTTTTCAATAAAACGAAAGAATTTCTGTAAACAGATAAAGGGCATGATTGGAGTGTTGCTCTTTTTTGTAAGATGAACTTAGGATGATCCTGTGAAACACTGTGGCCCTGGGTCCAGATCTCTTCTCTCACAAACTCAGAACAGAGATGTAAACAGAGTCTCTTAGCTGCAGAAAGTTGCCCTAGCAAACACACTGTGAAGCTGCTTGGACTCAGTCAATTGGACTTCCCAGTCTACTTTGTTCTGTAAAAAGTGCTTAAGTATTTCTCAGTGATGGGCCTGGCACTGTCTTTCAGGTCCATTCCCCAAACACTAAGTTATAGGGATGTTTGCACACTCTGCTTGATGAAAACGGTGCCTCCTGTGAAGCTGCATGACCCCAATGGTGAAAGCAGAGAGAAAGCTGCCCAAGATTTCCCCTTAGCAAAATGACTAAAACACTGACTTGGGAGGTAGGACCCCCTGAGACTGAAGAGCACAATCATAGGATCATTGAGGTTTAAAGGGAACTCTGCAGATCCTCTACTCCCCCCACCCTGCTCAAAGCAGAGTCAACTACAGCAGGTTACCCAATTCAGTCAGGGCTCAGATATCTCCAAGGATGGAGAATCCAAAAGTTTCTCTGGGTAATGTGTTCCAGTGTTCAATTATCCTTTTTTCTTATGTGTAAATGGCATTTCCTGCATTTCAGTTTGTGCCCACTGCCTCACATCTACTCCCCGGGTGCCATTGGGTCCATCTTCTTTTATTCCCCTCATCAAGTATTTATCTCCATTGATAAGACCCCTGCACACATCCCCAAGACTTTTCTTCTTGAGATTGAAATAAATTGCTTTAAGTTGCCCTGCAGTCTTTGCTGAGAGAAAAATCCCCAGGACAAGCATTTCTGAGAAAGGCCATTTGCTAAACCCTGAGCGCATTAAGCTCTAAAGATACAGAGCTGATATCTTTGGGGCCCCAAACGGTTTTAACAGGCTGCCTTCTACAACCCGCATTTCATAATACAAGCTCCTCGATATGGGCACAATCCCATCACGTTGAGGTCGATGGAAGTTTTGGCATAGCCATAAAAGCCAGTGCAGGACATGTCACAGTAACTCACATTTCTGGCACAGAAGCAGTCACGCTCTCAAATTGCCTCACCCCAAAAAAGCAGCACTTCAGGAGAATGAAAGAAGGGTTCCATCTTTACCCAAAATCAAGAAAAGCACGGGCCTTAATCACCTTTATGGTTATTTTAAATTATATTAGTTGTTCCTGCTGTTAACAAGACTGTGGCCCTTCTCGTCACGTCAGAAGTGTGATGGACTTCAGCATACCAGGATTTGGAAACAGAAGCCGGCAGGTTTTGTTCACAATTGTTTTGATAGTTTGATAATTCATTCTTTTTCTTTCTTTTTTTTTTTTTCTCCTTTCTTTTTGTTTCATTCTTTCTTCTTCATATTGTCTCTATTGATCTTTAATGGCTTCCAGATGGGATCGCTTTTGGCCGTTTTATAGTTTGAGTTCTGAAAGACTAAGAAAATACAGTGCACGAAAGCAGCCCATTAGCTAATAAAAAATAAAAAGGGACTGCAAATATACTAATAAAGTTTGTAATGTTGTAATATATTAAGGAGATGACAACTGCACAGGAAATAGGCCTGCGCTGGCTGCATATGGTAACAAGGGAGCTTTAAAAGCTTAAAGCAGAGGTAACAGCTGTAGAGCAAGAACAAAACGTTGCTTACATTTTACATTGTGGCTGGAACAATAAGTTAACTGGCTTTGCTGGTAAGACCTTGACTGTCAGCTAATCCCGTAAATTCCTCTGTGGGAGGAAGCAGCATCTCACCCTCCTGGTTTATGCAGCGCCGGCAGCAGAAAGGGGCTGTTGAACATAGGGGGTTTTGTGCAGATTGTGCAATATGCTCCACACTTCCTGCAGACTGTTGGTGAGGGGGTTTGTTAAAGTACCGTGTAACACCCCTGACACTGGGACCTTGGTCAAATGCAGTTTGTGGCACAAACACTAGTGCTGAACAAGACCATCAGCTTGCAAAAAGCAGAAATTTTGGATGCACATGTGTGCACATATCTTGTCCATGTGCACAATGTGCTTTTGATTTGTACATTTTGTACGTATTTGGAATTTTCAGTGATTTGTACTGTTATCACATATGAAGTACAAGGCCTCTTCAGCCATTATTTCTCATTTTAAAATTTTGTTACCAAATCTACTGGGAACCATTCATGATGAATGTGCAAATTAAATAGGCGGATACGATCCTGAAAAGTTGACCATCTAAATACATAAGTTGATTAAGGAGGTACTATTATTTTTACCAAAGAGGCAATCAAAAGGCATGGGAGAACAGCCACCCTGCATAAAACTACACGTGCAGAATACATTATAGGAGTGGCGTGTTCCAGCCTATCTTTGAGAAGTGCAGAGGTGCCACCTGTGTGTGTGTGTGTGTGTGTGTGTGTGTGTGTGTGTGTGTGTGTGTGCAAATGTGTGTGGGATGGGACAATGTCTATTCCAGAGCATCTGCTGTATGTACTTGTCCACTTTGATGTGAGCGTGAGATATTTATGCCACGGACCTTTTTGGGGTGAATCTCTGCAGGGCAAAGTACATGCATTATAGTCTGCAGTGGAAGGAGATGGAGCAAGAGAGAAGCAAGCTGCTGTCAGTCCAAGATAAGAGGACTATCTACACGAGTAGGTGGGAATAGCTGCCTCAGTTTTCAGGCAGACCTTCCCTCAGTCTGAACCAATCCTCAGAGGTACTATTGTCCACAGCCACACAGCCTGTGGCAGAAACTGGGAACAAAATTTGCATTTTACTCTTCTTCCTATTCATTACTCATAAATCTCAGTATACTTTCCTTTGGAGTAAATCGTGCTAAGTTCCTCAGATATAGATTTAGATTGCCTGCCGTGGAGATGTCTTCTGTATCTTTACAGTGTCAACCCTAGAGACCTATCTGAGGAAATATAAGCGATTCCTCAGCTGCATTCTGCTTCATTCATTGAAAGTAATAAGCACTTGCTTTACTACTCACTTGTGGACTCATAACCACGGCCCTAATACAAATGCATAGAACATCACCAGGTTGCTGCAGCTGTACAGAGAACGACAGTAAGATTAAGAACACAGGTTTGATTATAAAAGCACCATTAAACTTTGGCATCGCCCCCCCAGTGCACTCCACCCTTTCCCTTCAGAAACAAAGCGTGTTGCCGTCTATTTTCGGCTGCAGAAATCTTCATTAAAGTTGAGGAATTAAATATAGCACTTTAGCTAATTAATTATGGTTTGATCATTTTGACACCTCCAAATGACTCAGCCACATACCTGGAAGCTTTGTCAACTCAATTGCATCTTTATTTTTGTTGCCTTTAACCAACAATGAAGACTAATGCCACTCTTTCCAGTTTTCAATCACCTCTACAGAAGTGCTCCCCTGGCAATGTGCAGGGACAGACCTAATTAATCCCTCATCTGCCCTGCGCTGTGTCTATACATCACACTGGCAGTTGGAACTGCTGCTTGTTTTAAGGCTATTGCTGGAATGAAATGCTCATCTGTTTTTCAATAATTTTACCACAGGTGGTGATTTGTAATTAGAAAGGGCAGGATCCAAATTTTGATTTTTTTTTCTTCCTTATTATTATTTAGGAGGAGGGAGAAGAGGATGAGGAAAAGAAGGGTGGAGGATTGGAAATAATAATAACAACAGGATAGCAATAGTAATAAATTATAATAATAATAATAGCTGCTGCAATGTGGGGAGAGAACATTGATTTTGGCACCACGGAGGGCAGTGGCTGCTTGAGCTCAGTGAGGACAAGAACAAAGGTTTGCAGTAATGCAACTGCACATAGGTTAAAGATCAAATGCTTAAAGATGTTAAAATTTTTTGTTAACCAGTGATGAGCTTTAATATTCCAGAAACCACAAAGAGCGCTGGGAGAGAAGCACAGCAACAATATAGTCCCTTTTCCAAGCTTTTTTCTTTCACAGGTCTCATCAGTTAGTCCCTCTTGCATCCAGACATCTCCAGGCTGATGAGATATTGGTGCACAGGTGAATTAGAGAACTCTGATTTACCGAATAGTGGGACAAGTGCCAAGATATCTGGGAACTTTTACTATAAGATACAACTTGTTGGGGAGATACCAGGACTACAAAAAAGTCAGAGGTTTCACAGCGAACTGGACATTTTTTCTTTGATATCCATTGCTACTAAATACTTAGAATTTTATCAAAAGCCTCTTGAAATTCTAGTGCCTAAATGAATTTTATATCAGGCATTCCCAATTTGTGTAACAGTTTCAAAGTGCTATAGGTACAATACGTTATACTAAATGCTCTAGGAATGATATAAAATGATATTTTAAAAATGAGACTATTAAATGTTTAGAACATTAGCCTAAACTCTTACCTTTGCACTGCCATACAGATATATATAGTCATATATGACCTTAAACTTGTTGCTTAGAATCAGGTTTTTGTGAGTATTGATCTTCTTGAAGATGCATATTAGTACCTAGTAGGACTTTCAAAAGAACATAGGTTCTAACAGCACATTTCAGTGGGAACTGAGCTCTTGGAAACCTCCAAATCTTAGTGAGTAAATATTTCTATTTTCAGCAAAGAGTTACAGTTCAGTGCTCTCTTACTTCCCCATTGACTCCTAATTTCCTCTGAAAAACAACCCAGTGATGGAGGATGATTTAGATCCCTCTCCTTTCTGAACACGACTGAAGATCCATGGGACAAGGTGTGTTGTAACAAAAATTTCCCTCTTTTTTTGTACTGTGAGGCTGTTCTGTTTTGCATAGATAATGAAATATAAATTATTCCAAGGAATGTAAGTCCACAGCTTGCATGTTAGTACAGTCCTGTGAGAGATCTGGGCTCCAGGCCTTGCTTTATTAACTATTCTGTATGAACTGGAACAGCTTCAGAAGCTGGGGCCGACCTCACACCCATCAGATTGTTCCAGAACAGAGGAGTCTGCAAGGAAGTAGAAAATCCAGGTGCAATTCTCATCTCCAAAATGAGCATGAGAGAGAGGTGGTCTGCTGGTTTTAAGGGATATACCACCTCTGGGAGAGGTTTTTCCCATCAGGGGAATAAAGGGGCTATCTTAGACCAGCCTGAACCTTCTTATTCTTGGTCTGTTCCTAACCAGAGAAAGCAAGGAGCTGGGGAAGGGCAGATTTGTGGCTGAGGATGAAGAACAGACCCAGAGAGTCAGAGCATTTGCTGCTTCTTCTGACAACAAGGAGAGGTTACACAAAACAAATTAATTTCACCTAAACTGCACTATCAGATCCTTCTCATCTGTCTCAGCATGGTTCTCAAGACTTTCATTAAGTAAAGTTATTCTCTTGGTTGGCACTTTGTTGTGTTTCTCATGCCCGGATCAGATTCTGGCTGGCATGTTCTACCTACTTAACTGCTGGAAGGGACTTCCCCTTGAGATGGGCTCCTCGCTCACACTCACAAACCATTTCTCAGTGTCCTGGGTTCACCTTCTTCTTCCTCCTAACTAACTGACATGAGCTTTCAAGCCCTCAGCCCCAAAGGCTGCTGAGGTCTTGTTTATAGGGCATGAAGGACACACTTCAGCTACACGACATACCTCAGAGACAACAGAGAGTTAGAAAAAGCTGAAATCCGCAGGTTTGGCTACTTTTTTCCCTAGTCTATTGAAAGAAAAATGGCTTGAACTGGGGACAGATGTCTTTCTTTTTCCTCTCCTCCTCTAAAATGAAGTTCTTCCCCCATTTCAGGCATTTCAAATGCATTAATAGGGGAAAAAAAAAAGAAAAAAAGGAGAAAAAAAAAACCTCTAAGTAAATGATTATTAATTGCTTACAAGATCAGTCATTGTAGCTGTCCCTCTTGCCAGCTCTAACCCCAGACAAGTGCCTGGGTAAAGGGATCACCAACCAGAGCCCATGCCTTATTATCGCTTACCAATTCTAGAAGAGTATTGCCTTTCTCTTTTACTTTCCCTTCTCTCACGGCACCTTGCCCATTTCCTGGCACCCCAAAATATCTTCCTATGTAGCCAGACATTTTGTTTTAATCTTCTTTTTTTTTTTTTTTTCTTTTTAATGAATGCAGCTTAGCGCCCACACATCCCCTTAACCATAGATTTGTACGCTCAAGACACAGAGAGATGTTGATGTTTTTGGCTACTGTTCATGCCCTCAGTACCCTTTTTTTTTTTTTTTTTTTTTAATGAATATACATGCTTTCTTGGCTCTTTGCGACGGAGCCCATCTGTTAGAATGGCACGGTTCCTGTTCGCAAGTGGAATCAGCCCCTGGCTTCAGGGCACAGGTTTCAGGCAACAACGGGTTTTTAAGCGGAGCAGCAGGAGCCCTGCAGGAAGAGCTTCTCTTGTGTCAGCGTGGCCACCACCTGCCTCCACTCCCACCAACACACCAGTTGATGCTGTTGCACCAGTGGAGCTGCACGGACTGGGAGAACGGCGCGTGACATGCTTGAGGACATCAGGTTTCCAAAGGCTGCACAGGAATAACATAACGTGATGCAGAGCAAGGGAGCGGGGTCATTTCCTAGACAGTTTTAGGAAATCTAGACCTGAGGAAATCACATTTCATTTTTCTCCTTGTGGATAGACATGAAGGAGAAGCGCTTTGGTGGCACTGGAGGGGCTGTTTTCTGGCCCCTTGCAAATAGCACATGCTTCATTCTTAGTCAACAGAAGTGCATTAATGTCTCCATTCTACTTGAGTTTCAATTAAAATATATTTTTTTTCCCATTTCTTTGGAAAATTCTTTCCCTTCCAAATGGACTTCAGCAGAAACATATTTAAACTACTCTACCCAAACATTTCCTCATTTGGGAGCTTGCATCTAAATAACTGCAAGCCCAGATGAACTTTAGAAAATGTCTGTGGCCTGAAAACATTAATAAGCAGTTGTTGCCTGAAAGCATTGGTAATTGAGGCCTAAAATTCAATCCATGTGTTTAGACTGCTTTACATGGGCAGAGCACTCAGCATAGCTGGGCGCTTGTGGAAAGGCTTGGGTAGGTTTGGTTATTTTGGCTTGGAGTTTCTAGGTTCACTTACCTGTAAAAAAGGAGTGTTAGTCCTAACTTTCTTTATGTGCTTGGAGACATTCTGTAATGGAGCAAAGCAGTAGCATTATAAATATCAAAAGAACATATCAAAACCTAAACACAAAATTTTGTCCGGACACTGATTACTATATGATCTTAAGGTTTTCTTATGTTCAATGTCTTTCATTAGCTATTGGCTGACTATTTTCTCCCTCCCTCCCTTCCCTCCAAGCTTTTCTTTTCCTTTTTTCTTTTGATGATGACTGAAAAGAGAGAAAGCACGGAAGGTGACAGGAAATGCAGAAGGATAAACTAAAAATGTCAACAGTACGACTGTCTGTTCTTAACCCTGGAAATTCAGCATACACTGAGAAAAAAATAGCACGGAAACCCCCAGAGAAAAAATGAGTCATGCTGCTATTTGGTCAAAACAATAGAGAAAAAAAAAAAGAAAAAATAAGAAAAGATGAAAGAAAGAGAAGTTGCCCTTTTATTAAAGAAGGACAAAAAAGCCTTTGGAAACTTTTGCCCAATTCCTCAAACTGAGTAACATGTATGCCAGGTGGGATTTCCTCAACACCTGCATGGACGGCTGCCAGGGGAGGGAACAGCACTGTGCCACACTCAGCTCCAAAGGGAGATTATTTCCTGGGAGACAGCGTGGATCATTTCAAGGGTAGGGAGCAACTCGAGCATCTTCCCACTAATTCTGAAGCTACTGCTTTGCTTTCCTCCCCCTATTGGTGAGTTTGAGTTTTCAAGCTCTCCAGTTGCATTTATGGAGCTTCATACTTTGAGAGAAGCAAAGCTGAGCTGATTACAGACCCATCCCCAGCGTTACTTTTTAGGGTATGAAAAAAGGTTTTTCTTAGGAGGGTGAAAAAGGTTCTGCCCAGGTGCACTGCTAAACTGGCTGTGGTTGCAATACCTTCTGAGCAGTCGGAATGAGACTAAACCCATAGAAAAGTGAAGAGAAAAAGCAAGAAGTTCTTCAATTTCCATTTCTTATCAGACTTTTATTTTGTTTGTTTATTTTTGTTTTCTGAATTAAGGAGAGAAAAAAACTTAAAAATGCAGTGAATACAAAGCAATTATTCTGGCACATCAAAGGTATCTGTGGTCTTTATTTGGTTAATTTGAGGCTTGCTCCTTATTTTTGCTTTTGTGGCAGTGCTTTTTTGGGGGAATTTTAGGAAGTAAATTTTTGGTTTGTCATGTAAACTTTCTATTAGAAAAATGAAAGATAAAAATGACTCATAATGTTGTAGGGATAGTGATCATGTTAAAAATGAAACATTACTATTTGAGTGTTTGTTGGCCAGCTTGGGAAGGGAGAAAAGACTGCGCAGGCCTGGAGATTATGTTCCCCTCTGAGGACAGATGATGGGATCCACTGGAAAAGTAGCTCCAGGGAACTTCTTCTGTAGCTTATATATAGCAGGGTGTGCTTATATAATCTCAGCTAGTGAATTCAGTGCCTGCTACACTGACTCTTTGCTCAAATGAAAGTCATGAAGACCAACATGGTCTTAAGAGAAAAGAAACAGAAATGAGTTAATGACAACCTTCTGTCTTATTTATCCTTTATTTAACAAAAACAAAACAAAGCAAAACCCCTATCCCTGTTACTCAAAACTCAAAAACCTGTTCTCTTTCTAGCTCATCATTTCTCTAACTTTGAGATTCATAGATCATTGAATCATAGAAGGCTTAAAGGTTGGAAGGGACCTCTAGAGGTAATCTAGTTCAACCCCCCTGCACATGCAGGGTCACCTAGAGCATAAATCAAATCAATTAATCAAATAGTTTGAGTTCAATGTATGCTTAATTGTTCTCATCCTTAGAGCTGGACAGAGCATCTTCTTTAATCATTCTGCTGTATCAAGGTTTTGGGAAGAAGATAAGCCTATTTCTCAGTGGAGAGAGAGACTGTGGTTCCTTTGCTAATTCAGGACATTGGTGGGACAATGGAGGAATTGCTTGTTGGCAACTCATATTTCCTGTAGCCTCTGGATAAGGGATTTGAGTTTTGTGCATGCTGCCAATCCTTTAAAGATCTTACACACTCTATAATCACCCTAAAAATTTGGAATAAAAGAGAAAAAAATGGACTGAAAATGCAAAGAAAAATCCTGCAGGCTGCCTTAGCCAAATATCTTGGACTTTAGAGCTATTTGATCATTAGTCTAAGTATGGATAATCGGTGTAATGCTAAATAAAGAAATTATACATTGAAATGGAAAATTCACTTGGTAAAAGCCCAAAGAAATATTTCGTTCCTGGAAGCTAACATTCCTGAAGACAGGCAAATGCTATTTCCCCTTCATTGTGCATTGCTTCTTGAGGTGTTTAGCTGGTAAGTTTCTATACATTTATTTTTTATAGTATTTTCATACTGGGACTCCCCTACTATGTAAGACTTCACACTATGCCAAATGACAAAGTATGTCTTCACCCAGTTGAGTTAACCCAGATCAGACATAGATTTTTAACCTCATCTTATCTTCCATAGATTGTTGGTCTTCCCAGATTTCTGTGTTGGTTTTAAGCAATGGCAAAATAAAATTTAGGATATATTTTCATTTAGGTTCTTATTGGTAGTCTTTGCTTTGAGGATGATGTTTGTTTGAGGATGCTGTAAACTCTCCAGGGCTTTCCTAAATTTTCCCCAAAACCGACATGCTTTCTCTAGAAGCTACTAGAAAAAAAATGCATAAAGGCAAACATAGAAGTCTTTGGAGTGGATGTAAAAGGGTGTGATGACCAGCTGTGCCTGCTTACACGCAGGCAAAGTACAGAAGTGTTCAGACCTCAGTGACACTCCTCCCAGTTACCACTGCAGTGGATAGTTACAGCAGGAGATGATCTTTATCCCAGACATTTTGCAGTCTAAACATGAACAGGAAGAGGGAACAAAATAAACACTTTTGCCAGTTTACAAATAAAGAAGAAATGATGTATTGATTATAAATGGTAGATATTGAAAATGGATAAGAAGCAAGGTGCAAGGATGCATTATAGCCTAACCTCCTGTGTCATTCTCACCTACCTAAAGGATCTGGGGCAGACTGGGTGTAAGGAGGGGCAGAAACAAGAGTAGCTGAGAACCAGGAATGATGGAGAATTGTTGAACTGAACCTGAGTCTTAGGAAGAGGCAATGCCAAAACATAAAGCATCTGAATCTTTTTTTGCATATGTCAAGTACCTGACATACCCAGTCATGACCACACAGAATTATTAGCCTTGATCTTAGAAGTGCAACAGCCATTTACGGGTGTCCATCTCCCATAGAAAATTATTCTGAGTGCAGCTCTGTTGTAACAACATTGTAGTGTCACTGATTCAAGACACTACCTAGTCTGGTGTTTCCTTGTATTCATCTGAATGTGCTGATGGTATGGCCATATATTTTTATGTTTTGTTTGACTTGGTTTTTCTAAACCAGGAGTTTATTACTAGGTTATCACTGTCAGCCAAAGTTCACCTGAGATTATCAGAAAAGTACCCTCATTAAAACTCTTTTTTTCTGCCCCATATAGCCTGCCACAACACTCTGTTTTTTAATCTAACCATCAAAGATTTCCTACATTTAACAGACTACTGGTACTTAAAGTGTAAGACTTTACTGCAGAAGCACTAATGTCATTAAACTCCTCTTCCTAGGCAACATATATCTTATTGATTAACTGGAGCTCTGGATCCTCAAACTTCTTCCCTCCCTTTGAGTTTCAAATGTTCCCATTTTTTCCTGGATTTGTAGCAAGCCTGAACTGGCCCAGTCTGAGAATGCAAGATCCAATTCTGCTTTATTCCAGAAAGCAATAACAACAACCAAGCTTTCAAGACATTTGTGGAGTTTATGCACTATTCCTTCATTTAAGTTGGACAGTTATTAAATTTCAGTGTTAGCCATACAGAAAAAAAAAACAGATTCATGGATTTTTTTTTGTCCCCATCTCATCTGACAGCGCAGACATCAAACATTGCACTTCTGTGCAAATTCGAGGAGTGTGATCGTTGTCTTCTTGTGTGACTCTCCTATTCTGAGCCACACTTTGTAATGGGGTGGTAATAAAGTGGCAGACTTACCCTCTTTGCTTCTAGAGACTCAGTCTTCTGAAATATACGGTGGTAGGATGAACACAGAAGATAGCAGCTCTACCCCCTACATCAACTAAATGATACACCTGTACTCATGATGCTCAAGAACCATAGTTTGTTGGGTTCTCTGTAACTTCACTCAAATGAGCCATAAAATTGGGAAAGGTAGTGATATATAAGCCTTCTGTGTAAAATAAAAGAAACATGACCCAGTAAAGGGGCACTAGTTAGTAACTCTGCACAGGGCGAAACATGAGAAGACATAAATTCTTTGTTCTAATAAATGACTGCAAAACCACAGATTAACAGGCAAAGTGGGTTGTGAAAGGCCAGACAACAGAAGACAACACATAGTTTCTCAACTATTTTCTTTCTAAGCTGTTTTCTTTCACTTGTGTAGCCCCTGTTGGATCAAGGAGTGCCCAAGATCTGTTGTGGAAATGGTGGAAATATTAACAACACCACAATATAATAATAATAATAATAATAATAATAATAATAATAATAATAATAATAATAATAATAATAATAATAATAATAATAATAAAAATAAAAATAATAATAATAATGGAGGTTTACTTAAAAGAGAAACTTTTTAAGGGTGAGGTCTGTGGGAGTAATTGAAAGCGCAGTGGCATTCTACATGCAATTAAATGTGAGCAGACAGGGATCTGGAGGGCATACCCATTCAGTGCCTAGAGAGAGCAATCCTGAGCTATCAGGAGTGGACATAGCAGATGACCACAGAGGCCTTTGCCATCTCTAATTTTAATGATTCCTTGAACTGTATGGCTTAGAACTAGAGGGACATGCATTTAACTGATTCATGAGCTTCGCATACCCAAGGAATGCTTTAGCTGTCGTGACATCCTGTAATAGGCTTGGCACGAAGCGAGGAAGGAAAAACAAGCCATCATCTTGGCCTGACTTTGCCAGAAAAGTCTCATGTTTCTCCCCGCTGACGACAGTTGTCATTTCTGCTGTGGCTCCCAATGTGTGGCACTGGCAGAGAGGAGGCACGATGGGGAAAAAAAAAGAAAGAAAAAGAAAAACTTAAATCCTAAAAGTCATCCTAACAAACTTGCTGCTGAGCGAAGTTGCTGTTTCGCGGAGCGTGGTGACTGCTCCGCTGTGACAGATCCTGTCAGAGAGGCACTGTCCCGGCTTGCAGGTGTAAGCATGACCTATCAAACTGAATGGGAGCTGACAAGAGGGATTTCTGCAACGTGAAATGGAGAGCTGACATGAAAACAGTGACGTGTGAGGCCCCGAATCACCGCGAGCGCAGCTGTCACAGATGATGTCCAGAGACATGACAGTGGAATACTAACTTTACTTGATGTCAGTTTAGTTGTCCTTTGTGTTTGGAAGAGTAACTGCTAGGAAGGGGCAAATTTTAAAAGCATGCAGGAAAAAGAAAATACCCCCAATACTGCCCCCTCCACCTCCGCCATCCATTTCAGTTTGATGTCCAAAGCAGTTTCTGTATTTTCTTGCAACACTACTGGTATAGGCACTTCTATTAGTAGATCTTGTTTGATTTACCTTTCTTTTTTTCTTTTTCCTGGCTAGAATGATAGTTTTTCATGAACTCTTTTAAGACTTGGATTTTATTTGCTAACAACACTAAGGAAAACCTACAATGTCCACTCCCATTACACATCTTCTCATGCATCTACGAGGGCAAGAAGACAGTCACCTTTTCATTTCAGGCTAAGGGGACAACAGTTTCCAAGGCTGGAAACTGTCTAGGAGAGGAAGAATAAACCTCAAAATTGAGACATCTGAGATCTGTGTCTCAACATGCTACTGGCTTTCTGCATGGCCTTGGACAAGCACTTCATCTCTCTGTTTAACCTCTTGACATGTGTTTGTGTAGCTCACCAACTCCTTGGATCAGAAGCAATCTTTTCCTTGCACCTTACCATGTGCGATAGATCCTGAGCTACCACTCAGACCTTCAGTCTGTGTTTTATAAATAAAGCCTAACCCCAGAGTAGAAGTGGTTTGGGGAAGCAGAGATGATAATAAATACATAACCCCCTTCACTTTGACAAGAATTATTCAGCAGTGAGTGTAATCAGGATTGCAAGGCGCTGGTTATGAAAACCACCAAAAGCACCGCTGTCAGACAGATGCCAAGGGCATTATATTGCAGGACAGAAAAAACTAATCAGGATCTTACTACTGACTGCTTGTGCCAGGCTGGGTGCTGCTTCTATGACATCAAGGAAGATGGTGAGATGTGTGAGGGGTATGACAGGCTGTCCTTGAAGCAGGAACAAGCGTTCCCACTTCTCCCATGCTTCTGGCCTTAAGTGGAATATCAAACAGACCTCTCTCAGCTATGCTGAGAAAAGAGGACTCTGAAACCTTTGCTGTCTCTGAGGCAGGAGTGGCCTGAAGTTGATCCAGTTCCATCGCATCGTTTTAGGTCAAGAATGTATTATTTCTTTTCTGAAAGATCTTCAGGCATCTCTGAGAAAGCTGTAAGACACTGAGGCCTAGTACTAGATGTCTAATCAACTGAGGAAAGCTTTTCCTTAATTTTTTTTTCCTTTATTGGTCCATCTTTGGCCTGTGAATGACATCATGTAAATATATATTTATTTTACTCTCTTTTCTGTGGAGTTTGCTAGCTTTGGGTGCCAATCTCAGCAACATTTATGGTTCAAGTAGAAAGACTTCACAGCTCTGTGTTTCAAATCTTATCCTTGGTGTGAGATTGAGGACCTAGATAAAGCGTTCAGGGCTGTATCTGAAAGGGGTAATCTATATGAGGAAACCAACTGGTCAATATAAAACCAGTTCATTTAACAGTCAGACTGTACACGAGGACAGGTTAAGACCTGGACATTTCAGAATGTCTGATTTAAACCATTGGTCAGTTTCTGTAGAATTCAAGACTCTGTACTGGGTTCTCCTTCATCCTGTGGATAAAAGAGCTTTTCTAAAGTACTGAGCCATTATGTTTTTTTGTTTACTTTTTCTGATAGGTATTGTCCCTTATGAGCCAAGCTACTTGATTGCAGCTTATTACTCAAGAGGCAACATATTGAGAGGCCATCTTGGATGTCTTTTTATTTCTGACACATACAAAGAACAGTGAAAGCTTCTTCATTTGTTGACATGTTACCAAACACCTGGGAGAGAATAACTGTATATTGAAGAAGGGTCTATGAATATCCATAATATAGACAGAGAAGAAAAATACGTTTGTGCATATTCTTTATCCTAGAAGTCCTGTTGTTTTTTGAGGTTTGGGTTATTTCACGGAGAGTTTCTTTCCAACATTTGTTAAAATCATTTTTTCTTAATTTTGTATATTATCACTCTTTACACACACAGAGTCATGCTGATTTTCTTGCATGCCTCCTGTGTTTCATGATGCCTGGGAAAACACAGCAGGATGGCAGAGCTCTGGGTTTCCTCAGGATGATTGTTTTCCTGTTAGCCACTATTACAGGCCATTTGCCATTGATCTGTTGCTTACCCATCTAGTCGCATAAGAAGGTCTAATGTCTAGATATTGGAGTGAGAAGTTTATGTAGAAATGATACGGTGAATTCTTCATTGCTTAGAATCTTTCAATTAGGGTGATAGAAAAAGACATGTTGGCTCAACTAGAAGTTCAGGCAGTAATACTGCTACCAATGGATGAATATTTGTGGCATTAGTTTTATGAGACAGGTTTAGAGGACTAGAAAAGTACTTTCACACCTGAAATTCTCTTGATCATATTAGTAATTGATAACAATAGTGTCCATTTCTGTCTGCAGTTTTTGCTGCAGTAGAAGTAGAATTAAAACGGGTAAGATTTTTCAGCTGACCCTCCAATTTGATCATTACAAAGTTAAACTGAAATCAGGGTCATCTGAATAAAAATAACTCTGTTTTGTGTTAAGTCTTTATTTTAATGGTGTTTCAGAACAGAAGCAAGATATTTTAGGTATCATAATGCTATATGCCGGTAAATATCACAAAAAGAGGATAAAAACTTCTAAACAGGTGTGAATGTGGTTAGAATGCATACGTTCATGCTCAGTGACATTAAACAAGCAGACAAGAAGTTACAGTTGGTGAGTGACAGTATTCACTGAAGAATACTCAGTGATAGGTCACATATTCTGATAGTTTAGTGGTACCTGATTTGATGTGTTCATCAAAAAGGCCTGAATTAGGTCTAGTTCATATAAGAGAAGAATAGAGACGATAGCAATTAATGTTTTCCAATGAAGACAGAATTAAAATAGTTACTAGAAGTTGCTTCTTCTGATGCTAACCTGCTGTGCAGCTTTGTGAAAAGCCCCTTTTCTTCCCCCACTATCTTTCTACTCTCCTTGTATATAAGCAACTCCAGGCAGAGATACAATTCAAAGTTTGCAGAAGTGTAGAGATAAATATAGGTAAATAACTTTGTTTATCAGGACACTTGCATAGTCTTTTAGTATAACATCCAGTCAGTTGTAGCACAATCTTATTTGAAGCCTTTAGATCCTTCTATACTATAAACAAAGTAAAGTATCTAGTCAAATCCATTCAACCAGCTATCAAATCAGATCATGACAAGAACTGATCAAAACCTAGAGTATTTTCTTCCAAACTTTCTTCCTATTTCTTTGAAGATGGAATTTGTGAAGATTTTCCTTTCAGAAATTGAAATAACATATTAAAACTTTAGACTTATTCAGCCTGCAGAGCCTTCTTTCAATGACATTACAGGGTGACTGATTGAAGTAATGTAAATGGAATGATGAGCTTTGAAATCATTGAAATAAAATGTTTTAATTTATTCTTTATCTGCTAAAATTTTGTTGATGGCACTGTGTATCACCAGCATATTTGAATTTAGTGAAACCACCATTTTGTTACAGCGAATTCTTTTATCCCAAAACAATTCAATCTTTCCTAACACAAATGAACTTTGATCATAGAACAAATCACATAATAAATGGTGCATGGTGATCAAAGGTCTAACAAATTGCTCAGAAATATTGAGATTACATGATAGATTTGCTTCCCTTGAGAATCATATGCGTATACGGTACCAGCCACAGCATGATAAAAGACTTGGAAGAAACTAACTACATGTAAACATTTCTCATTCATTATCTTGGATTTCTGCTACTGTGTGACAAATCATTAGTCGTAGTGTAAGGCAAGCTTTAAAAATGTAATTACTTAATCATGCAGTTAGTTCCCCATCAATCCTACCAGCACTTGTTCTTAACTAGCTTTAAAGAACAAAATTAGGAGTAATTTGTAAGCAAAAGTAATTGAGGAAAGGCTGATATTGCCAAGGTGTTGACAGCACAGCACATGGTGTTGTTTCTTTTAATTCCACAGCAAAACAGTGGCCTGTGAACTTTGCTGAACAGCTCTGGCAAAGCCTTGAAACACAGTTGGTGTCCTAGTACTGAGGTCTGTAATCAGCATTTTGGTTGCTGCGTGCCTGGTGTGCAACGCTTGTGTCCCAAAGGAGCTGCTGGGGAAGCCTGATGGGAAGGAATGAAGATAGGTACAAGAAACCTGGATATTTGGCTCAATGAACTCTTAATGCCAACCCAAAAAAAGGAAAGTGTACGTTGAGAGCAAGAAGAGTCAGAGCTTTTACTTAGTGATTTGATAATCACTAGTGATTTAGTTATTTATTTCATAAAACCCCATGGGATCCAAATTAGGGTAAAGTAGAAATGAGAGTTGAATGAGGTTTTTTTTTTAATATATTGTATTTCAATAGTGATAGATACTCCATCTTAAACTGTCCCCAAGAATATAACATCCTGTGAAACACAGGATAACCTGTGAAACACAGTGTTTCACTGTCTCTCTCCTACTTACCTACCTACCTATTTGTTTGTACAGCACTACCTTGAAATAGTCAAAACAAAAAATGGAAGCATTTTGAAAAAAAGCGGTGTTTACAGAGACAGAAAGGAAAACTATTTTTGCAAGAAAACAAATGGAATTTGTTTCCATGGGGGGAAACAGACCAGCTGAGCAGGAAACCGTTTGCTTCCTTTTTATCAAATGTTTCATGAAAACTAAGCATCTCTCAGATTATTTCTATTTTATTTCCTATTTTGACATGGAAAAGCATTATTTTCCTTTTTATTTTTCCTTCTCCTTTTTCTCTCTTTTTCTTTTTCCCTTTCTTTTTCTTTTCCTTTTTCTTTTTATTTTTCTTCTTTTATTCCTTTTCCTTTTTCATCAGTTTCCACCTTTTTACAGCATCCAACAAGACACTGGGGCCTCACAGGAGAGAATAAATTAACCATTCTCTTCTCCTTTCAAGCTACGTCCTCCTAAGAGCTTGCAGATATATAAGGGAAGAGTGCTTTTCAGGGAAAAAAAAAGTAAAAGAGACCTTCTGTCTCCTTTATGGGGATGAGGGCTAGAGAAAAATGTCCGATCTGATCTGAAGATGCAACAGTGGAAGTGTCATGTAAAGGTTAAAGTTCGTTAAAGATATTTCCATCCCGGTTTAACTGAAACTAATTAAGTGTGATTGCCATACATTTCTTTTCAATAATTGTGCCTGTGGGCTTATTTAGGACATGATGTTGAGACATCTTTAAAAGCACAATTCTTGTGACATCTGATGTGGTCACAACATGCTTGTGTTAGCCATCTCCTGTTTTACCAAGCATCAGGAGCCTAAAACGGGACAGTGCACCCAATGCATCTTAACCACTCCTAAATCACTTGAAACTTTTGCTGTTGAAAATTCTGCCTTTATATCACACATTTGTCCTGCTACGAGTTGCAAATAGAAAAGGGATGGCAGGAAAGTTACTTTGGTTTGAGCGATGCATACTCACTGCTGCAAGATGGTGTTCTGCGTCAAAGCAATCCAGAGTGATGGAGAAAATCAGACCAAGCAATGCGCCCAGGCAGTTTAGTTTGTTTCCTTAGAGAAATTGTGCGGATAGACCACGACTTTCATTTGCTTTTTTTAGCCAATGGTTATTTTAGCAGTAGAAACAACAGAATTTCCCTGCAGGGATTTTGCACAAAAACTCAGAATGTGAATAGTTATGGTTTTTGTGATTAGCTGGATTAGGACAGGCTTATATTTCTTTTTTTCAGACAGAACCAAAATCTCTCAGTTCAGTCCTTGAGCTGGGCCAACATTACTCAGCGCAGATCCAAGAGCTACTGAAGCCCTGTATGAAAACTGAAAAAAAACCCCACATGCTAAAAATAAATATGTCTGTATTAAGCAGTAGCTGTGACTATAGCTGCAGAAAGAGTTACTGGTGCTCTTTAGCCCCTGGGCTTTTCTGCAGGAAGAGCATGTGAGCCACTTTCCCAATCTACTTTATAGACCTCTTTGGGGGAAATAGACGTGTGGCAGATAAGAACATTTTTGATATAACTGACTTTATTGCTTGGTCCAGCTAACTAATCCAGATTAGGATCAAAAATGCACAATTCATCTTTTAATTTCAGCCAGCTAAATATTGGATGCCTAAATTTAATGTAGGCATCTTTGACATTGCACCAGTACATAGAAAATACCACTTTTTAAAAGCTGTTACCTGTTTACTGTAGATACCTATTGTAGGGAGAGATGAGTAATGCCTCTTTTTATTAATTATAAAAGTAATTTTGAGCAGCTAGCTGAGACTTAGATAAATAATTTAGACCCCTAAATGAGATGGGAAAAAGACATTCAAAATGCTTTAACCCTGTCTCACATCAGGAAGTGAGCCCCATAAGCTCTAATGGAATAGGTCTTCTCCACTATGTTTTTCAATGAAGTATATCTGCATAATAATTCAACCATTTCAGTCATTCTTTTCAGCAATATTATGCAATGCTACAGAACTTTTCAACATAAAATTTTGTAATCAGCAACATGCAAGGAATTTGAGGAAAGTGAAGCCAACTTTGCACATCCAAAATCTAAGATAGTGAAGTGAAGAGGCTGGATCACCCACACAGAAATCATTCATTCCTCACACTCCTCATGAACAATACTTTTAACTCCAGATGACAAACCTTTTAACTCCTTGTCCTTAAAGATGGGTCTTGTTTAAATTTGAACACTGTAATGGTATATAATATTTAATGGAAAGTACTGAAACTTCTACACAGTGCCACAGATTCACTTGCTGAAATGTCACTAGGCAAAATTTTATATGCGTTGTAAAATCTTTTTACCACACACAGCTGCATTACCCAAAATTACTCAAATCTGCAGGGCATCTGAAACGCACACTAAAGCAGTAATAGGCTTTGCTGCTTAAAAAGTGATTATGACTAATGCACAAAAACAATTATCACCAGGCTTAATTGTGAAGAATTAAGCTCCATACACATATGTATGTGTAAAGCTATATTCATATATATATATATGTGCACACACATATGTACGCACAGATATGACATCTGTATATAGCTTTTTATTTGAAAATGTGATCAAACAGAAGTAAAGACAAGTGGAATATGGGGATTTCTGGAAAAAAAAAAAGAAGAAGAAAAGAAAAGAAAAAGGAAAGGGTTTGCTCAACTGAAGATGTGGAAGGCAGCCAGAAAGCAGAGGCAGTACTGTTAGCAAAAGGGATAAAGAGTGCTTTATGAAGAATGATCATAACTGAATTAGAGATAAATTGTCAGCACACTCATCTGGGGAATGACCAGACATAGATCCTTAGGTGAAGACTGTAAAGACAAGGCAAAGCCTAAATTCTACTCATTTTTTTTTCTTTTCTTTTTCCTTTTTTTTTTTCCCCAAGTACATCTTCCAGTCTCCCAAGAATACAGGGTTCAAAGCCTTTCCAAGCCAGAGGCTGAACCCCTGTCTTTGTGCTGCATAACTACATGAAGTTTTCTTTCATCATTTTTTTCTAGTTGCTCTTTGAAAGCACTTACATTTTTGGCCTCAGTAGCAGGGGTTTTCATGATGTTACACACCTGAATTATCTGTCTGGTGGTGAAACACTTCCGTAGCATTGAGACTGACCGTTGGAGTGAACTAGAGAAAACCCCAGTGCCTAAAGTCAAGAGAGCACAGAACGTTTCATGAGTGACTGCCATGGCATGCCAGATCCAGTTAGTGACTAGAAATGGAGTTGACATGAAGACACCTACTGCAGATTGCCTACCAAGATAATGACAACGATTAACTCATCCTTAACTGCTTTCAGAATGTGTAGGAAGCCATGATCTAGTAGAGCTGGAGAATAACCATGGGGCAGCAATGTGCCCTTGTGGCCAAGAAGGCCAATGGGCTCCTGGCTGCATCAGGAGGAATGTTGCCAGCAGGGTGAGGGAGGGGATCCTGCCCCTCTGCTCAGCTCTGGTGAGGGCACATCTGGACCACGGGGGCAGCTCTGGGCTCCTCAGGACAAGAGAGATATGGAATTTGTAGGGGGGGTCCAGTGTAGAGTGATTAAGATGAATAAGGGATTGAAGCATCTATCTTATGAGGAAAGACTAACGAGCTGGGCCTGTTTAGCCTGGAGAAAAGAAGATTGAGAGGGGATCTTAATATGTACAAATATCTAAGAGGCGAAGGTAAAGAGGATGGGGCTAGACTCTTCTTCTAAACTCAGTGACAGGACAAGAGGTAATGGGTAAAAATTAAAATATAAGAAGTTCCATGTCCCTGTGAGGAAGAACTTCTTTGCTGTGAGGATGCTGGAGCCCTGGGACAGGCTGCCCAGAGAGGCTGTGGAGTCTCCTTCTCTGGAGATCTTCCAACTCGCCTGGCTGCCACCCTGTGCCCCATGCTCTGGGTGTCCCTGCTGGAGCAGAGTCTTTAGACTAAATGAGCTCTAGGGGTCCCTTCCAACCTCAACCATTCTGGGATTCTGTAATAAGTGGTCTGACAAGTACTACTGTAGATACTATATCAATTTCCCAGTACTGTGTTAAGTAGGGGTGTTTTCTGCAGATGATTCTTAATCATTGTATATCGCAATTCATAATTCAGTTTTGACATGGAGATCAAACAGAAAGGTGTATGTCCTACCCATGAGAGAGGGTATTATGTGACATAAATATTTCTTACATTGCAGCCAGAATCATTACTGTGCTAAGGAGAGCATCTATGTGTAGTCATGCACATTGGCACCATCCAACTTCCAAAGGAATTAAAAAAAGGGATGCAAGGTAAAAGGGCACTGAGAGGGAAGCTATGGGACCTGTCAGTGCTGGAGATGAGACTCTCCCCTTCTGTTTGTCTATGTGTGTCTGAACAAAACTGTGTCTGAATGCAAAATCAAATGTAAGAATCTTAATATAAGCCAGGAGAATAAGTACCATATACTTTACTACTTTTGTTTGTGGAAGATGTTGTCATTTCTTGCACAGAGCACAGCGGTGGTGATCCAGAGAAAGGATGTAGTAGTGATTAAAGCAGAGATAATTAGGAGACTTGAACTAAACCGTTCACTGATTTTGACTTCACTGACTTCAACAGAGGTAGGTCAGTCAATGTCAATTGGGGGGGTCCCACCTGTAGGTTTTGCTTCCTCTGCTGCTTCAGGCTCTTGCTGTGATCTTCAGCAATTAGGCCATGCAGAGTGTCTGAGCTGTTTAAAATGGGGTGGATAAAACACACACACACACACAAAAAGCAGTGATTATCATTAGTACATATCACAGTGAAGTTCATGAGCTTAAAAAGGCAGTTTTGCAACATGGAATCACACACGCAGAGGATGGTGCTTGGGAGCACTCCGTCCTCCTGGAGGAAGCATCCCCGTCACCTACAGCTGTGGTTCAACGTGCTAATGGCCGTGTCAAGGCTTCCTCACCGCAGAGATTCATTTGATGCTGCTTTTGCCCCTATGGCTGTATTTGTACTAGCCTGGCAGAGCTGGGCACTGGCACAGTGTCATTCCTACATTAAATTGTCAGCACGGTTGCTGGCTCATGACAACCCCTAGTTTCCAAGACAATTCACCTGAACTGGCAAAAAGCATTCTCCACACCTAATTGGAGAATGTATATACAGACTCCAAGAATGTATATACATTGTTGGAGAATGTATATACAGACATTAGCAGCGCTGTGACAATTAATCCAAGTCCAAGACTAACTCCTGACTTAGTATCTTTATTAGTGTAGATGTAACTATGTAACTGGATGCAACAGCCAGAGTACCATTGGATGATAACTACTTTTCCGTTACTTAGATGTTTTTTGTTGAAAACTACAATTTAAATTTTCTAATGGACATAGCAAGTATAACAGTGACATAAAGAACAGAAAAAAAAAAAAAAAAGAAAGAAAAAGGAAGCCTTTCTGCTTAGCAAAGGTCACAACTGGAACTGGATCTTAGTGTTTTCTGGGCTGGATGTTTCACTTGAGATGATAATTAAAGTGTCAAAGATTTTGGGGCCATAATGATACTACAACAATTGATATTATATTTTTTATTAATTTCCCTTGCCTTCATCTAAAAGTTAAGCAAGTAGCACTGAATGGTGTACCGCAGCGTGTGCTACAGTGAAGGGAGAGATGCAGATACCATCAGATGAAAATTTTTCCTCCACTGACTATTGAGGGAGCGCTGAAGACTTGCACAGAGTGTATAATTGTTGTCTCAATAATAAAATTGAGATACGAGTCCCATCTTCAGGCCAGGGGCTAGGAGAACACCCAAAACTCAGTAAATGGGCATTAGGTGTCTAATACAAGATTTTGGTTAGGTCACTGATCTGATCCTTAGCAAACTGCTCAGTCGCCAGAATTAAACGTTACACACACATTGGAGAGGAACAGGCCCTTCTCTTAGCTTGCATCTTGATACATAGAATTATATCTTGAATTTTATAAGTGAAGGCTATGTACACAAATTTGAAAGCCAGAGAAAAAGTAAAAAGTTATTTAAACTTGGTTTCTTTGCTATTTTTATGGTATTTGGAATATATTTATATCAATTTTTTTATTATTCTTTCACTCACTCCCTATATTGTTTCTGTGCTTTTATTAATAAAATCTTTGAGCTTTCTCACTAAAAATCTGGTGTCTTTGTTATGTTCAAAATTTGATAAAACGTTAGTAGAAAAATCCGATATTTTATTTAAAGGATGCTGTGCTTTGCATTTTCAATGGAAAAATCAGAGAAAAAAAATTTGATTAGCTCTCTAGGAGAACATCTGTTTGTGATCAGTTAAAATCATTAGTCTTTTTTTTGTTTTGTTTTGTTTTGTTTTGCTTTTCCCTTGAGGACTAATATTTAAGCTTGTTTCTATCCTTTCTAATAAAAATCTACTTTTTTTGTGTATGAGTTTGAAGGGGACCAAAAATTTTAAAATAAATTTTCACAAGATGGAGAAAATAATAATGATAAAGTTGAGCTTTTCCACCTCCCAACAGAAAATATTCTCTTTTTTTCTTTTTTTTTCTGGAAAGCAGCCACAGCTGCACATAACAACATGCATTAGTGCATCTTGCAGTGAAATGAAATTGAACAGCAAGACACGAGCATAAGCCTATCTTGCAGTGTAGTCAATTTGTCCAGTAAATATTGTGGCATTAACAGTTTTATTTGTTGATCATTTCTGATGTTAATGGTAATGGGCCCCTTTGGTATTGGGATATTTATGCCTGACAGTGTGGTGCAATTTACATTAATAAGACTCATTAATTTCAGATGGTTTCTACCATGGAAGAAGGAAATATTAGAAATGTTGTGGTTTTTTTCCCCATATTACTCTCTTCCTATCCAGCACAAAGCCACAAAGCTGCATTGCTGCACAACAATGAATGCTCCCTTGTTGTTGTTATTAATGATTTGCTTGCTTGCCAATGTTCAGGGTGGATGGTTTCCTCTTAGAGGAATTATCTTGCTTCCATATTTTTTAGACTTTCTTTCCTTCTTTATCCATTTCTTTCAGCGAGTTGAACTCATAATTCAAAACAAAACTGGAAGCATTTTTGTTTGCTTCCTTCCATTTCCTTCATCCTCTTGGTTTCCGTCATGATGACAACCCTGGCTATCAGTTAGGATGTGGACGCTAAAATTAAATACAACTTTGTGGGAGGATCCATGATAGAAATGGCAATTCCTTCTTTGAATACGATACAAATGACTCAGTTCTTCAGTGAGCTCAATTTTTATAACAGGAAATAGGAAGTTAATTACTGGTAATTAAAGGCTTCCTAAATACCTCTCTCTCTGTCTTTTATTAGTTGGACAATGAACAGTTGCTTGTACGAGATGAGAAAAGTCAAAGCAAATAATTTATTGGGACGGATTTCCATAATGACTTTTCAGGCACAGACACATGGCACTGGCCACTGACATGACTGTCACTCTTCTGCCCCAACACCAAAATGTTATCAATTCTTTGCAAAAATAGAAGATTTAATGTCTTAAAAATTTTAAACTCAGGCAGTTACATGGGACAAAAACATAGAATTATACAGCCTTGAATGCCAACTCCACAGTTTAGAGATTTCATTATTATTCCATTATTATTATTACTATTATTATTATTATTTTACTGTCACCAAGGAAATATTTTGCCTGAGAATGGCAAGCCAGCACCTTTGTATTCAATTAATTCCATAGGCAAAGATGAAGAATTTGGAATTAAAATGTGAGGTTTTAGCCCTAAAATAAACAAAGAAACAAAAAACACCACCAACAAAAAGCATTGAATCACTCAGGGTTTCACTCTTTCCCAATGGAAAGACTTTCAATTACTTTAGCCAATAATAATCTGTATAACAAGACTGGCTGTTCTTTGGATAGATGCATTTTATCCCTTCTCAACTTTCTCTCCAGTAAGAGTTAGCATTGCAAGGGAAAAAAAAAAGAAAATTCTCAGTTTTCTCAAGACCTAAACATAAAATAAAGAAAAAATTGCTCAGAATTCTTTAAAATCTTTTAGCAAGGCCTGGACTGAATACATGCTACAGTGGAAAGTGAGGCTCTGCAAACAGGAATCCACAAATTATGTGCTGAGGCATTAAGAGATACCTAATATATGGAAAATGGAAAATGACTACCAGCTGGCAATTAGAGAATGACTGTAACTGTCTAAGGAGTGATACCAAGCTAAGAACAATGAAAGCCCAAGTTTATTTTATCAGTAACAAAAGGTATTTTTTCAGGAACAATCAGGTACGCCTTGTATCCAGGAGTATTAAAGAATAGAAAATTTACTCACCAAAAAACTCACGTGGGCTTCTAATCAACTGTGGAGTGTGACTGGAAAATGACTGAAGAAGTGACTTATTATGCTCATACATAAAAAGCAGTAGATAGAAAGAAGATCAAGAGAACTATGGTCTGGGCTCAGGAAAATCAGGCCTATGATGTTTTGTTATAATCATTTTGAAAAAATGTTAATAAAAATATATTAACGTTATTGCCAAATGTAAGATAGTGGGAAACAGGCACCACCAATAAAACCTTGAGTTCTTTTTGATGTAGTCACAGGTTTGATTTCTAAATGTGGTATATCCTGGGCTTCGCTCATATATTCTCCAAGTGTTTTTTACTGTTCTACTTTCCCTGACAGTGTTTCCTTTATGGATTACATAATGAGATGAAGTTTAGTGAGAACACATAAATAACCCTGCTCAAAACAGGCACCTCCATTTTTATTACTTGTTGACAGTTTCATTATTTTTGCTGAAATTGAGCGGAAGAACAGATTTAAGTTCTTCTCTTTTACCTGACCACCAGGCAGATGCTTAACAGGAGAAGGAAAAATAGTGTCTCCCTGAAGCAAACACAGTCATAGCCCTGTAGGTAAGTGAGACTGCAAAGGCAAGCTAAATCATGTGGTTTTTTCCCATGATGATGCATTGACTAAACCTTTGCATATGCAAGGTTTTTATTTTCATCAAATGCAAGGGTGGGTTCTTCAGAAAGGCAACTTCCTCTTCCATGGGTGCTTTCTAAAGCTGCTTATAATAAACACAATCAAACAATAAAGAGTGATATAAAATAAAATGATAGCAACATCATGGATCAAGTTCACCACACAGAAATAAGGCCCTTACGGCACTATCACAGCTCCCTATTTTCATTCCTACATTGCAAATGCAGAGGAATACAGGTAAGTTATATTTACACCCTATGTCCCACCAGCTTTTTATTCATGCAGTTCGCTTGCAGGTGGCTGCTTGTGGATAATGTCTAGTGGCTCTATGAAGATTATTACTTTACTAATAGACTAGACAGTACCACGGTCTGGTCGCACACTCTGAAATTCAATCATCTATATGACTAAGCTGCTACAATTATGTCAGGTCTGAGTTTGTGATGGACTACATAGGGCTCTGTCAAACATATCCACCTGAAATTCAACTTAACAAGGACCAAGAATCCCTCTCAATAGAGAGTTTGAGTGTATCATCTCTGCTTTAATGATATAATAATGATAATATGGACTGCATATTCATATATAATGGCCAAACTGCTTTAAGTGGCACCGTAAATGGTTTTGTCAGTATTTAATTTGCTGGTCTCGTGCAGCAATTGAAATTGGAGAAGGTTGGAAGTCTCTTTTGGAAGGTCTTTTCAGGATCACACTTCTTGAAAGAAGTTTCGAATTTTTTATTTTTATAAGCCTTATATATAGAGACAAAAGATATATTTTTTTGTGATGATATATTTTACATGTATTTACATTTTCCCCAGTTTTCAGCCCATTCCTGCTACTACTTCAGTACCGAATATTCTCAATTATTTCTCCTTAAAAATCTGATTATTTCTTGAAGCAATTTCAGCACTTCAATTATCCTAAGTAATATAGTTCTTATTTTATCTCCTTGAGCTAAGTTTCAGTCCTACCAGCAGCTCTTCCTTTCAGTCACTACCTACCACTACTTCCCATCTCTAAAGGAGATCCAGTTGTCCTAACAGGACTCCTTTGTCTTCTGCAGCACATTTCAAGCAGCCGCGTGTGTTCTGCAGATATGACTGACTGTGCTTTAAGTCCAGTCCACAAAATTGCTCCCAGCCCAGGGTTCTGGTTAACCTCTGTGTTTACACTGTAGGGCAGTTCCACTCTGTCAGTGAAGTGTGCAGAACTGTCAGCAATCTTGGCTATGATTCATTTGAGGATTTGGAGGCTTTCTGAGAGCTGGGAATTTGGTGAGTTGGGAATGTAGGGTCATATATAGGGCGTCTCCTGTGACACCAGGCACTTATTTAAACATAATTATGGTTTCCTCATTCAAGAGAGGGTTAAGTGACTCAGACCACGTACCACCCAGGACTGCCAGAAATCCACTCCGTATAAAGTCAAGGATAGGAGGTGGCTGGGATCTATACATACAGTGGAGGCCTAACGTAGGCATTGTGACTCTTCCTATTAATTTAGCAACTTTAGTTGGTAGTCTGAGTTGTTCACCTTCCTTTGAACCTAGATACTATAAGGATTAATGCTGGTGAAAACACCATGTTTGAATTCAGCCTTAAGACTTGCTTTCAAACACTGTAAAAGCAATATGGCTTGGAGGACCAGCTGCAGACTATTTAACACAGATAGTGGTTTTCATAGTTGGATTACACACACATTCAGGGCTGTCTTTTTTGGTGAATTATTCTTCACAACGCAGTTTTCTTTGTGGAATGAATTAATTGCCACTGAATTGTTATGATGTGTCTAAGTTTTGCCTTTACACATTGGTTCAAATGGTGCTATTGTCAAGTTATAGAGTGAGCATACAATTTGATGCTCTCCATAAAAGCAATAGCAAAACATTATACCAAGGTCTGTAATATAACTTAATTGACCAAATTGTTCAGCATGAGATAACATGTTTGTTTAGAGCAGATTCTCCATTTAGAAAAATAGTGCCTTTTTCTGACCATGTTCCCACTAAAACATGGCCAAAAAAACAGTCAATTCTTGAAAGTGAGGTATTGTTTAATATGGATAAGAATCACAGAATTTATTATTATTATTATTATTATTGTTATAATAATTATTATTTAGCTTTGCAAAGTTGGGAACTGTCTTACATTTCAAATTATCTCCTACTATCAAAATACACTATTATTTGCATAAAAAAATCCTCAAAATGCTCCACTGCCCCTACTTGACAAATCACCTAACACATTGTCTGGGGTGCTGTTCATACAAAACCTTTCCAGATTTGTCCAATTTAAGAGCTTTTGAAACCTACGTAAACAAGACAATAGAGTAATCCAATGATTCGGTTTGAACTCAGCATGATTTAGCCCACTACAATCCCTTCAAGAAGATAGATCCTTAACTGTCTTCCACAGTTTCCTGGACTCAAAGCCAGATTGGCCAATTGGTGAGTGTTTGAATCTTGTTGATAAATTTGTGCTAGCAGAGCCCTGATAGGATCAAGGAAGAAACACATCAACAAGTCCATGGTCAGCTTGATACAGTGGAGCAAAAGGTTTTCATAGGAAGTTTCACTGCTCTTTCTGGGTTTTAAATCTAGAGAAATCAAGTTACAACACAAATCCAGAATTTATTGTTCATGCTTCTGAGCTTATCTGTGTGCTCTTACCAACAGGAGGCTGGACTGCCATAGTGGGTCCTCTCCAAGATAACCAAAGAAAAGGAGAAAATAGTTAGATGGAATCACTCCACAGGCCAGAACACCCAGATAAAATCACACTTCAGTGTTGCTTTATCCACCCAAGTAGCAAACTGGACAGCTGCTTAAATTCATTAGCATGGAGTTCCTCTTCTCAGACTTACTACTGTCCTTGAAGAGGGCACGAACATATTATTCTGATGTGTGAAAGTTATTTGTTCTCCCATGTATGAACACTGTTTAAGTGGGATTGCTGTTGGCTGTCTACTAAAAGTAAGGTTCTCCATTTTTAATGGAGACAAAGCTTGCAATAACCTATATTACTTTAAAAAAAAGAGGGGAAAAAAAAGAAAAAAAAAGGAAAAGAAAAGGTGCTCCTAAAAGCAGAGTAAATTAAAGCAGATATGTCGTCTTTGATCAAGTTACAAGCAAGCAGAAGTGTTAATATACTGGAGCATTTTCACAGCGGAAATGAATTACACCATAGGCCATGCAACTGTAAAGTCGAGCGGAAATTGTAACAAAAAAAATCAACAACTGAGTCTAAACTGTGAAAGATGTTGGCAAACGTCCAGGAAAAGGTATGGCTGCTGCCAAACTTGCATAAAAGAATGGTTTAACAGTTAGTCCAATTGCTATAACTGCTTTTTTTTTTTTAGATGTTTTTCCTATTGTAACTAATCCCATTAAATAAGGGCCATTGTCTCTCCCCCTCAGACAACAGGCCCATTCAATGAAGCTGTGCCATGTATTGAGATCCTGCAGAAGGATTTGAAAGAGGACAAGAGCACATCACAAAAATAGGAAAGATTGAGTGTGTTCCACCCTAAAATGGAGGAAAAAGCTTTCACAACATGCCTGAAATCCAGCATCACTTGAAGATGTCCCTTAGAAAAGCTTGTGTGAAATCCTATCAATGCTGAAGATTACTGGAAGACAGGAGAGAGACATATGATGAGTCCATGAATCTATGGCAGCACGACAAAAAGACTGATCAGCCACTGGGATAAGTGTAAAGGTGATATAAGGAAGACAATATCAAACATGCACAAACATCAGGACAAGAATTGGATCCAGCTGGGATTAATGGGAATTTTCCCGTTAATTTATTCAAGAAGAAAATTATAACAATGCTACTTGTAAAATACATCCTCACTTACCTCAACTTTCCTTTACTGCATGCAGGGTTAGTTAAATGTAATGACAATAAGACGGAGAAGGGTAAATAAAAATCATAACACTTACTGTCATGAACGACTAATACTTGCAACTACAATTCCCAAACAAACCTAAGGGTCATTATGCTAAACGTTTTGCAGACTCCAGGTAAAAAATCTTTATCTGTGAGGTCCTAAGCAGAAGAAAACTGAAGAGCACGTGACGGCAAGTAGGGAATCACAGGGGAAACTAATTCTGACCTGACTCCCATGGGGGGTTGTCTACACTATAACCCATGAATCTGCTTGAATCTGTTTGAGTGAACACAGGTAAAAAAACCCTGAATTCACATGGTTAATGCTGTGCTCTCTCTTGAAAAATTCCAGCTTTTCATCGGAAATAAATTGGAGCTAGCAATGGACCCTTGTGGCCAGAATCCTGGCCTGCATCAGGAGGAGTGTTGCCAGCAGGGCGAGGGAGGGGAACCTGCCTCTCTACTGCTCTACTCCTGTCCCTCAGACGTCCTCTACTCAGCTCTGGTGAAGCTGCACCTGGATTACTGGGGGCAGTTAGGGCTCCTCAGGACAAGAGGGAGGTGAAACTTCTAGAAGGTTCAGAGTAGAGCAATGAAGAAGATTAAGGGGTTAAAAATCTATCTTATGAGGAAAGACTAAGTGATTTGGGCCTTTTTGGCATGGAGAAGACTGAGAGGGGATCAGATGAATATGTACAAAATATCTGAGGAGAGAAGGTAAAGAGGATGGGGCTAAACTCTTCTCGGTGATGGCCACTTTCAGAACAAGGGGTAATGGGTGCAAACTGAAACCCAGGCAGTTCCATCTCCATGTGAGGAAGAAGTTTCCCACTGTGAGGGTGACAGAGCCCTGGAACAGGCCGCCCAAAGAGGTTGTGGAGTCTCCTTCTCTGGAGATCTTCCAACCCGCCTGGATGCCACCCTGTGCCCCGTGCTCTGGGTGTCCCTGCTTGACACAGAGGGTTAGACTAGTGATCTCTAGAGGTCCCTTCCAAGCCCAACTGTTCTGTGATTCTATGTAAGTAGGTTGGACAGAGTAGAGCTCATTCACTTATAGGACCCTAGGCGGTTGTCTCAGAACAGGTGCAAATGCCTCTTTGTCGCATTCTGTGGTGCCCTAGGGATGTGCTTCAAGTCTGTGCTTTAAGCAGAGAGTTTTCATGCTTTGTTTTTGATCATGATGATAATGCTTTTCAGCTGCAGCTTTCAAAGTCACTTTATGGAAAAAAAAAAAAAAAAAAGGGAAGGGGAAGATAAAAAAGGAACGGTATTATCACCCTCAATTTCCAGGGGGAGGAAACTGAGACACAGTTTGCATGGACTCGTCCAGGCAGCTAGCAGCAAAACCAAGAACAGAGCCCAGGCTCGGACTTTCCGGTCTGACATTATGTTCCTTTGTGGAACCACCAAAGGTAACTCTACCCGTGTGCTTTCACACTGGCATTCCCCCACTTCCTTCTTACCCCATGGTTCTTCTCTTTGACATCTGCCTCATGTATCCCTCTCACATTGCACTTGCTGTAGCTCCAACTCTCTGGAGCTACAAATTAAATCCACCCGCATGCAAAGCCGTGGTGAACTGCTAAGGACATCTGTTGTATGGTAAGTCTATCCACACAGTAACATAGTTAACACTATTACAGAAAATCAAGAATTTTGGACTTTTGACTACGTAGGCATCACTGGCCAGCAGATGATTATGCCTCCCTCAGGAAAATGCATTCTTTGGCCAGGAAAGAGCCAGTGTAGAGATGGAAAAAAAGATTCACAGAGAGCTTATGTAGAAAAACTGTCCTAAACACAATAATGGTAACAATGTCATCTTTCAGGTGGGTTTCCATTCAACGTTTGTTTGATCCAGATGAGCTAAATAACTAGGATGTTGAAAAAAGAGATCTTCGTTAAGCGAATACGACGCAAAGCAAAACTCAAGCGTCCTAGTCCCCGGCCTGTAGCAACAGGTAAAAACCACAAATATTAAGTAGATTAAAAATAACTGTCATGTTGCATCACAGAAGCTTTATCCCTTAGTTCTGGCACATCTCGACACAGCGGTTATCATTCGCGGTTGCAGTTAAGAACAACAAGGATCTGTTCATTTTCAACTAATATCTTAAGAAACACAGGCATTGTGGAGGACTCACAATCAGCTGGGACATGAAACAAATCCCCAAGCTACAGCCAAGTTTGGTTCTCATTTTACAGGGAGTTAATCTGAATTTAAACCTTTTAGTTGAGGTTGGGCTTGCAGTCATGTCATCAAGAGTGGACTCAGACCCTTATTGCTCAGCTGCCAGGTCTGAGGCTTGGGTTGATTGGTTGACGTGAGGCACCTTCCCACTGCACCGGAGCCAACTGAGCTGCAATACTTTATACCAGTGGTTTTATTGCCTTTTGGATAAAAGCTGTGTCTGGATTATTGGTGATTCAGTGGCAGAGGTGCTCTCATCAGCAATAATTTAAACTTCTGATGGCTTTTGTTCTTTGGATTCTGGATGATGCAGGAGTTTCTCATTTCTTCTTATGAGACAATATCGAAGGGAGGTTAAGATGAAACTGTTCTGTGATCCAGTAGGTCAGCCTTGTCTTTTGTTTTGGAGGAAAACCTTTTATTCCAACTGAGAAAGGACTTCTCAGTAAAACTAAAAAAAAAAAAGAAAAAAAGAAAAAAATCAGTCAAAATTTAAGAACCTATCAAAGAAATATTTTTTCTACACCATAAATCTCATATTTTTATGAGAATGAGGAAAAATTTTTGTTTGCTCTCTTAAAAGAAATCTGTGCTTGTGAAAAAGTGTCTTGCCACCTCTTTGAAAATTATTTACAGAAATTCTGTCACATTCACGGCAACTGTTTCATTCAACTTGTAAAGAAGATGATTTTGGCAAACTCAAGTTCTTTCAAATATGTACTCTGTGCTCTGCCATCACTGTGGCGCACACAGGCCAATGAAACAATCACAAACACTGTGAAATATGGCAATGAAGACAAAACTTTATAGATTCAAATTTTTTTTGAGAAGTTACGGTGCTTTTACCTACAGCAAGGTGCATGAAGAAGCCCTTTGTGGTTAGTAACCACCAAATTAGCAATAATATGCATAATAAACACCAGTGGTTACTTCCAGTGCATATTATTAGCATCATTTATGATACAGGACTAGTGAATTCCATGAGGTTGGTCATCATTTTTCATTCCTCATTGTTGCTGGCAGCCCCATCCGAAAACCATCAAAGCCTCTTCCTCACATAAGCATTATCTTCTTTTCTTCTTCTTTTATTAGTATAAAATCAGGCTGTTCCAGACCCTATTTCTGCCAACACTTATAAACCTTTATGCACAATCAAGATGGACCATGCTATTTTAGTGGCAACATGATTATTTCATGATTATTTTAAGAGATTCTTTTCCCCCTTGGTAGCTTGTCTTGCACACTATATTTCTAAGAAACATTTCTAACACTGTTTTCCATGTATGCATGTATATTTTTATTTTACTGGTGAAAATACGTCTTATATTTCTGATATTCTGTCTCTTTCTTGAGAATAGGTCTTGAAATACCGTTATTTCAGACAGGACGAGGGGGATTACTTCAACTAACTCCATCAGGCAGAAAATATATATGTACTTCTGTATGTCAGATAGTCATCATGGTCTTTTAACTCTATTTCAAGCTGCAGTTCTCCAGTCAGAGTATAGGTTTCTATCTGAAGAGACTTTAGGAGAGGGATTCAGCTCACCAGCACGTCAAATCACCCGCGGTGTCTGTGATTCTGTGTGTGCTGGCTGCCTCCATGCTAATCAATGACGATCTGTCCAACACATTTGGCACCTTTTGGAGTCCAGCTGTCTCAATGTACGTGTTCACTTCAGGATTCACCACATAACTCCTCATATCCCGCCAGATGAATCAGTTTGATTTCCATGGATTGAAATAGGATGTGTGGACCCTAGAACCTTAGATGGGATGGAGTTAAGAGAGTTGAGTTCCAGGCTAACGACCATTTTAAATGTAATTTTTTGTCCAAATTATCCTACCCAGATTAAGACTTATTTTTGCTTGTTTTTTTTTTTTTTTTCATTATTTTATCTCTCTCTACCAAACCCCAGCTTTGAAACTCCCAAATTTAACTGTAGGTCAGAGAAAATCAGTTCAATCCACAGAGCATTTGCAGCCCAGAGCTGGACTTTCAGAATAAAACAAAAAATTCAGAAATAAATCTGGTCTGTCCTAACCATGTGCAGAAAAACACATTCTCTTTATTGAAGCTCATACTCTGTGCTGGTACACCTTTATTATAAAGTGTTGTTGATGATTATCTAATTTTTCTGCACAAATGAGCAATGCCAGGATGTTGGTTTTACATAAAAAGGATGCAGTTAAAAAAAAAAAACTAAATATAGAAGTAAAATATGTTTTTAATTAGGACTTTATTCATTCCTGGGCTCATTAAAAAAAAAAAAAATTAGAGAATGAACGCCCACAGGGTCTAATAATATTTTCCTAGAGTGAGTCCTTCTCCTTCAATATGTATTAGTAAGCATTCATTTGTGTGTTTAATTCCAGTGTTTGGATATCCCTTTACCTCCCCCAATTTCATGACCAGATCATCGTTAATTGAGCAGCACTGTAGTAAGGTTGACGAATATTTGGACAATTATTTTTCAGTTCAAGTTGAGGCATAGCAGCCCTAGAAGTCAGCACCCACCGGATCCTTCCTTGGGACAAGCTCTTTTTAATGTGTCCCAAAGCTGAGCTTGTGGATCTCTTGTCCCTTGCCCCAGTCAGCGAGGCTGAATTTGTTTCTGGACAAAATGGACAATTTCCAAGGATAAATTTGAGTTTTTTGGGTTTTTTTGGAGGGGGGGGCAGAGTATAGGCTAAAAAAGAAAAACAAATTTCAGTCTATCAAGCCTCTCCAAGAAACTAAAATACAATTTTTTTTTTTTCATCAGGCTGCAAAGCAAAAAAGGAAAGCCATTTGAGAGAAGATGCGTGCAATGCAAGGAGGCAAAGAAGAATATTCCTCATATTTTGGGCTTGAAACGCTTATACAAATCTCTAGCTGCTAACCAAGCAGCAAAGCACAACAGTCACAAGGAAGCAGGTGAAATATCATTCTGCCTCAAAGAAGGGTGATCAAAAAGATCTGATTAATCCAGAAACAAGAATTCCTCAGGTACCCAGCAAAAGGAGGAGGAAAATACATGGAGAAAAAAAAAGATAATTGTGAATCTTCAAATATTTGCCTGAATTTCCCTGAGATCTTTTTATGTCACAGAAATTGAGACGGTTAGGAGAAGTCTGAAGTAGAAAAAAAGCACGATGCAATGTGGAATTTATTGCTGACAGTTTGTAGGAATTTCAGCGATGTATTGTTGTGATATCTCAAAGATAGATGGAGAATAAATGAAGAAAAGGGACATTACCTAATGTTTTAGAAACCACAGAAATAGTTCAGTGGTTAAGTGACTCAGGACAAAAACTACAACATTGCCATTGTTCTTTAGCAGATCAAAATATAGTTATATAAATGCAGATGCCTATATTTATATTGCCTTACTAACCATTGCTGTTAGTAAGCAAGTGGGGATGCACTACTTAATTTGATTAAAGCAAGCTCAGTTTAAAAGAAATAACGCTCATAGTCAATTTCCTTCTGATTTTTTTTTCAAAATTGTGAAACTTTTAACATATGTTGTGAATGTAAAAAAAAAAAAACCACAAACACACAACATTTTTCCAGAAAAGAAGAAGTGTTCCATGTCCCCAGGTGACACTGGCAGGTCCAGGGATGGCTCCTGCCCCCAAAGTGTCTCAAGGGATGAGTCCATCATGGCTGCTGGCAACAGCAGTGGCCTGGGGCCGCACTCAGGTTGTGCAAGACTTGGGTGATTCCTGAGCAGCAGAAGCCAAAACCTTCCCAGAGAGCCAATAACCAATTAAAAATTATGCCTGGTTACAGAAAAATACCTGTGCTCTGTCTGTGGTTCACTGCTGGAGACCAAAGAGGAAAATGCTGTTTTTCTGGGTAATACTGGCTGTGTCAATTAGATGTTCAAATCTCTGTGCCTAAAGTTAAGCATATAAATTATTTTTCAGGTATTTAAATAAAAGTGACTGGGCTTTCTAAGAAGCTGAGAATCTTCTGAGTCAATTTTCTTCAGACTTCATTAAAAGTTTAGGCAATCAGTGTAGCAGCAGTTTCGATGTCTGGGTTAAACAGAGACTTCTTTTTTATATTTTAAATCCCAGTTTGGATTAGGGCTTCAATGGCGAATTATGTCCTGAGTTTATTTCTAAACTTGCCAAGGGCAAAATTATTATAAAGCACCCCAGACATATATGCTGCTCAGGACAGGGACTTAATCCATATAGGAAAAAAAAAGAATTATTCTATATATTTTTAAATTGAAATTTCAGCATGTGTTTTTATTTTAAACCAAAAGTCTTCCCTCCTGCCCCTCCCCAGGATAAAAAGAAAAAAATAAAGAAAAAAAGAAAAGAAAAAGACACTTCCTTTCTGCAGCGCTTTAGATACTCATTGGGGAAGAGGGATCCACATGCATGTTCTTTGCATTAAAGCAAACCAGAGAGTCCCAGCTGACTTTCCTTATTCCTGGTATATTGACCATATATCCTGAATACATTTTGGTTGTTTAATTTGACCACAAAACTCGTTGTTAGACCAGAGGGGTTTTCTCATAATTTTTAGCTTTGAGGACTGACTTTTTCCAAGGATAAAGTTTGATCCAAAATTTTAGACTCCTGAACCTGGTATTTAGTATCTTACTGTTATGGAATTGCCACACTCTGAAAAGGTTTATCTTCCAATGAATGTGGTTCTGGCCACCAGTCTGCAAAACAGGCACAAGGAGACCAAGTTCAAGGAGGCAAGGCTGCAATGTGATCCCATTTATATGTGCAAATCATACATGGCAAAGTAGAGCCTGAATCAGAGTCTCTAAGTGCAATGACAAAAAGAGTAAAAATGATCACAAAGACAACAGCATGTATTTCTGGTATTATCAGAGTGGCTACGAATTCATCTGAAATTAAAACCTTATGGCTTTCAGCATTGTATATAAATGTACTAATATACAGTCTCTGCCTCCAAAAATGCACGGAGATTAATACGTGCATCCATAGCATCCATAGCATTAATGAAGAGCTAATCAAGATGTGTTGCCAAGTCATCATTGCACGAAATCTGAAAGTCAAAAGCAGCAGCTTCTCTCTGAAAGTTATGTTGTAACCGAGTGAGAGGTGATGGGTTTCTTGCACAAAGAAGCTTCTTCACTAGCCTGTGGAGGTCATTTCTCTCCTCCTAAGTGTCTCAGATGGGTGGGATGGACTGCCTCCAGCAGAGCCTCCTCCCAGCTGGGTCCTCGTTTAGGCTTGGGGCAGAATTTTGAGGTGAAATGCACCTTTCCTGTAATATCCACTTCATGGACAACTAGCAGCCTGGACCCTGATAGTGTCTCCTTAGTTTTGATGGAAGCTGAATAGCAACAAGGCCTAGTCCATGGGGTGGATATACTCTGTGCTGGTGACGGCTTGAGGGCAGCCCTAATAAGCTAAGGCAGGACCATTAATTTATTTATTTATTTTACGTTGTTGCTGTTTTGTTGTGGCTGTCCTTAACTAAGAATGGAATTTCAATGTGGTCTGGAAGTCAAGCAGTAGCTCTGAAAAATTGTTATTACTATTTATATCACTATGTAGTTATCAGTACTGGAAGGTATTAATATCATCCTCTGCATTACTGGAGCGAAATAAATGCTGGGAAACATTGGTCATGACAGAATGAAAAAAGAATAGAAACGTGAAGAATTTTCTCCCTTGTCTTATTTTGTTTTTAATAACAATAAAATCTATAAAACAGAGCAAAGAATGAGAAATATCATGATGGAAACAAGCATCAATATATAATAACAGTAATAAAAATAATCACCAAATCTTCTCTTAAGACAAAACAGGGTAATTAACACTACTCCCATCCTGATGGCCTCATTTGAATTTGAGCAATTTCCTTTATTTTTCTCCTTTGTTTGTTCTATCTCCCTTCACCCGCGTGCTTTTATCATTTCTGTTGTTTATTCATGGCTGTTTGCAGCTTTAACAAAAAATAATAATAATAAAAAAAAAAACAATCACACCATCCTCCAACTGGCCAACGTGGAGGTTGGAGACCACACGGGGATCAAAGCGATATGAGGACAACAGGGGTTTCATTAAAATGTTCGCCTCTCTGCCTGAGGAAAGAGCAGTGAGGACAGGCTGAGAGGGGGAGGGAGGGAGGGAAATCATCTGGCCCAAACAAGTTTAACTAAAAAAAAAATCCAAGCAAACCACCTGTGGTCTCCTTGGAAACTGGCTTGCAACCCCTCCAGCCACCTTTTAATGAAACCCCAGAGCCCCTTTATTAATTTATTAAAGAATCTATTTTCTGAAGATTCATAAACCGCGCATAACTCATATTCCAACACATCTCTGCTATGCTAATAACGCATGCTGCCATGAATAATTAATTCTTTAATTAGTAATAATTAGAGGTTGTTGTATAGGTCAAACCATTGGGCTGACAGCACGCTACTGTCAAAATGTCATTTGAATTAACGGGGCTGTGGCCCCTTCCGAAGAGAATGGTTCATCATTTGGGGTCCCTTTTCCCCCTCCTCTCCAAACTTCATTGTCTTAAAGAGTGTATTGCTTTAGAAGGTGTGGAATATGTAAAACAAAATGTTTAATAGCATTTATGGCACATACACACACAAAAGGCTGCAGGCTTTCCACACATTCTTATAGCGGTGGATCTTCATCTAGATAATTTTTTTTTTTTTTAATAAAAAATTAAGAAAGAGATCAGCAGTGTCCTCTCATTTCCACTTGTCCAGATCTTGACTTCTTTGGTCAAAAGAACTTGAACTTGTGCTAGAATTTCTCATTTGAGAAAGAAGTAAGGGGTTTTATCTGAACTTAACTAACTGAATTATAAGAGATCAGAACAGCCTATGAAAAATTAATCCATTGAAGATCATGAAGGACAAGGAAACCATAACTAACTCTTGAAGTCCCTTACTTGGAAACACTGAAAATTTAGAAAAATATTAGAAAAAAAAATCAAATATGCTTATTCTTATCTTCCTTTCTAGGCATACATGTTTTACTGTTCTTAGGGAGAGGATTCTGGGTTAGATGGACCTTCAGCCCCTCCTAATAAGCCATTCTTGTGCTATAATGAACAATTCCCATATGAAGCATTGGATTCACTTAATTCACCTCTTCCATGTCCTTTCTGAGGGAGGGCAGAGGTGCCTACAGATATAGTGAGGTTATTTACCAAAACTTCCATCACTGCATCCATCAATGCAAAAGGCTACTGCTACTAGGGAGGAGATTAATGACTGCACAACCTAACAACATATAAACTAAAACATTTGTTTAGTTCACAGAGCAGAGGAAAATGAGCAGAGAATAAACTCCTAATCTGAATAGGGAAAGAGAAGAGGGCAGCAACACATGATGTGGAAGCCTATGCATGTCACACAGAGGAGTGATGAGGTGAATAACACGGTCCCACACTGTCCCACCTTCACCAGTCCCAGATCATTTCACAAATCCCCCACAGCAATGCCCGATGCTCTGCAGAAAGCCCTGATGGGACAAGGGATTTGATTCACGCATTTCATTTCACTTGAAAGATCCTAACCAGGATAGCTTGGTGGTGTTGCAGTCATCACAAATCACAAATATACAAGTCCTCATTGCCATCAAAGCAAATGAGAAGTCCTGTAACTCACAGCCGAATGGACTGGAGCTCTTGAGCTCTGTCGTTTCAGTTCCTGTTCTGACTGCTAAACACACATGGTTTTTTTATAGGAACAACGTAGCAGTCTTTTCATTCCTCTCTTCCTTGCCTACTAACAGAGGAAATAATAAGTGGAGGCTAAGCAAATGCAAAAAAGGGCCTGAGTATGTTTTCCAGTTAAAAGGAGATTAAAAACATCCCTCTCTGTAAAGAGAGGGGGAAAAAAATGACAAGAAAATAAACCCATAATAATACAAGCAGTAGACTGAAGTGGCAGCTATTTTGCTGCCAGTCAAAAAATTATGTTATCAGAAATCCTTTTGTATCATTACATATTGATGTTAAAAAAATAAAATAAAATAAAAGGGGAAAAAAAAAAGTCACCAGAGATTGCACATAAAAGTTGTTTGCTTGTTGACAATGCAACAAGGTCAAGCAGGATTTTACACGAAAGATCTTTGAAATACACATCAAAGAGCCTAGTTTGTAAAGGGAAACTAGCGTGTTGGTGGCAGTGAACATTTCTACAGATCCACTCCTATCAATACAGGGGACAATTTACATTCTCTTTCCCCCAAAAAAGCACAAAGGCTTATTGGTGTGCAAATAACTTAGATTAATATGTTAATCTGCACTTCAGAGCAAACAACTTGTGTCTGCATCATCAAAATCACCTCGCCATAAATTAAAAGTAGTGGCAATGCTGTTCTGAATATGACAGAATCCAAGCAACTTTTGTCACTGGAGAAAGTATGGTCTGGTGAAGAGAGTAATTACCCAGAATTAGGTAGAGACTGTGTTTAATTCATAGTTCTACCTGTAGCCTACTGACAGGCACCAACCACACATCGTAAATCTGTGTGCCTCACTTTCTTCATCTGAGAAGAACAGAATGTGCAAGAACTTTGGGGCCCATTTGTTATTGAGGAGAAGGTAATCAAAATATTTTTCTCATCAGATCCATTTTTTGCCTCAAACAGTTTTTATTATCTGGCAGTTTCCAGCTTGGATGGCCTTCCTACAAGGTGCTTAATATGCAATGTCATCACGGTAACATAGTAAATGTCAGCATTTCAAACTTTTTTTTTTCTTTTTTTTTTTTGATCACTGTGCTTGCAGATAAAGTGAACTTTCACCTGAAAATATTTGTGCTAGTGCAGAGATCTACGTGCTGTGTTCATGCACAGATCTCTAGAACCTACCAACTCTTGCCCCACCAACCCTATTCTGCCTGCGTAGATGCCCTATCCTGCTACTTGTGTGCTAGTATAAAATGTCATAGTGATGCTATCTATCTATCCATGTGATTTGACAGCATTCAGCTGAATAGGATATGTAAACACATCTCTACAATGCAAAGATGAATACTAGGCACATTATGGGTATGATCTGGCCATTAACATAAAAACATTACTCTTAACTTGGTGAAAAGTACACTAGTGTTACTGTGAATTAAGGAGACTCCATAAGTTTTATGAAAGGATTGAATTTTTTATTAAAGTTCATGAACATTCATGAACATTCATGAACATTCATGAACTTTCATAAAGTCCATTTTCTGACTCTATATTCTGTCAGTTGTCATTAAGGAAGCTTTGGCTCTGGTATGATAAAATACTCATCACAGAGAAGGAGGCCACGTGAGTCCTCCACACTGATTTGTCTAAGCCTGTCCTTTTGGTGTTTCTCCAGATAACGTACTTTCTTTTCCAGGCTTTACATTGCAGAGAGCCTTGTCTGTGCTCTTTTCCTTGACAGTATTGCTTCCTTGGCAGACTTCCAGCTCCTCACTAGTTCTAGAATCTTCCCCTTCTTGTTCCACTATGAACCACACTCATAGCTATTATACAAGGAGGACAGATTGTCTGCTGTCCTACCAGTTGACTAGCTACTCCATTCTGCTGGTCCTATTAGACAAATAAAATGCTCTGGATTCAATGATGGAACACCTAAAGATGTAGCCTTGATGGCGAATTAGTTTCTCCAGTTGGTATACATGCATAGTGCTCATCCCTATCTTCCTCCACTTTCACCAGTTTTCTGCAGCTGCATTAGAGGTGATTCAGGCTGCTTTGGCTGACACTGCTGACAGTCGTGTCTTCTTCCACCATTGTCCCTTTACCAAGAAACTGTGTTCCCTGTAGCCACCTCCACCTCTGCTGAGATTTCTGTACCTGTTGCTGGGACCTCTTCTCCTTGGACCTTCTTCATGTGTGCTTGGCTTGGTAGATTGGTTCTTCTCCATACTGCATGCTCCTAGGCTTGATTCATGTTTTACTGGCTGACATATACCATTATAAGTACCACCAGGAGGATACATGGAGGAGAAAGGGTTTGTTCCATTAGAGATGGATGGACTACCTGCATAATGCATCACTGGGATTACATTTCATATATCATCCTCTCTTGTCAAAGTATGTTTCAACAGAAACCTGGGTTTCATCACAGTTTGCAAGGGAGCCTTGACTTGCAGCCAGAATTGCTGCAGTTTCACAGATGTTTCAGATGAACTGGAGTGGTCCCTTTTAGTGACCTTGAATCAACAAAATGTGCCAATATTTCCCTCTGTTTAGTTTTCCAGTGTGAGAGATGGCCAAACTGAGAATGCAAATTGAACCTTTCGGAGTTGAACTGAGCAGGCAACTTGTGCCAGTTCATGCTATAAAATATGAAAAAAAAAAAAAGAAAAAGACTGGCCAAAGCCCTTATGCAAATGTTGAATTTGGCTTCACATCCAAGTCTTCCTCTTGACCTCTTTCCTTTAATTAGTCATAGAAACATCAGAACAAAAGCCTGATTTACTGGGCCAAAACAAAAGTCCATATAGCCTGCTTTCCTGTCTGTTCTGATTACAGGTGAGTAATAGCAGAAGAATAGACTTATCATTCAATAATACTTCCTCTAACTACTCAGGACCTTCTTAAGCCAGGTGTGGTTCAGTTAATCCATAAAATGTACAGATTTCATAAATGGATGAGGAAAGACTAGAACCCAGATCTCCCCATCCCTACCTGAATACTCAAATTCTTTTGCTTTTGGGCTCATTATACAATAACTGGAGCTTTCGCACCTGGCATAGAGTGCATGCTGCACCCTTGGTCTTCATTTTACTTTCTAGTTGTTATCAGGGCTATGGTGGATGCTCATCTCAGCATTTTAGAGCCTGTCAACATTTTTGCCTAAAGCTTTAAATGACAAAGAGATATCAAGAACATAAAAAGAGGGGTTCCTACATTTCCCCCTTTAATAAAAACTCCTAAATAGCATTTTCTGAAAAACGCTGAAAGCCTGGATCTTTGCTCTGTGGTTAAACTTGTCAGAGCAAAGGTGCCAGAACAGTGTGAAGGGCTTTAAAAGACTCTATTTCCAGGCAGATCAGGGAGACTCCAGGTAGGATATATGGAAAAGGGAGAATTCCTAAAAAATGGAACACTGTTGAGTGTTTACAATTTTACTTAAAAAGAGGTTCTTCACAAACAAAATGCTCAAAAAAATGCTGGTTTTGTTCAATGGATGTTTAATGCTCATTGTTCCACTGTGAGTCCTCGGAGTGGTGAAGTACTGATCATTCAGCTCTGCTTCCTGATTCCAGTGGGAACAGGTAAAGTCAAAAGTCTGTAGTCTTCAAACAGAAGACCAAAAAGGAAATCAGTCTGAAGAGGATGTGTGTATGTGTTAGATATTTTTTGTATCTGAATCACTGTGGTTTTTTATTCTATAAAGAGTATGCAGATGACATGTAAATGTTATGTAAATTGGGCCCATAGTCCATTAAAGCACAATATTATAATCACTAATACCCCATAGGCATGGACAGATCAACCAACCAAGTTTTATTTGATCTTCCTCAGAGGCAGTGAGCCCTTTCATGCAATATTTTGTGTACATGCCTTTATTGTGAAGAGCATCGTTTTAAAACTGCGTCTGTGGGGGATAAACGGGTGTTGCTGACATGTATTTGTGCTGCAAAGTTCAGCAAGTATATTACTAGTAAGGAGGCGTTTTATAGAGTGACCAAAATGAATGGAGGAATCCTGCCTTCCAGTGAGAATTTTCATCTAAAGCGATCACCTAATCAGTAGACTTGAACAACCTCAAATTGCATACGCACTTAGCCTTCAACACCTGCTACTTTTGCCAGCCAAATTAAAAGAAAACAAGTGTACACAAAAAGACTGGAGGGCTGTTTGGCCCTTGCCTAGAAAAAATATATTCCTTACTAATTGGCACACTGTTAATAAATATTAACTGGTTTACACAGCCCTCCTGTTTGCTTAATGAAATGGTAGTTGAGGGGTTAATGGGTTAATTGGGGAAAGGAAATGAATCTTCAAATGTATCAAAATCTGGTAAGTGATTTAGCTTAATTAATAATTTACATGTCAAGACAACATGTTTCTGGTTGCTAGTTGCTCTTTCAGAAGGTAAAGATGCAAATAATAAAAGTTAAAACTGGGTAAATTCACTGTAAATGTGAAGCTTATGCTTTTAAGAGAGGGAATAATTAACCACTGGAGTAACACAGAGTTGTGACAGATTGTCTATCACTTGAAAACTTTTAATCAAAGTGTTTTGCTTTATTTTAAATATCAGTTTGCAAAGTTCACTGTCAGCAGTGACATGAGAAATCCAACTGCTTAATGCCCTTTCTGATTATCACACTAAAATGCAATACATTATAGACTTTTCCTTACTCTGCATCACAATGCATTAGTTGTCATATGGAGACTTTTAATGACACAGCTTGAAAGTAAAATATGACTTTTTCATCTTCATAAATAACGGTATAGGTATGTTGCTAAAGTAAGTGTTAATGCTGGCCAGTCACCATTAATAATGGGATGAACGTTCCTGTCTGTTTTGGGGATGGGTAGATGGTGAGCATAGGCATGTATTGGACTCACCTGATCTAATAGCAGTTCTTCAGCATTCATGTGTCTGGTTTTGGTTTATCATTATCAATGATGACCCTTCCTGAGGGTAAGTTACCTCATTCTGTGAAAAATATCTAAAACACGTGGAATAAATCTGGAATAAATCTATCTCCATTAACTGTAGATAGGGATTGTCTATCTAATCTAGACTGGATTTATAGTTTTTAAGTGGCCAGAATGAAATAAGATGAACTCTATTGCAGGTCCCAGCAGGGTGAATGTTTCCAACCTATTTCATACTGTCACAACCCCAATGTGGGGGAAAGAGATGGTAGGATTTCCATTAACCTATTCTTTATTCCTCCTGACATTTTTCAGGAGTCAGACGGGTCAGGCTGGACTGGTCAGGTGCAAGAAAGTTCTCATATGCCATGGAAATAAGGAATGAGCAGAGTGAACTGTGACTGAGGAGAACATGGAACCAGGTACACTGAAACATTTTCCCAAGCATCTTGCAGAAGAATAGTTCTTGAAATAGTCAATGGCATGTCTGAGGTGGCAAAGTCCCTTGTGTCCTTTTATTGCGTGGCAGTGAAAAAGTCATGAGCAATTGCCTTCAAATGAGTTAAGTATACTCAGGCTATCCAGCTGAATTTCTACACTCTCAAATTCTGGAATTTATAAGATCCTATCTCGTGAGCAGAGCATTGTCAAGCTGCATTCTTGGATATTTGACAATTATTTCTGAACTAGAAATCAGTCACAGAAAATTAGTAGTGTGGAGTGTCAGGGATAAGTGACATGATTAAATTAGAAAGCTGCTACTAAATCAACCCATGAAAACCTGGTCTTCGTCACAAAGTGGACTAATTTCTCCACAGCCATGCTGGATTTTCATTGCATTTCACAGCTCTGAATGTGAAGAAATGTCAGTAAAGGTTATAATACAAAATTCTTATAAAACACACTTTCACACAAGTAAATCCATGTCTTTATTTTGTCTTAAGAAATAATTAATCTTTTTAAAAAAGCAAAAAAAAAAATCAGTTATATCTAAAGTCTTTATTTGTTCAGTTTTTCAGTTTACCAAATACCAAAAAAGGATTTCCCCTCACTGATCAATTGGTCTGTTGTAAATTGAAGCTAGAAACAAAGAAGGTGCCTCCTGAGGAATCTGCCAATGTAAAGGTGATCCTGAAGCTTCTGTTAAATAGTATACCCTCTGTCTTAAGAAAACACTGAAGAGTTTGTTCCAGTATTAAAAAAGATTGATTCATCCCTCCTCAGAAATAATTGTGGTTCAGTGGTGGAAGTGGCAGTTCCTCTCTGCATATCCTTAAATGATGACTTGGGGTATATGTTTGGGTGTGCACAGAATAGTGAATATTAATTCTTAAAAAATTTGGAGACACAAGTTATTGAAACAGTAAAAAAAAATGAAAGTGGATTTGTTTGAAAAGATAAGAAATAGATTTTATCTAAAGTCTTCATATTTTAAGGAATTCCAATACACCTCACTTTGAAACATCTTCTTGGTTAAAGGATTATGAGGCTTTTTCTTTGTCTGTATGGTGGGAGGACAGAAGATGCATTTCACTATCCTTAAACCTTCTCTGACACCACCAGATGAATGTCAGGTCTAGTCAGGAGTAACAGAAATGATAGACATTCCTCTGCCTCCTTGAACAACTTACTCTATCGGAAGTGACATTTACCCCTTGTGAATGGGTCTAGCACAAAGCCCTTATACCACAGACATCATACAAACTTACTTGGAGCTCTCCAGCTCTGCCTTTCTTTTGTACACAGGGGTGGGTTTCACCTTGCAAAACCCTCCTGTAATTCTGGCTCAGTGGAGCATGCTCAGCTGCTCAATTTTAAGGATGCACATTATGGCAATGAATGGTTCTCCAAGACAGTAAAATATTTTTTAACCTCCAGGCTGTGTCTTGTCCCACTGAATAAAGAATTTTAGATGGGGGTGACCGAACTGTCTTTGAACAGTTTGTCTCATGAACGTAATGTGCTCAAATTTTGTGTTAGCAAAGGCAAGAACAAATTTTTAAAGCTATTGCAATTCTTGAAAAATAGCACTTTTGAGGCAAGTATTAGTGAATTTGTTACTTGCTTCATGTTTGTTTAGTTTCTTGCTTGCCTATCTGTCTTTGCTGTCTGTCTCTCTATTCTCTATCTACCTATCTATGTTCAGAATTCACTGTGAACTACTAATAAAAATAAGCAATTCTTTGTCAGGCCTCTGATTACTCAAAGAAGAGCCCAAATGTTAGCTTAATACTTACCTTCCTATTGCATGCAATTTATAAAACTTTTCTTCCTATTCTATAGACTCTGAATACATGCCCTTGTCCGGACATGTGAGGTCACTGATGTTGTCAAAGATGATCTTTGTCAGTTATTGAAATGAGAACTAATTTGACCTAATCTAAGCTGACAGACAAAATGGTTCATTGGTAAAACAAGCCAGATCTAGAAGCTGGTGATAAAGAAGAACATGGGAGAAAAAACATACGGTTTTAATATCTCAGTTTAGACTTAGAAAAATAGGCTTTTGACAGGATTCAGCATAATGCATCCAGTCAGATCTGTAAGTTGGAAAAAATGGGTGAAAATGAGCTTTTTATACTATATTTCTGTCTTACATATAGTTAAGTTGTAAATTATTCCTTTTTCCATATTATAGGGTTAATTTCACTGAAATAAAATTATCGTTGTTATCTTAGATAGTGTAGAATCTGAGAGGCATTTGCAAGACAACCAGGATTCCAAAAATCTATACTCCAATAAATTTTATTCTACCCAGAAAGAAAATTACTCTTGCGTGAGTCCTGCAAAAATGCAATGCTTGATGCTGATTGTGATGGATCTAGTCAAAAACAACAACAAAAAAAAGAAAAACCCCACTGAATATAATGAAAGGAATAAAGTGTTTGGCTCTTCTTCAGCAGAGCATTTGAGCTTGTGGTGAACTTCACTGAAGAGGACACTGTGCTTTCCACAAATAGTTCATATCCAGCTTTATTCACAGGAGCAGCCTGGTTGGAACTTACGCAGGATCAAGGCCAGGGAAGCCCAGTGACACAGGGCAGATTGATGGGACGCTGCATGCTATTAAAATAAATCACTTAAAAACAAAGATCCTCTGTCTCCAGCTGCCTCTCGATCGTTGTTGATATGACAATGTCATAACTAATATATTCAGCTTTTGTATATCCCTCGGTATCTAAATGAAGACGTTCCGTTTCTACACAGTCCTCGCATGAATTGAACCCAACAGATTGCGAATATATGTTTCTCATAAATGTCACTAATTTATAACAGGAAAAAAAAAAGACAAAATAATATTAAACATCATCGCCTAATATTTATCAAGCAGTTCCCTTTCCCAAGGATCTTGTAAAGCTTTATGGACGTGACGTCTCTGAAGCACTCACAGCAGTGAAATGCAGTCACCTAAGGCTGCTTAGCCTGCTCTGAACATCTTTCCTTTAAAGAGCTTTAAATGGAAATGGGCTTTGCTCAAAGTGAGAATATTTATGGATAATATGCATCTCATTCCAAAAGGAAAAAAGAAAAAAATTTTTTCCACCCTGAGAACAAATTTATTTTGTTGTCATTTGTTGTTCTTATAGTTTTAGGCTTACTTTTCTTTTTAAAAACAGCAGTTCATACTACATTTAGAGATTAAAATCTTTATATATATATACATATATATATATATATATACTAGCAGGGAAACATGGAAGATTTTTGTCAACTGTTGTGGTGTGACCCTCTTAGCCTGGTAGGCAGGCCAGTAAATATCACATCCATGTGAAAGGACACTAAATCTGCGTTCATTAGTCCTATTAGGAAAGACACAGGATCTTAAATATGTTCAGGATTAAATTAAACAATTGAATGATAAATTTTGGAGAGCAAAGCTGTAGAGTGTAAAGTGGCAAATAGTTTTAACTGTAGCTAGAGAAACAGTGGATTTTTGCAGTTTATTGATATGTCTTTAAAAGTGCTTATTTGAGCAAAGTAAAATACTGGCAAAATAAAAGTATTTTGTTTTGAGTATTTTGTTTTCAGTTGAAGGACTGTTCAGATCGTAAGGACTTTAAATTTAAAAAATATTAAATAAATAATATTTTAAAAATTCTAAAAATATTTTAAAATGAAAAAATCTTTAATGTATTTTCAGTTTATAGTTTTTGCTGGAGTCTATACAAACAGGCAAAAAACCAAAGTATTTCATAATTCATTGAAGGTCTTAAGGTTTTCTAAGATTTTTTAACAAAAATCTTTCTTCCATATCCAGTTTTGAAAGTCACAACAAAAGAGTTTCATGTATGTTTTATGCAGCAAAATCATCCTACAGCTGTCAGATGTTTGAACCTAAAATGACTCGGGTCCTGTTACCTTCTTTCAGAACTTAAACTGATACTGGGATTTCTTTGAACATTTTTTCTTTTTCTTTTTTTTTTTTTTTTTCCTGTCATCCTGGCCAGAAAAGAAAGACCGTGGAATCAGTATTAGATATTGAAATCCAACATATTGACTTCCCAGATATGGGAGAAGTTTGAGGGAGTCCCTGTCTATTTAATGAAGCCAGCTCTCTTCTTTTTAAATGTTTTAGTGACTGATAATGAAAAATAAAAGCCCCTGGTATGGGGAAAGGCAGCATTAGGGCACACAGAAACCTGCACCAGTGCATTCCATGTTTTTTGTTCACAATGTGGATGGAAAATCTCTCTGTTTTCCCAATGAGGGCATGTGTGTGTATGAATTTGTATGTATTTACAGTTTTATGGGATATGCATTCTTCTCCAGGCGGGCTCCTGTATTATGCATCAGGACCATTCTTCTTACCGCTTTATGGCCTGTAGTTTTCTGCAGCAGTACCAGTCAGATTGCAATGGTGATATATTTAATAAAAAATTAGATACACTTCTACTGCATCCCCCTTTTTTCCCCCCCTCATTTATCTGGGATACTGACCGCATAAAGTTAGTGTTTAAAATAAAACGACTGAATTCACTGTTGAATAACTAAGACACGGCAGTCTATGGGTTCTGCCTCAGCCGTGAAGAATGAAGATGTTTTGTAAAGTGCTAAAGCCTGCCACACTCTTGAGTTATGGGTCACGAAAGAAGCAGAACACTTACCCTAGGGACACAAGCTATCCCACATGTAATATATTTTCCAAAAGTGCAATGTGCTCATAATTTCTGGATGTCTGTAAACTCAGAGTTATTGCTACTGCTATAGTTTGGTTCAGGATTTCTATCCAAACTCATAACATTTCTATGAAATCTCGCTCTCCCTCTCTCTCTCTTTTTCCCTCAGCAATTAGTGTGCAGGTTAAAAGGTTAATCAAACAAATAAACAGGCAAAATGGAAACCTCTTTCAACACCATAAACCCAGTAATCTTCAGCCACCTTTTTTTCTGTGGCCAGGTGAAAACAGACACCTTCTGTCACGCTCTGAGGATCAAAAAAGGTTGAGTTATTAGGGATCCAAGGCTGTGAATTCAGATCCTGAAACTGAATGTTTCCCATACACCAAGCCCTACAAGATGCCTTCTGCCTGCTTCCCCCACTTTTTTTGATGTGAAGGTCCAGGTTCCTGCATCCACTGTGGCGTAGGGAAAGTATACATCCTCCAAGTCACATATGTTCAAATTAATTTGAACTATTTAAAAGTAATAGGTGATCTTAAGCAAACTGTGGTTCCCTGGTCTGCCTTCCGAGTTAAAGTCAATCGATGTTATTGTCTCAGTAATTTCTTCCGTGGAGAAATTCCTATCACCAGACATGCTTTGAACATGAAGTTTTCAATCCCCTGTGATTCTGTCACCAGGTGCCCTCTGCTTGAAGAGAAGGAGTCCAAGACAAGAAGATGTCCACTCGAATTAGTCTAGATGAGCAGCTGGTTGAGACTGGGCAGAATCTTTTACCTTTTCATCATTGTAGAGATTTTGGCTTTCTTAGAGCAAATGATGATGCATTTGTGAGTAGTGCTGTAACACATGCATAGATGCTCTGCAGAGGCAGGGAACTACAGAAGCTGGCTGTTATACACAGCCAGGCTATGGCATCAAGAGAACCTTGGGTGAGTATTAATGTGTTGACAGGTAAATAGCGGCATCTGCACTAGCATACAAACATAGGCGTAGGAACTTAGTCATTTGTGTTGTTAACCTGGTAGTATGGTGCTAGTTATGCTCCTAGACCAGACCAGCTGGCATTTTTCTGTTTTGCTATTTGGGAATAAGGACAGTGACCCTTTTTAGTAGGCAGTGGATGTGAGCACCATCTTTTGGAGATTAAGAGTATATGAGGTTAAGAGATAACACTTATCCTCAGAGCTCAGAATTGGTCCTGGCTGTGGTTAGTTTATTAGTGCAGGCACTTAGCCTACAAGACCAGCATGAGCTTAATGGAGTGGTAACATCAGAGCAAACCTTTCATTTGGAGTTTCATAAGATATGGGAGTTTCAAAAAAACGATATCAACAGAAAGCTGTATAGACATTTCTCCTTAAAAGCACTTTGGGAGAAACATTTCCTTTTGAAATAAAAGGGCTGCGAGACATTCACAGGTTTCTGGAAATTCTCTATGGTAACAAGTGTTTCTCCACTAATCCCAAACTGCACAGAGTCTCTCCTTCCTCCACATGAACTATTACTATTGGAAGTCTAAAATCAAGAGGTGGGAACTACTGGCAGGGAATGTTTGATAAAGAAAACTTAAATCCTTTCGTGATGAAATCACTTGGCTGTGTGAACCAGTACCCAGTCTGGTTCATTGACTGCAATACAGGCACTAAGAAATCTGAACTCAGGGTTGGGGTTTTTGCTTGTTTTTCTACAGTTCTTGTAGAAAGAACTTAAGCAGTGGCAGAAAGACATATAACATTAGATATTGCCCATATTTTAACTTAAACTGTAACTTCTGTTGGAATTGGTGGCACTGGAAGGAGGAAGATTTGTGGTCACTGCACTGGCATCATCACCATTACTAATTGTGGTCGTGGTGGATATATTGGGTCATGGGAGCTAGTGGTAGGAGAGAATTCTCTCATTAAGGTAGAAAAGAGGAAGGGAAATAAAGGAAGAAAGATTTAGGCAACAGGAAGTGTCTCCATGTCAAGTAGTTTTGAGCAACTAGAGCTTAGACAGCTGATCCAAGCTGGTCACCTTAGACTGCAGTCAAAGAAGGAAACCAAAGAGGGTGATGTTTGGGTTGGCCTCCATCTGCTAGTCCAGGAGCATGAACTCTCCATAATTCTGTCTTAGCTGCCAACTTCTGTAGCTTTAACTAGGTGATGCTCCCCAGCTCTGCCCCTTCTTCCTCTAGCATGCATCACACCAACATCTTGGTGCCCTCTCCTCATGCTGTTTTGCTTTTCCTAGGGAAAAGACAGAAGCAGAGCTTTTCCCTGGCAGGAGCCTGTAGCTGAAAGCCACCACTGTGAGCCACTCAAAATGGGGTACGGTTTTCATTGGAAAAACGCTCCCCAGATGATGAGCCTTGTGACAATGTTGGGCAGAGTTGTTGTCAGCTGCCTGTTGTTCCATCGCTTAGTGCAGCTTCCCCAGGTGCATCCCCCCTAGCTAAGGTGTGAGACCCTGCCGAATACCAGATCTCTTTGTTGCATATTATCGTGTTAGCTGAGCTGTCAGGAAAGTTGCTGGTATATATGTAGAACACAGAGATTAATCCAATTAAATCTCCACTGACTTTTCCACATTCCTCATGTCGCAGCCTCCATCTCTTCACAAATAGGTGTTAGAGCATGGATGAGATTAATCAGATGATGTTTATGGAGTGGGAGCCACCAGAGAGAGTGACACGTGAGAAGCAGGGATTGGTAGATGGATTGAATAGCAAGCTGAGCTTTAGCCTACCCTAACTGCTCGTGATCCTTAACCTTTCAATGTCAATTTGAGCTGTAAGGATGGACTTAAAAAGAGGCATTAAGGTTAAAAAAAATTACAGTCTCTACCCTGAAGTTTATAGATAATAGAGGTTTTATATTTTTTTCCCTGGTTTGGTGAAGACCCCTAGAGACAGTGTGAGGGTTATACAATATCAGCTAATACAAATAATGGCTTTAGTGGGGAAAAAAATCTGGGAATTAAAACTAACAAATATGCTCAAATTTAAATTTATGCAGTCACATAATGACACAGATGGTAAATTTTACTGATATATATTTTTCCCTGGTGGAGAACACACAGTTGCAATCCAGCATGACAGATTGTATCCTACGCTAAAACTGTGTCAGACCCAAACTAATCATAAGATGCTATCACATAATTTGCACTGGGGCCAGCCTGAATCTTGCAAGCATTCTTTGTTCAGATGCATTGGGTTGCATTTCAACTGGGCTTTTCTTTCGTAATAAAATTCTTGCATTTCCCCTGATTTTCTATCCTTAATTGTCTTTTCACCAGTTTGAAACTGTATTTGAAGAGATCTTGTAATAATAATAGCAATTATTAAAATTATTAGATGCATAACAATAATAATTGTTAATATTATTGTTTATTACAGTGAAGGGATTCTGTCCAAACACTTTGCTTAAAAACAGGACACTTTGGCTCCATCTTTGCTCCTGTGCACCTTCAAAAATTTTTCCACCTTGTTGGCCTTCTCCATTGGGATCCTAGGCCTGTCCCTTAAGGAGACGAAACTTCTAGATCCAACCTGGGTTTCTGCCTGACGTTCCCCAGATGGGATCTCTCTCTTTCCCACCCACAGAGCCTATTAAAAGTTGGAGGCAGAGCTGCACACCCAGTATGATCAGGCCACTGGCTCCCAAATGCTTTTCCTTGAGTACTTTTGCTTTGAAATTGGTACTTTACACAATTACTCACTTTACACAATTCTGTTACTGCTGCAAGTTCTTGGCATTCATTGTAATGAGCTGGACTCACCATGGCGTAAGCTGTGAATGTGCAGCAGTAATAATAATAATAATACAGAAAGCTCAGTCTATTTTTAACGTCCCCATACTCACTTCCTCTGTTCCATGGGGCTGATAGTTTAAAGAAAAGGAAATTAAAACACAAGAGCTACAGCAGGCTGGAACAATTTTAAAAGGCCGAACAGGAATGACAACACGATAATTATGACAGTGCAATAATGTACTTTTATAAGATGGCTTTCCTCCAAAGCTCTCAAAATGCTTGACAAACTTCGTAAGCAGAGACCAAACTGAAGGCCATGTGTTTTCAGGGATAAGATACAGGTGGGTTGTAATGGATTTCTAGATATTTTTGAATATTGGCTCATGTATTGCTTAAAGACTGCTGGATGTTGTAAAAGAAAGAGGCTAACTGAACACTGTGATAAAATTTATGTGATTTTAAGAACTTGAAATGAAGGCCAAAGCTTTTAGGGATGGACATTTCTTATTTATTTATGGAGAGCTGCAGGTATTGTGATTTGGCAGAAAAAAAGGCAATCCTAACTTCAACATCTGAGTTGTATCTAGATGATTTCAGACAGGAAACAACATCAAAATACTTAACAAGTTAGTGTTAACTAACCAGTGAATCAATTTAGAGGGATATGAGTTATTTCTCTTATTGCTTGAGGTCCTTAAATAAAAAGAGAACTCTTGATGCATGGTGTTACTCAGAAAAGTTACAGGTTAGATGTAAGCATAAAATTATAAGGGCTGTCCTCAGAAGAGGCTCAGCCAAGGTGATCATAATGGTCCCTCCTGGCTTTCTATGAATATATGAATCTCTTTATTTATTTATTTACAATAGGTTTGAGAAAGGTAGTGGTGCAAGGGGATGATATATATCTTATATATATATATATTTCTGCAATAAATTAAAAAGAAAAGAAAAAAGCTGTTTTCCCTGCAGTAATACGTTGAAAGGACAGATTTAATTCTGTATTTGTATGTTTGCTATTATTATTATTTTGCTCCTGATAGTTATCTGTTGTATTCATTCTTTTTCCTATAAGCACAAAAGCACAATCATTTCTTATAATTCGTGGAGCTTTTGAACTCTCTGTATTTTAATGTTGATCCTATACAAATAGAGCAGACTGAGGGACTAAACCCCTCAATTTCAAGTGATGTGCTTTTCCCCACTACCCTTCCCATGTCCTGTCAGTGGGAGCCAGTCTATATAAAGAAAGACCTTAGAAAGAAAGATTTGTTTTATATTATAACTATATATTTGTGTTGCATATTTAAATTTAGAAGCACAGCTTCAAAAACATGTTAAAATGGGTGCATGCATGGGTATATTCTGAGGGCAGATGCTTGAATCAGTAAATTATTACTTTTTTTTAATCTTTCTGTATATGCAGCAGAGCTGAAAGACACATACCCTGCCAGACCTGGGTCCTTCCACGGGCATCTTGCATCTTTCAAGCAGTGCAAGGTCGTAATGAAACCTGTATAAGGACAAGGTCTGGCTGGACAGATGCATGTGAATTTACAGGGCCTCAAGAGTAGAGTTCAGAGGGAGTTTTATCCCTTATAAACCCACTGGCTGGGGCAATGCACACAGCGTCACAGAGCATGTCTATGGCTGCTCAGCTCTGTCCACCAAGCTCCAGCTCCAGTAAACCTTGGACTGATGTATGTCCAAGGTGATGCTGTCTCATCTTCCCTGCTGCTATCTGCTCCCTCCTCTTGCACTGAAGAAGAGAAGCTGAATTCACTGCTCCTGCTGCCACCAGCAGCATGATGGGGATGGGGAAGCAATGACTGCCTCTCAGAGAGAGTCCAGGTTTACATGCTTCACCCCATAGGCATCAGCCAGTTTGTCTTTAACACAGATAAGTCAACAGCAATACCATGTTCATTTTGTTACCTTCATTGGTTGGTTGATAGGATGTAGTACTTATGAGCTATAGTCAAGTTTCTACGGTGGCCCAAGATTTTATGACTATACAGAATAGTTTTAGTGATTTCTCTCTTCTTTTAAAATCTGCCACCCTCCCACTTTTTTTTTTTTTTTTTTTTTTTTTTTTTTTTTTTTTGACCCTTATCAGTGACCACCAGAATGAAAGACAATGGAGAAAGAATTCAGTGGGGAGTGAAAGGAAGGGGCAGTGAAAATAAATTTTTTCACTAGTTTTCTTCTCCCTCTAATTAAAAACAGGTCACAATTTTCTTTGAGTTCAGTATATAGTATCCATTTAAAAATAATAATAATTAAAGAAACTATGCCTCATTTTGGCTCACAGAAGGCTTACAAGGAGTTGTTCCATAGCTTGAGGCAAAAACTAGCCCAGATATTAGCTGAACCAAACAGGGCTGTCACTGTGAGCCAGTTTGCACCCCTGCGATGTTTAAAAGAAAGTTAAATTAATGCCAAAAGATGAAAGTCAGGGAGGGAACTGAATCATACAGGAAAACACAGATTGCAAAGGAAGCCAGGCCCAGATACCCATATTCACTTATCTACCACAGTACCCAAGACAGATTTAGATTATGGGCTCTGAGGGAAAGAGCTCAGTGGTGCATTTAACTTTCTGTCTGTACTTGGTTATATGACCTTGGCTTCCCAGACAAGGGGAAGAAGGTCTTGGATTCAAAATCCTATTTTATTGATCTCACTGGATCTGGCTTTACTCTCTGACTGTACAAGGAGATATGACCTGGCTGCCTTAGTAAAAGATATGCTAACTCTTCATTAATCTTTTGGGCATAAACTTCACTGCAGTTGTGTAAATTCATTACAGGCTTTGAGATGGCCAAGTAGCAAGTCCGTAATCAGTAGAAATGCCCAGGAGAGGATCAAGGAGACCTGTTGGAAAGGGAAGCCACAACCAAACAGCCTGACAAATGCAAAGAGATGTCAGCGCTGTGCAGTTGTGCAGACCCTCTAGCTCAAAGAGACAGCAGCAGTGCAATATGTCAAGTGCATCGCTGAGTTTCGGCTCAGTGGAGAGAGCAGCTCATACACCTGGGAACTGGGGAACATCTGCTGAAAGAAGTGACTCGAAAAATAACCGTGCAATGGCTGGGGAGAAACATCTGTGCGGTAAATGGCATAGCACCAGTAATGAAAAGATGGAGAGACAGAAGCTGGGGAAAGGACAAGAACTGTCTTGTGTTAATGACATAGGGAATTTGGTGACAGGACAAGGGGAATTTAGGTCAACACAAACTTATCAGGCTGTACAGCTCCTAGGAGTTGAGGTAGCAAGTACCTAACTAAAAGAGCCTTACAGCCCCTTAACATGGGCCCATCTGAATAGAGAGATCTACATTTTCCTGTTTTTTTTTCTACCCTCCCCTTTGAAATGCTTTTTTATCTGTTTTGTTCTCTAGCTTTGTTCACATGCCTTTCCTACTCTTCTTATGTAACAACAATTTGCAGAGAATATAAGTACCTTAAAATAGGTGAATACTGCATCCTTTTAAGGCATGTAGGACAAAAGACACGGAATGATATATTTTGCCCATAAGAAAACTAACTGATGTTTAGTTTTGGAAGGAAGAGTGGGGAGAACCTCCAAAACTCTTCATGTCTTGACACTGACTCTCAGTTTATCTGTTATTTTGAACTAGTTTGTTACACAGGGCAAGGAAATATTCAAATTAAATATCTTCTTACTAGATGCATTCACACATACACACACACACTAAACTGAAGTTTGGTGAGAAGTGCTGGGCCATATCTCCTAGCTTATGCATTTGAGGAATCAGCCTAAACAGCCACTTAGGCTTCAGGTGGCACAGAACTTTTCTTGCCTTTTCAAGAGCTTATATGATGAACAAAATTGTTATATCTAACATTATATATAAAGCATTATGTATAAAGCATGCAAACCATTATAGAAGCCCTTTGCATGGATAGGCACAGCCAGTTAGTAGAAAAGATGAGGAAAGAATGAACAAATTGTAGGTGCCTCTTCTGTAGCTCCTCCATTTCACCTCTGTGCATGCAGAGAGGACCTGCCTTTTGGGGCTTGCCACTACAGCTGGACTAGGACAATTGCTGGTGGGGCCAGAGAAGGAAACAAAGCTTAAAATGACGCTGAGTAAGGAAAATAGATCTGAACTATTGGAATGATAAAAATGTGAAAGGGAAACCAAATGTCATTAGGCAATAAAGGTAAGTGGATAATGGGACCTGGGAAAGCTGGAGGCTTGCAGGTGTGACAGAATAATGGCTTTGTACTCACCGTCTTTTACCCAGACATCCAATCTTGGATAGTATTGGACCATGGGTCTTGGATTTTATATACTTATATCTCTGATTTAGGATGACAGGTTAGCTGCCCCATTCTATTGGCCTCTTAACCCACCAGAATTTCTGTAAGCATTGATGGTTACCTTGTGGTAATTTTTTAGATAGGGAATGAGAATTGTGGAAGAAAGGTAAAGAAGGTTATTGAGAGACTTAGGAGCAAGAGACAGAAAAAAAGTCAGCTCTACAAGAATTTTGACAGCACTGTGTTTCTACAAGTGAACAGATGCATTACACTTAAGGAGAGATCTTTCACCTGCAGAGGGAGAAGCTGAATTCAGTGAAGAGGAAAAACAGGACAGAAGGAACAAAACAAAATGAACAGGCTTCAGAAGACTTCTGTCACTCATCACAGTGGCATGAGAAGGAGACTAAAGTCAAGAAGTCAAAAGCCCTAGGCATATTTTTACTTCTTGGTTCTGTTTTTCTTTTTTCTTTCTTCTCTCTTGACTAACTCATTGTGGCTTCAATGACCTTAACAGCTTAACACTAATTTACCAGCACTAAAGAAATGTGTATGAAGTGAAGCCATTTGATTCACAACAGTGGGGGGTAATACTATTTGAAAAATAATAATAAAAAAAAAGATATAGCTATAACAAACTTGTTTTCTCTTGAGTGCCCCTATAGCAAACATTTTATGACAGCATGTGAGCTATTAATTCCAATGAATATAACTGGTGGACTAGGAGGCAATGTTTTAGGTAGTATACCTGGGGTTGGTGCACTAGTCATGTTTGTGGCTATCACTGGGAGGACCGTTTCAGTTCTCCCTGTTCCTCTATTATCTTTAATACCTTTTCATCATGGTAACTCTCCTTTCTTCCTTATTTTCCTTCCAATAAACTTACAATTTCATGCACTATCTTGGAAGAAGTTGTTTATTTTCCCCCAACTCCCCACTCGCCTCAGGATTTCTGTTGTTCTGTATGTTCTACTTTTCACAAGAATAGAAAGTCAGAACTATATCTCCTGTTACATTCAGAAAGATACGACTGCATATCATCCATACTCCATCTCTTAAGACAGTGGAAATCTTTAAGAGTCTGTCTATAGAATTATGTTGGCTCACCACCATTTTCACACCAAGGCCTTAGCTGATTGCCCTTATCTTTAGCAAGCCTCGATTCTCTCTCCCAGTGGGAAACCCAGAGATGAGGTGATAATTTTCCCCAGGATCCACTCCAGAAGATGTTGCTTGTCTTCTCCTACCCAAAATAGTTGTTCCGGCGTGGTACCTTGAGGATTTTGATTCAGAACAAATTCAGTAACCAGTAACACAGTGCTAAATAATGGTATGAAATAGCACCACTACACAGAGCTGAAGCACACTCTTCTCACTGCTTTTCATCCTTTGTTCTCAATGTAAAACTCATAAAATTTATAATTGTCACAGGATCACGGAGGCATCGTAGGGGTGTAGGATAAAGTCAAGCTCAGCCTAGGTCTGATCTCCTCAACATTAAAAAAAAAAAAAAAAAAAAAAGACGACATTATTTCACTGTGATGGATTTCATATGATTTGCACACAGGAAAAGATTTGGGTCTTGTGAAATACAGGGATTTCTGCTGTGTACCAGCATGCTTGCGACAAGATCTCATCCAAAATGCACCATGACCATGTCTCCCCTTGATTCCTCCATAAAGCATGTAGCAACCTGTGTCTACGCCACAGGAAAAGCTGTTTGAACAGATCATCCTCGGGACTCGACACTGAATGCGATGCCACACTGGAGAGTCTATGTAGTACTTCCCGTTTGTGACTCTGTTTATCATCCTACAAGTCTTGATTATTCTAATGACATTGGGCCTCCGTGGAAACATATTGTTTATACCCCCAAGGAGTTTGCTGCACACACAAATATTCTCAATCTACTGTATAAACAAATGTGTTATTCAGCAGACAGCTGCAGTTCTGCTGCTGATAACTGGCAAAAGGGACTGAAAACAACATAGCAAATATAACCACCACCTCTGCACTCTGCAGGCAAGTATGGGGAGATGTTCTCTGCCCTTCTAGCAACCTCTGGAGCTTGCATTCCTATACGCTTTAGGGTCCCCTAAAGATTTAGTTTAAACCTTGACTCTGGACCCTGAATCTAAAGCTTTATTTTCTCCTATTGCAGTAAATGTCTGATCACGGTTTTCAGAAAAGAAGCCAGTTCACAATGTTCACAACTTGGTGGATACATTGAACGCACATGGTCCACAGTCCTCTGTTAAAAACATGCAAATTCAACTATTTGCCAACCTCAGACCTTCACAGAAGTACTTTTTCCATGAAATTGTAGCATTGTGTATGTTCCCTACTTTAGTAACTCTAGTCACTCACAGCAGTGCTTGGTTTTGTGCTTGGATTCTAGTTTTGGAAAGCAACTTTCCAAAGGTACTTAAAATGTTTAAATCCTGAACTCCGACTGAGGGAAAGATATCCATAGAGATTTAGGGGGAGAGGGAAGAAAGAAGGAAGGAAAAAGGAAAGGAAGCAGAATAAATAAATAAAAATTCTTCATTAACTTCAATCAGTATTATTGAAAAAATTCAAAATGAAATCTGCGAGCTTGATAGCCTAAATAAAGTAGGATTTAGGAATAAGGACAAAGTTCACCAGAAGCAACTCAGTGTTGGAATCAATGAGATGTGGCAAGTGCATATTGACCCCTGCTTCCTGATCCTTCTCAATGCAATGTGAACAACTAGAACTTCCTTCAAATTGTCCCATGGACATATATGTAGATTTCCTTCCTTCCATCCTTCAGGCCAGATAGGTGGAATTTCAGGGATACTGCAAGACAATGAAATTAAAAAAGTAAAATACCTGATTGTGTCATTCTAGTCATGAAATGGGCGATATCAAATCAGCGTGTTTAATCAATGACAACCTTAAATGTTTCTGGCAGTCATTTATTGTTTTCTTTTCTTTTTTCCCCCCTTATACGTTACCTCCCTCAGATGTGGATCAATCCCTCCCTAAACGAAGAGGCACCACACAACAAATAACGTGATCAGAAGGAGCAGCTTGTAATATCAATTGCCGTTTTCTGTCCTTCCTTCTTTGCACACACAGACACAAAATATTTTCAAAGAAGACTCTATAAATAAGAAATAGATGCTTACAAATAAATAAATAATTATAATAAACAAGTTAAATAAACTGTTCAACTGGTCCCATTCCATCTTCTTTGCAAACTCTCTTTGTGCCACTAGATTAGCAAGGGGCAGCTAGCAATGCTCAGCAAAGAGCTACTTCGTGGCAGCAGCTGCTGCTTTGCCTTGCCAGCACTTTGGTATACACGAAGTAATGAGTGAGATGGTCATTCCTGGGGCCTCCAAGCAGTCTGCCCTCCAAGGCTTTGCCTGAGTCTAGAGCTCACCATGCAAATATCCAGAAAAGAGCCATAAAAATTTACTAGGATTATTTGTGTTCTGGTAATGCCAGGACACACAAGTAATAGAGCTGAAAGCCTCTGAGCCCCAGTTCCTTTTTAGCTCTCTGAAGCACTCAGATGGTGAAGTTCTGAGGAGGGCACCACCATACAAAGACATCCAGGTGACAAATATAAATTTGGGACAGGAGCCATCCTTTCCTGGCAGGGCAATCGTGAGGATAAATTACATGAAATTTTCAAAGTGGTCAGAGCTGGTATAGAATAAGAGGTTCTTAGAAACATCTCAGATTTTAGGAAGAATGCCTATAGCTCCAGAAGAGCAATTCTATTGCTTATGCTGAGTCTGTGTTCATTTAGTTCTGTCTGTCTTTTCGACCAAGATTTCAGTATGGAAATCTATCTGCTCACCATGGAGTTGTTTATAGTTTTACTCTGTCTGGTACCTTGTCTAGCTAAAACCACTATCTTCTAATTACACTCTCATAAATTTTAAGGCCAGAAGAATCATCATTTTAATGTAGTCTGACTTTTCCCATACTGCAAGCTGTAGAATTTAACCAATGACTCCTCTATCAGGCCTGTAACTTCTGGTTGAAATACCATGTCTCTTTAGGAAAGGCATCTAATCTTGATTTAAAGACTGCTTTAAAGACTACTTAACAACTCATCAAGCTTGTCTGGGGTTTCGTCTTTGGTTTATAGAAGTAATGAACCGAGTTCCCCCATCCTCCCCTCCTGGAGATGCTTCTTAATGGAAAGTAAAAATGCCACAATTACGACACACCATGTGTGGGACATAAAACCTCACTCTCACTCTAGTATCTGTATCGTATTTAATAAAGTACTAACAGAGCAGCAATAATGTACACTGGGAATCAAGCATCATAAATAAAAGGAGGAAAATGTAATAATGGGAAGTTAGAGAAAAAAATGAAAGTGGCTGTAAGAACAAAAACAGACAAGGGATAAACAAAACCAAAAAAAAATCCCTCACAGCCAGGCACAGAAACAGTATATTTAAAAGTAGGTGCACTTTTAGATAAATTTCCCTGAGTAGAAGAAGAAATACACAGACATGCATATACATACACACATATACACACACACCACTTGCCAGATCTTACCAGATGATGTAGTTGAGGCTGGCTGAACTTAATTACCTTGGATGAGTGGTTTTAGATTTTAACCTTCCTTGTTTATTTGCTTTCACTGTGCACTGGTAAAGGCTTTCAGACATGGAAGGGAGGGAAGAGAGAGACAGCTCTTGAAGGAAACAGTAAGTAGCTCCATATTTGTCCAGTTGTTTATTTTTAAGGATGTAGGATAATTGCTCAGCTGCTGTAAACCAGCACAGCTCTGATATTGATCTATTCCAGCTGAGAATCTGACCTCCAGAAGCTTTTCCTCTCTGGGTTTTAGAGACAGTTAATAGTTTCTTTTTCACTACTAACCTACTAAAAGAATTACTGCGGGGGCCTGTCGTCTGGCCCTGAATCCACCTGACGTAGTTTGACCAATTCCCTATTTCTCTTAGCCTCCAAAACAAGCTATTCACATCCAAATTCCTTAATGAGAATGGCCCCTGACTCCTGCTGGTTCCTAAACCATGCCTTGGAACTGTTTGGGAAAGTGCTAATTGGCCTCGGCCAAGGGCTTGGCAGGGAACCCAGGAGTTTGGATGAGTGAGCTCTGAAGCCAAAGCCTCTGCCCTGGCTCTAGGTATTTAAATGAATTAGGCGCTGTCTAGATGTCTAGAGCAAGGTGGTATGTGTGGATCCTTCATGTCAGAGTTCAAATATATAGAGACCTTTAACTTCATTTTTATTTTATTTTATTTTATTTTATTTTATTTTACTTTTTCTCCTTCCCAGAGTCCTTAACAAGTCACAAAAAACATGTAGAAGTCAGGGCTTCCACAGCATTTACGTCTCAGTCTGATGTTTAGGGGTTTCCACAGAGACAAAAATCTACCTTAAGAAGTGGGCTTTGGGAAAGAACTAAAAATCTTTCCATTTCATTGGAGAGGGACATAGAGCCAGATTTAAAACTGAAGAAAAGAGGTCCAAGATTCATCTGAGTCCTGCAGCACATGCAGGTTCTCATTTGCCTGCTGAGGGATCCTTACAGGGACTCTTTCCCCATCAGAAACAGCCTTGTCCAGGCTGCATTATGCTGGTCTGGCAATGCCTATCAGAGGCAATTAAGGCAGAAACAAGGAGGGCCACAAATGTTTGTCCATCTGTGCTCCCTGACCTTTGTTCCGGCCGTTTGCTCCTGCCTGTGAATCTCAGCTCGCTGCTTCTGAGGAAGGTGGTTTAGTCCCTCGCACATTAACACCCTGCCAATTTGCCATGGGGGGGAATCTCATTCCTGACCTCCGTGTTGACAGTCCGTGCGGATGAGCAAGAATCACCATGGGAAAGGATTTCACCTGACAGCAAAAAGACTGGCAGACACATTTGGAAGCACAATTCGGCCCTGAAATGTGTAAAAACAGCACATTTTTACTCAGTACATCAGCTCCCTGGGCCAGTTCTGCTGCCTTAGCATTCAAAAATAACAATAGCAATGCAGGAGGAGGATTTTACGTGTGCCAGCTTTGCTGAGACCTTCAGACCTCTGAGTGCTTTCCTGAAGTCCTGCATCATCTTGGGGAGATGAGCAGAGCACTCAGATGTTTCAGCCCTGGTGTGTTAGTGGCAGGATTCAGAGCAGTGATCCCATTGGGTTCCTCAGACACTGCTGTCAAAGCTGCTGTTGGTGCTCAGTGCCACAATGGGTCCAGGGTGCAGTGATTGAGATTCCCACTCCAGGATAAGAAGTGATGTATGAATGCCAGGAGTAAGTGAATGCGTTTTTATGAAGTGCATTGAGTGACTCTGAAGGCCCTGAAAGACTTCAAGGCTTCTGAAGATAATTGGAACAGGCTGCCCAGGGAGGTCACCATCCCTGGCAGTGCTCAAGAAGCATGTAGAAGAGGCGCTTAGAGACCGTCATGATGGTGATGGGTTTACATTTGGCCTTGATGATCTTGATTTCTAACCATAATGATTCTATGATTCTAAAACCATGTCCTTGCTGACTGAATAGACAGTCAGCAGAAGCTGGTAGATGTCTGTGCCCATTCAGGGTCTTGCCTCTTCAGGAACGATGTCTAACAAAGAACAACAACAAAAAAAAATGGGATGGCAGTATCCATAATTTTTAATATGAGGTTCTAATGGTTAGAACACTCACTGTAATCAAAGACAACGATCCAAGGCTCTTCTGAGCCTGCAGTTGCTTGAGCTTCCGTTTCTCACACATGAGGTCCTACACCTTCCCCCTGGAATGTGTGTGCATTTTGCCTGAGATCAGTCGTGGGATAAGGAAGAGAAACAGTCTTTGGGCTGGGGATGAAAACACCTGGTGTCCCTCTCCCTAGCCAAATGCTCTAGACTAGGGCCAGGGGCAGGTTCCCTCCTGCCTGATGTCTATCTATCTGGTCCCATGATCTTACATTCCTGGCTGTGCACTCACCCAGAGTGCCCTGTAATATGGTGGTTACAATAGTCATCTGGAATGGGAAAATAGGTGGTTTCCAGCCATTCAGGGTAAGGAAATCCTGAAATCCAGATCTGCTGGGCTGGGTGCAAGATACGAAATATTAGACCACCACGGCCAAAGTGGAAGGCCACATCACTGTGTAATAAGACTGTGTTTGATGGTACCCTAACTGGTGTGTGCGTTGTCCCAGAGGGCCTAGGAGACGTTACTGGCTTCTGTATCCACAGAATATTCACTTCTGACTTCATTTATTCTGGACATCTTTGACAGTAGTGTTATTTGTACTTTGACACTAGTATTATTTTTGCTGGAAGGCTGTAACTTGGATTAGTGTCGGGTGCCTGCTAGGCCTAAGTCCTAACTTTGGAAACCTGTGTAAGTAACTGAAGAAACTGAAGTAACTCCAGTTCTCAAAATTCTTACCTCTCACTACTTTCAAAATGAGTACATTAGTCGTGGAAAACTGGATAGGCAGTATGGGGTAAGTCTCTTCTTGAAAGAAATCTCTCTTTAAACTTGTGCTGCACTAGGTAGGTATTTTATTACCCTCAAAAGGATTGTCCTTGACAAGAATTGGGAAAAAAAAGAAAAAGAAAAAAATGAAAAAAAAAAGGATAATCAAGAATAAATGAATAAATGAATAAACACCAGAGGACAGAGGAGTTAACATATTTTATGTAACGGGTGTACAGTAGATGTCCAGTGGACTTTTGACTGTCACAATCTCTAGCTATATTAACTCTTTCATAGATTCAGAGAGTAAATTGCAATACGATGTTATTGGCTCAACTATCACCTTTTCCTGATCATAATTCCAACAGTCTAACATCATACAAACCCGACATATGAAACACCCCAATGCTAGGTCTTTTCCTCCCCAAATACAGCTTGATTTTAGCTCAGGAGGTGCTTCCAGGGTGATATTAGCCAGCTGTCACTGGGAGATCGGTTGATATTAATGGCAACTGGCATATCTATTCAGTGAGCTGAGCCCATCACTGCAAAATCAGATGGACTTTATTTCAAATGAAAAAAGAAATCGTGAGAAGCCAAGTGAAAGGAAAAAAGTGCTGCTGACTTGAAAAGAGAAAAAAATAAAAAACTCCAAAAAATAGGAATTTACCACTTGAATTTGGTTGTTCTAAGTACAAGGAGGCCATAGAACAAGGTTCCACATGCAAAAAAAAAAAAAAAAAAAAGAATTTCTCATTGCTTTTTCGAGTAGTTTATTGCACCTCAAGTCTTCCTCCCTTCAAAATGCCAATCTGATCATCTGAGCCTTAACAATGCACTAATATCCTGGCTTAAAATAACACTCGGTCTGTGACTCGCCAGTCAAAATGCATCCTGCATCCTGCCAGACTTGTTTTTTGTGTGTGCTCTGGGGTAGTAAGCATTAGGCCTACAATTCACCCAAGGATATGCATAACAATGTGTATGAGTAGTCCCATAGAGTATGGAACACAAAATGTGCAAAAGGGTTTACACACGTTAGTGGTTCACTCATTAGTACACAAAACCCATATTATATTTCTGTCCAAAGGAAATTTGAAGTCAACTGTACAAATGCCAAGGCCTGTGTATTTACCAAGAACAACATTTAGCCTTCCTGAGGAGAATTCCTCAGGGCCAGAGAGCCTATAGAAAAGAGAAAATCAACACAAACAGGGTTTTCTGATACAGGGTGGAAGCGAAAGCTCCATAGATATAAAATATATGTACACTTATGGTTAAATATTGGAAATGTAATTTAAATGAGAAAGCCAATGTGAATGAAAAGCAATTACTGACACTTAATATTAGTCAGACTAATAAAGCAGCAATTAAACCTCATTATACAGCCATAAAATTGATGTGTAGTAGATTGATTGCACCAAATGCTCCTACCAATATTTGATGGGTTATCATAGGCGAGGTGAACTTATTCATGTAACTGGCAGATCAAAATAATTTCCTGCAATATATTTAACCTTATTGCATTTCTTGGGTTCAGATGACATCGGTGACAGTACAAGCAAATAAATAAACAGAATGAAAGACGAGTGAAAAAAAAAAAAAAGCCTTCAGACCAGCTTGCTGTATGGCGAATGCTCTCTATTCCATAGTATAATATTCCTTCTCCCAGGAGAGCCACAGTTATTTGAGAATCTTCTTGCCAGCAGCACAGTTTGGATCTTGCACAGCAGTGCTGCTTCATTGTTCAGTCCTTGAATTGAATGTGAGGTGCTGAAGGAAGCTTACATGTAAATGGTTCGCTGCATGTTTACAGCTGACACAGGATTCAGCACCTGGGTGTATATTAAGTTCTGTGATTAAAAGACGTGGCTGTTGGAAACCTAAAGGGTAAGCAATGAGGGAACTCATCAATAAGAATCGTATACTCTCCTCTAAAAGCACACCTGAATATTTTTGGAGATATATTCATAACTAGTTGTTATATTTAATCAGTTCTAAGACTTCAGTATATCAGGTTCAGGTCCATTTTTAATACAAAGTGTATATGTAGGCGCATATGACTAATATATAAATATATATAAAAACCTCAAATAGCAATAAAGCAGAATGCAGTGACTAGACCAGTGAAAATAATAAAATTTCAGGTTTTGATCTTACTGCTCTTTATATCTCTCATTGCAATGGAAATAGTGTCCTTAACTAATCATCTTCAGGCTTCACAGCATCTTTATTAACCATATAGCAAGGAAACTAAATGAATGATCATATTCTGTGCTCCAGCAACAATCACCTCGATTGAGAAAGCTTTACCTTTTTACATGGACCTTATCACTACAGCATCTGAATGGTTCATGAACTAAAAAACTGTCAAAAAGACTTTTGGTGGGGTGGAAATAGTCTGAAACGTGTTAGCATTTTGACTTACCTCCAGGATCCTGTGGCTAAACCGGATTTTAAAGCCCAGTCTCCTGTACAGTTAGCCAGGAATAGTAAGTTTTGGGGTGAGGGATCTATTTAAACAAATCCTGAGTAGAGTGAAGTCAACAGAAAATTTGATGTAAGGAGTTTTGCACAGATACTAGATATGCAAGGACATGCAAGGGAAGTATGGGATTATCCCTCGTATTGGGAAATAGGCTAGTTAGTAGCTTTTCCTCCATTCTGCTCCTCAAAAATCTACAAACCAAAATCACAGAATCAGCAAATGTATTGTTTTGATCAGACTTTGTATTTCCAATGAATTTTTTGAAATCCCCAGAGATTTTCCAAGCTGGACACAGTATATGGTTGTTACAGGCTGTGTTGCTATGCCACAGGGTGACAGGAGTGGTTTGGGAAAGGCTGTCCTCTTGACTGCACCTATGGAAAACATACCTGTTTCTAAAATCAGACCTCTTATTTCTTGCCTCCGTAGGGACTTTGGAGCTTGATTTTCAGCACCTAGCTTTACACATTCCACCCCAATATTGCCCTGGAATGTACAAAATTACAATGCAAGATATCGATGGGAACACTTTTCAAACACTGTATCAAAACCATCCAGGATTTCATTCCTTCTTTTTTTTTTTTCTTTTTTTCCTGAGCAGTTACCTGTAGAAGATGTTGCTATGTTTTCAAAATCAATAAGGTCATCCCAGCCAGTGTGTGTTTTGATCACCCATGACTTTTCTCTCTTGGTGTTCAGCACCTCATGCGCACCTCTGTCTGTTCATTCGTTATCAGTCTCCTCGGTTCAGATGGTGCTGTTCTTTCGTCGTGACTCTTCCATGGGTTGGTTTAGTCTAAAAGGGCTGAAAGTTTTTTGCTGAGACAAGTCAACAGTCTTTGAAGATGTAAAAAGACTGCCGCAAAGAAGGGGAATGAACTGTTCCCTATGTTTGCAGGGGAGAGGAGAACTAATGGGAACAAAATAGAGGTAGGGAGATGCACCTCGTGAGGATTTTCTGGAGAGGTTGTGGAAATGAGATTTTTATTGAAGAAGAGAGAAGCACGTGTCATGCTTGCTAATAGATGGGCAAATGTCATTTGGGACAATGGAACAAACAATATTCTGAGGGCTATTCTTGATTTCTGTGCAATTTTAGGAGGAAAAATGAACAGAAATTATTGATGGGTTTATAACATCAATACTTAGAGATTTTTGCAGGCAGTTCTAAGATTTTCACCACACAATTTTCAATATAGTCTCTTATTAGGAAAAGATACTGGAAGTGTTTAGGTTAAGACTAGAGATATATTTTGAGGAAACTGTAAATCTTCTGAGTAAATCTTAATATCTCTGAAGAACATAATTTTGAGAGGGAATTGAAATAACTTGCCAATGATATTTCAATATGACGGAAATTTTCAGCTTGGCAAATGTAGACAAAATTTTGGATTTGCTCGGACAATTTGCCATCTCACTCGTTCAAGCATTCCATATTGCCTGAATGTTAAAATAGCTTTATAGTAGGTACAGCGAGTAGCTCCCTGGCGTGTTCAGCTCTATCTTTTACTTGAGGAGCTAAGACTAGCTGAGACTTGACAGCTCCCTCTTAGAAGGCTAAGGTCAATTGAGATGACTTCTCTCCTACGATACCCAGCCGAATCCCTGTGTGATACTTACAGGCCCATCTCTTTAACGGGTGAAAGACAGCCAAGCTCTATTATCATCCGTGGAGATACCCTGATTTATCCCAGCTGTGTGCCCAGACAATGCATGCACGTGAATGCAAACGTACATATGCATTCAGCTGACGCCAGCGTTGCCTCCAGGGCATGAGGGAAGCAAGGGTGGTGATGGTTATTTCACTGTGGGCCCTCAACATAAGCTGAAGCTGCAACCTCACCCTCACTGAGCCCTCCCTCCGTGGTGGCAGCAGCCAGATGGGCTTTGCAGGGCTGTGACATTGGCAAAGATGAAGGTGGAGCACGGTGGCTTGCTGTTTCCAGCAGCCTGCTGCTCCAGGCAGCCACATGTGTTGCATATCACTGTGAACTCATCTTGGACCTGGAATAAAACCTCGTGTGAGGTAAAATCCTTCCATTTCATAAGGAGTGATAGAAGGACTTGGGATTAATATCCCCTTTATGCATGTATAGTTGAGCTGCAAATATGCATTATAGTTTTTAACATCTTTGTATCTATATTTTTTTTTGCATAGCTTATTTTGAAGTATCTGATATCAGCATCTGCATATTGGCTAAGGTGACTCATGGCCATTTTATGGTAATTCATATGCTCCTGAGAGCTGAAATGCTGCTTAAGCGTAGGAAGAAAACCAAATTGTCTTGAATGTAAGCTCTGATAGTGTCAAACTCAGTAATTCTGCACAGAAAGTCAGTCTGGTGACCTCAGCATGACTGAAATGAGAGAGGACGTTTCAGTCTGTATTAACAAAATACAATGGAGGCATTTTGAATAAATTTGTAACCAGCATATAGCTCTACTGGAAAACCTCCAAAGAGAGAAGGCTGAATTAGTCCAGCCAAGATGTAGCAGCTCAGTGATCTGACATCCTTCTCAGAGAGGCAGAAAAACAGCAGCGAAGCTTTCCCAAGATCAGGAAACTGAGCTCATCTGCTCTTCCGAAGGCAGTCGGGACACTTTGATTGCACAGAGAGCCTTCATCACTGGCAAAAGCGGCCCAAAACTTACAGAGAGAAATAATACAAGAAGACAATAACCAATGGAGACAACAACAATTCGGCTGAATTCCTTTATCATGGGATGTTTTTGCCCATGATACAGCAAGCGTTAACAAACCATTAATTATTTCTGTGAGCCTGTGGAAGCTTAAATCCTTCTGTGGTGGTCACTGGCAGCACCCATGCAAGTCTGAGGCTGATCGTTCATATCTGCTTTCATAATAGTTGGAAGCAGGTTTTATCACCAATTTACCTATGAAAGTTTCTTTTTGGACAAACAGTATTATATACATATATATTATATACATATATACATATTAATATGTTTCGTTGAACTCACTGATTTGCTGATACATAAAAATCTTTGTCATTTTTATTCATGCTTTGTACTTAGCGGCATTAAGATCCTTTTTCTCCTCCACTCCCCAAACACATACTTTTTTTTTTTTTTTTTGGTCAGTTCTTCTAGTTTGCTTTTCAGGTAGAAGAATAAACAAGGGAAAGGAAAGGAATGGAGAAAACACAAATAGGCCAAATCTACTTTTTTCAACTGAAATCTGAAATTTCGAGATAGTTTCAGGGAAAAAAAAAAAATCAGAATTATGTCAATGAGCCAATATCAGAAAATCGTTACATGTGTGCTTTTAGATCAATTTTACTTGTAAGATTGGTAAAAGAAAGTTTTGATGCCCTGGGGGATGCTGTACTAGCAGTAGCTGAAGACTGGCTGGAAATGTGAAACAAGCAGACATGCCCTGAACTGAAGCTGCTCCTATAAGATTTCCAGCCTAGGGCAGCATTCCTTCAAGGATATACGTATATCTGCTTAGCTATACACATGATGCTCCATTCCGCTGAAACCAAGAGCAGCATTTACTGTGCATCAAGTTAAGCATTTACACAAATCTCTGTGATAATGCAGTTTAATCTCAAGGCTCAAGTGCCTGAATAAATCTTAGGTTATTCAAACAAAACTTCAAAGCTTTTTACATTCACTTAGCACCAATTATTACCCAAACAAATCAAATGGACTGTATTATATGCTAAGTTTTTAATTCACCGATGTGACATTACCATGGCTTTTTTTCTTTTTAGCTGTATCCTTTTTACCTCACTCAGAAAGGATTCTTTATTAAAGCTGGTATTAAATAAAAAAAGGAGAAAAAAAAAAAAAAGCTAGAAAACGCCTGGAACAAAGTAACTGTAACTGTAAAATGTCCTTAAAGGCCAATTAGGAATTGCAATACTGGGAGTTTTATTACAACTAACTCCTCCTTAATTATCAATCAATGGATTCTGTAGGAAAAAAAAAATCTCAAATTCACAGCTGGGAAAATGATGCTAATTATTTTCTGTTAATTAAGGCTGTGCTGGGATTCAGACTTGCCATCCTTCAAATAAAGGATTGACATATCAATGCTAACATAATGCTTAGGGTCTTTTCCAAAGGCTTTTTTCTAATAGTAATAAATTGGTGTCACGTTATTTTAAGTGTCTTAAGCTATCATGCTATTACCTAACCCTCATATATAGTGAAAAGAATCTATCTCTGTAACCATGCAGACTTCTAAAATGGAAGTTGAATATTCATCATTTTGCACGGTAGTTGTTATAATGCTAGAAAGAAGGAATTTAAAATAAGCTGCAGGTGACAAAAGTGAGGCTAGAATAATTTGAATGGCGCTAGGGTACTCAGAATATCTTGGAAATTAGAATTAAAAACTTGGCTGAAATTCTGGACACATCATGTTCACATAAAGCACAGTGCTTTTTTTCCTATAAGGGACCAAGATTTCATCTCCATTGTACCTTATTTAATGCTCCAGCCCTCCTTCATTATCCTATAGGAGTTTTCCAAACAGCAGACTTTGAAATAATTTTTATGAGTTTTTTTTTTTAAAAGGCAATCAAGCTTAATTTATGAGTAAAGAAGTCTCCTTGCTTGCTTTTTTTGCCTGTTCCTGTACATTTGCTTGTACTTCATTTGTTTTAGCCAAGACTGATGAAACAAATAAGATGGTGAAAATAGATTTAAAAAGTTAATATTCTGCCAAATATTATAACAAAGACCGTATAGACACGGAATACGTTGGAAATTAAGTTCCAGATGAAGTCATGCACAGTCTTAGGAACACTTGGCCAAAGATCCAGAGATGTTCCAAATATTTATTAACCATCTAAGATAAAATATTTGGGTGGGGAGGTTCTCGGGATGAGAATTTTGTCTGCTTTTTGAAAAGAAGATGTCAGATAAACATTTTTGAAAATATATGCCCCACACACCAGCGCAGATTCTTGGAAAACACAGCAATGAGCAGCTTAAAACGTGGGAGACATTTTGGATCAGAGTAGGCCCAGGAAATGACATGTCACTGAGCAGAAAGAGGGGATAGAGGCTTCAGAATTCAAGTCGGAAGTTTTCGATCATCACCTGCACAAAGAGTTTGTTATTGGCATTGGCTTATATTTTGTTTATGGGGCTGAAGGTTGAGGAAGATGCTCTTTGGGGTCTTTGTAAACTTCATCCCCCTGCATATATTTCCGTAACTGTGAGAGCCCACTAAAGGGCCAAGTTGGTCCCAGGTTGTCCTGTTGTACAAGTAAGAACTTTCATTTCAAAGAAAATTAAGGTCATATTTGAGGCATGGAGAGACGCACAAATAGATGGTAGGCAAGTTAGGACAGTAGATTTAACTCAGCTTTCACCATTTCTTCAAGAAGCAAACGAAATGGAATCTGGAGCGTGTATCCTTCCATTTACCTGATCCTTATCTACCCCAAATAAAAAATATTTTACCTATGCTATGAGATTACAAAGCTTTCTCTCAGCTTTTGTAATTCATTTGTGCCTTCTAGCAGTCATGAGTCATGGGTCTTTTACACTTGTCAAGTACACCTAATCCCTACCCTTCATGGCCCAGAAATCCTAAAGATGGCTGAACATGTAATTGCCTTGAAATGTAAAATATTTCCCACATTATTTATTATAGCATTGCCTACTACCACCTCTATAGTTAAGGTTGTGTCAGCATTTTCATTATGAGCCCCTATTTTCAGCTGTAAAAATGTGCTTCAGGGTGGAACTCAAAATGCTAGTGATTTCTTTTTACTCTTTTTTAGGAATAAAATTACCTTGGACATTTTTTAAGTTTTTTTCCTTCTATACTCACAAACATGCCCATGCCCTCCCACACATTTCCATTTAACATTCAGGAATATCTAGAATGGCATACATACAGTAATAAATATTGTCTTAATCAGCTTTGATTTCAGTTCCTAAATATTTTGTCTTTGTGGGGGAATTTTTAGTGCTAGCACAAATTTTATTCTGAGTAGCTGGCATTTTTCCAATTACAACGATAGTTACCAGTAATTAGACATTTCTATATTCAAGTCTCATGTTTTAATTCTCTTTGGATCAGCTTCTCCTCTGGACCAGCTCCAGCAGAGTCACGATTTCATCTGTAATCTTGGATTCTAAGCAAAACTCCTGTTGGAACACTGGTGTTACTAGACCAAGTAACATGATGATTCATTTTGTCAGGTGTTGCCTTCACACAGGTCCAAGGGTAGGCTGTGGGCTTAAGCTACAGTACTTCCCATCTGCCTCTGAGGTACATCAGTTTAGACCCCACTGCCCTTCTACACACCTAAGAAAGATGGCAGAAGTAGAGCTAAGACGTAGCACAAACTTTGGCCAAGTTACACTTCTCCTATGAACTGGTGCAATATATTTGATAGAAGTTCACATCATAGGAGCATTAGTCACAAAAGCTTCTTGTACATAACTATTGGCTATTTTATGAATCACAAACTATGTTATCAGTATTCTGTGTACTTCAGGGCCTTATTTTACCATTTTTTTTATTGTCTTTACTGAGAGTAATAATAATTTGGGTAGACCAGGGAGGATTGACAGGAGGAAGCTTATTGTCTATAAAAAATCAGATAACTTGCTCTGTCTGTGGAATTTTAGGTTTGTTTTCCTATTATTTTTCTCTTCTTTTACTCTATATTATGAAAATAAATGAAGGACTAAGGATTGTTGTGCATTACTGTTCTCATGTGGTGTTCTAGGTGTTGCTGGAATTCAAGCTGACATTAGCCAGTGTCAAACTGATCAGTGCCTTCCAGTCATCTCTCTTTCTCCAAAAATTTCAGACCCACCACCACTTCTAAGGCAGGTTCAAAATAGTGAGACATTTTTTTCCTTTGTTTTTGAATCTTTCTGGGCAAATCTTTGCTAAAATCTCATAATGTTGGAGGCTCTCCAAAGCTCCTGGTTACTCATGGACTTGACATGAAGCCTGGTGGGACTATTGATGGAATTTCATGTCGAGGTTATGTCTTAGGTTTGTTCAGACCTTGAACTCCACATTCTGCACAAAGAAGTATGCTGAAATCAGCTGAATCCCAAAAATATATATTCCCAGAAGTCTTGGCCCAGAACAGTTGCATTTCATGCAGAAATGCCAATAACATTCTCAACTTTAAACAGGTTACCTCAAATTAAAATGCTAGAATGTACAGCAACAACATGAAACATTATTAATATGTTTTGAATAGACTTAAAAAAAAAAAAAAAAAAAAAAAAAAAAAAGTAATAGATTTTAGCTATGTTAAAATCATCCAAAAGTAGAAACATGAATCAGTCACAGAATTCCTTAGTTAAATTCCTTAGCCTGGCTAAAGAATCAATGATAATCAATGATCAATGATAAGAAATAGACACATTTGACTGTGATTTATCTGACTGCAGGTATTTATCTTAGAATGGAGCATGACCCAGTAAGATCTAGAAATACAGACATCTGCACCAGTTATACTTGGAGCTAAGAGAAATGGAGACATCTTGTGTTAGAGATATCTACACTAAATCCCATGCATCCTATCTTGGGTTGCAGAGCTTGTGGGTGAGAGTTCTCTTATCCAATGTCTACATGGTAAGCATATCTATTTGGTTAGATGCTTTATGACCAATAAAGACCCAAATGCTGAAATGCTTCACATAAGTGTTTTTGTTCTCACAGCAGAAAATGCAGCTCAAATCTAGAGATCCTATAGGAAAACAGGCTTCACTTACTCAGCTGTACATGGACTTTCTCCCTTTTTTTTATTATGATGTCAAATGGGATTTTAGGTAAATGGACCAACTGACCAGAGGATGATCTGTGACCCTGTCCGGTCTGGCGTAGTTTAATATCTTTTCCTCATCTTAACTGCTGTTTCAGTATCTGCAGGAACACTATGTTCCCAAGACCCAATAAAAGAAGAATTCTTACTGATAATAATTATCAAAGACATCAGATGTTCCACATCAGTGTGCAATGGTATAGGAAATATAACATATAATAACTACAAGACCTGGATTTGCCTCATCAATATACCTACTTCTTTTCATTTAATACGGAATAAAAGTAGACAATTGGCCTGCAACAAACATATAGCTTTTTGAGGATAAATTTGAGTCATGGTGACTCTGGTTTTCTGTATTTTATATGGTCCAGTTCAGAAATATCAAAAAAGAAATGAAGGACCACACATGTGCTAGTACTCCATTTTTCTTTGTGTGTCATTTTATTTCAAATCTTGGAGAGCCAATGTAAGTATTCATGGTTTGCAGGTACTAGTGCAGTTTTCCTTGTTTTGTCCAACTAGTTTTCCTATTTCATCGAGATCCATTGCCTTAATGCATAAAACTATTTTGAATATTTCGCGCTTTAATTTGTCCCTTGTGCTTCAGTTTTTTATTATTTTTTTTTAACAGTAGCTTAGACTGAAAGTTTACTGGTGCATACTGGATAACACAGACATTATCCTTCAAGTCCAAGTCAAAGAAAGAGATCCAAGTGATAGATATAAAGACTTATATTTAAAGAGAGAAATTCGAGGCATGAATCCATGCAATACACAGACTATTTGAACAGGACTGGATCCAGAACACTTTAGTGGTTTACACGGATCTGTTAAATATCACTTTGTAACATTCAGATGAATATAAAGAATATATAATAGTTATAGACTGACAGGCCATTTTACATTTGTATAGCCTACCTTTTGTAATTAGTTCAGTATCTGAATCCTACATTTTCCCCTCTTTTGTCTCAAATTATTCAGAAACTTTACTGAATAAAATGTTAGCATTGCCAAAAGTGATTAATTAAGTCTGATCAACATGAAAGTCTTTTATATGCTTTCAAATTTTTTAGAAGTTTATCTCACAGATGGAAGCTTTCTAAAACTGAACTGAAAATCTGATAATATTTTATCATTGCCATAACCTTGGAGTGACTTTAGTAATTTACTCAAACTCACTCTTGTTCCTATTTGTCAGAGATTTCAGATGATACTTTAGATGGTTTTACAAAAATAAAACATTCTGTTTCTAGTTAGTGCAGGAAGAAAATCCACCAGTTTTTGAAACTTTGGAGAAAGTTGAAATAACATAAGTCAAAATTTTTTTTTTAACCAAAAATGCATGTGCTTTATACATGGTTGATGAGAAATTGTATAGCAGTATTGCTGCTTGTGTGTGAGAAAATGTCACTATGACACCAATATTCCACAAAAGAGTCACAAGGAAGGGATGGGTGATACATGTCTTTGTATATACAAAGGATATAAGAAATACATGTATTCCCTTTCTTGATCTGATCTCTAACAGTTTAATAAGAGCACAATAATATATGGATAAAGTAAGAAGTTATAATGATAACAATGACATCAATAACAACAAAAGGAACTGATATATATATATAAAACCCTTAGTCTCTCTTCCTCTTAAACTACTGTGGTTTTTCCTTGATTTTTTGGGTCCTTTCCTCTTTCAAGGTGTGAGATAAATCTGATTAGTATCTTTCTGAATTGATTGTCGCAGTTAATCTGCTTCATGTTTGCCTGCCGTAGTGCCCAACGTGAGCTAACATGTTACACTGAACAGCATCAGTCTGTTATTGCACTAAAATTTTCAGAAAGCTTCAAGGGAAAAAACCCAACTCTTTTTTGATGAAGGAAATAAAATTTCAATACTGCTATGGACAGGAGGCTATATCCCACATGAGAAAAACACAAACTTATATTAATTCACCGATTTCAAAAGAGGTGGCATCTTAAGAAAATCTCTATACTGACATTTTTTGTAAATGCAGTGAAAGCTGCATTAATGTACTCTAAATTATGTAATGGTGAGTGTTACTTGTGATTAATTTTCTTGTGTGAATTGTAAATTTATGATCCAAGATTTAAACCAAAAGGTTATTCCATGCAAAAGGAATCTTTCTGGTAATCTCAAACTTCAGACATATAAATTGGCACTACAAATTGTGAAAGCTCTATTTTGAAGAGTGTTTTTCTAGAAATTCGATTTTTTCTTCCCTTTCATTAAACATGGACTCAAAATCATAGTGGTGGTTTCAGATCTCCCTCCACACCCAAACTTCAGGGAGCCAAAATCTGTAGCTGAAGTCCTGTCCTCATTAATGAGAGGAATTTTGCTACTGGACTTGAATGAAATTAAGATTTCACTCTAAAAGACAAAGAATGAGGACTTATCTCTTGGATCAAACAAGAATACTAGCCTTAAACATTTATCTTTGATGAGGAAGTGCAGTTTCAAGTCAGTTTGGACTTTGAAATCTGTGGTTCAGACTCATTTCAAAGATGGGTTCACATGATTCAGTAGGCTTTGTAATCTGTGAATTTCATGCTTTAAAAAAAATAGCTGGGAGCAGAATTAGTATGTACAGGATAATAACAGTCCAGTTCAATTGCTATTTAGTTCAGAATGGTTGCTTTGAGAGCTTGTTGGAGAGGGAAAAAAAATGCAATGAGAAGAAATATTTACTGTGCAAACTTTGCATGCCAATAAAAAATGATAGAGAGACTATTGTTAGGTTTGACCCTGTAATTATAATTGAAGCATAAAGATGATCAAACACAAGACTATTTAATGTTAATCTTTCTGACTTTGCTTGATTTTTCCTATGAACCATTAATAGAAGAATCAAACAAAATTATATCGTAAGAGCCTAAACCTTAGGTAGTGCAAATCAGCTTAGCTCCTTCTGTTTAAAAAATCATTCCCGTTTGCATCAAGTGATGGTCTAGCATTATATATTCTTGTTACTTTTTGAATTGGCCTCTCTAAAGGGAAATTTATATGTTTGATTCCATCAGCAACTAGCAAAGATCTTGCTATTCAATATAATGTATTAATAAGCATCTGGATTATTTCTTATAAATTACATGAATTATTTCAAAGCTTTTTTTTTTTTCACAGCAAAAACCATTTTGTTATTTAGAGCACATTTATAATTTTGCAAATAAAAAGGCTGGAAAAAAAAAATCACTTATGCTAGTTTATTTACTTTTTGATCATGTTCTATGTTTTACGATGCTCTGCAGAGTGGAAACAAATTACTGTTATTTTTGTTACAGTTTTATTAATACTATTATTACACTGAAAACACTGAAACAGCACTTACAGGCCCCTGGTGAGACTAGTACTTTGGAGTGATAAATGTATAAGTGGAAGTAACCTTACCTGATCATTATCATCCAAAAGCGTATTATCTAGTCTGTCTTAAAATCTACAGCTTGTTTCTGCCAGGAAATTTCTTATTTCTTTTAATGTGGGAGAAGTGAGTCTTTGTAGGTACTGTAGTGGAAAGGGAGGCCTAAGAGGAGCTTAGATGAGATATCTGACCTGTCAGAGGCTAATGCTGGGTGAGATGACTATCCAAATCACCTCATCACGCCAGAAAATGTGATGTAAAAATTCAGAAAAAAATAGTGTGAAAGGTGTTCAGTGGTGTGCAGAGACAGTAAGATCCATTTGTAAAGAGTTCTTGGGTGTGCATGCCCATTTTCACTTCAGAAATATTTGTGGCCTTCTAGAGTTCTACAGAAAGGTTTCCTCCTTTCCATTTATTAGGCCCGAATATGAACATCAAAATTACTCTTCCTCTTTCTTTCACTATCTGAACTCAGTCTCAATGTTAAAGGTGTAAATCAGCATGTGGCAAGGTAAGCAAATAAGTGAACAAATTATGAAAACTCTTATTCAGCTGTGAACTGAGATTTCCAATATAAAACCTATTGCTCCCCTAAAAACTCTCTTTGTGAAACCATTTATTGAACTTTATTTTTTAACTCAATAGTTGCTTGGAACTTGAATGAATGATAGTAAAAGCTGATTTTGCAATTTTCATAGAGCTCCAGGTGTAATCAATAACCCATATACAAAGGTGTCGTTATTCTTCTTGTCAATTTGTATTTGCACATTGCAGTTCCTTCACTCTACTCACTGAGAGTCCGTTCTTTACTGTCGGACATGTTCACTTCTTTTGTACAAACCTGAGACATTATTCTGGTCTCATGGTGCTTGAAAGATGAGTCAAATTAATATGTTTCCAGGATTCATAGGGAACTGATTAGTTGTAAGGTAACACACTGCCATTGTGATTAAGAATCTCTAGGGGATGCTGGACATCATTGGCCATGAGGAAAAAATCAAAGCTACTTTTAGTATCTACAGATGGGGCCACCTTCTGCTTTCAGCAATTGGCCTAAATCAGGATTATCTCCATTGATTTCCATGGTGTTCATCAAGATTTATACCGGCACAACAAAAATGAGATTATGACCCTATGAAATTTCACTAGACCACAAGGAAAAAAATCTACCAACATCTCCCAGATATTAATGACATTATTATGGTGTTTATATTTAGTTCATTTTAGTGTAGTTACCCGTGTTGATGTTAGATGCAGAGTATTGCTTTAGGATCTTGGAG
>PTEX01000209.1:822603-832603 GCA_003342815.1 Eudromia elegans | reverse complement strand
AATTCCTGTTGCTTAAGGGATAGATATTTGGAAGCTCGAGGAAAATTAAAAAAAAAAATAAAAAAAATAAAAAAATGTGAGTAATGATTTTAGAAGTCTCTTTCTTTCCATTTTGTGTTTCTTCTCTCAGATGGCAACTTGGCCTGTCAGTTTTGTGTCACTGCTTGTTTATGCCAAAAATGTCATTTGGAGTGACAACACTAGGAAAAGGTCAGGGCTATTACTGAACAAGCTTACCCCCTGGAGCCTAATACAGTCAAGACACTGTGATTCAACTGCTGGGAGTGGCTGGAGAGAAGGCAGCAGGAAGAAATATTTAGGTATTTTTCAGTGCTGGTCCATGGAAATCATACCTTGGGGCACAAAAGGGACAAAGCCAAGAGCAGCTTTATACTTCTGAGTCAGGTAATGTATTCAGAAGAATTAACAGCAGGCTCTAGGATTTGAAGAGGGAAGCAGAGCTGCCTGTTTCTTTTTATTAGTGCATAGATGCTAAATACTGCTCAGAGAATGAAGTTTGATCAATAAATCATACCCTACTTGTTTATTGTTGTTCTGCACTGGTCTCCTTGCCTGAGCTATTAGAAAAGGACCATGTGCTTGCCTTTTTTTCTTTTCCTCCTAGAAAAAAAAGAGTCTTTGGTTAGTGGGAAAATGAGGGAAATAGGGGAAACAGATTTAGCTAGATGCTAATTCCTTTCATCCATGGTTTAGGGGGGTGCATTTTGCATGTAGGTGATTCCTGCAAATGCGACAAACTGTCTTCATAGTAAAATGAAAAAGAAATGAAAAGAAATACCAATCACACTAGTTGATTAATAGTCACCTAGCCAGGAGGAATAAAGAGAGGCAGCAGCCTTTCTCTCAGCCTCTTCGGATCAAGGATGCCCGGCTTGTCTAGAGCAAGGGGTAAAAAACAGCAATTCTGGAACACCATTGGGTTGAATATGTTTTTTTTTAAAAAAAAAAAAACCAGCTGTTGTCAGGGCTGTAACAGTTGCCTCCTGGATTTCATCTTAACCTTAACCCAGCTCCAAGACCATAATTAAGTTTAATCCAGTGAAATTATTTCCTTATATATGTTGAACAAAATGTACCGTGCTTATCTGATGACACAGGAAAACATAAAAGTTCTTATCTTTAGGAATCATCTTTGGAAAAGCCTCGATAAATATAGAAATAAGTGGATTGTATACTTACAGAAAAGTTATCCCAAACACTTACTAGCTCTCTTTGAAATAAATAAAAAAAACCCTATTTCTGTTGATCTTTGATTTCCTGTACAAATTCAGGACAAAATATAAGGAGGATAACTGAAAACACAATCAAGGAAGCTTGGATTATTGTCCTCATTTGATTTGCCAGGGGCAGTGCAAGGAAGTACCTCCGGTGTCTTGATAAGCAAACAATCTTCTCATCAAGGAATGATGAAAATGTGAAGTTGTAAATACCTGAAGAGTAACTGCTGTCTGTTTGGCCACTGGATTTCCCTTTGCTCACTATAGAAGTCAACAAACAAACAAACAAACAAACAAATAAATAAATAAAAAGCTTCTGTACTCACAAGTGTATTTTCAAACTAAAAAATTGGAAGTGAAAAAAAGAAAAATAAAAAAGAAAAAGAAATACATTATCTTTGCTTTAAAGTATTGCTTGATAAAAGAAATCATATTTTGCATGAAATATATTTTTTTGATGACTAGTGAAAGCCAAATGTAACAAAACCTCTTTCAGACTTCCTGAACCTTGTTGTATTCTGTTTCCATCTTTCTTACTAATGCTTTTACTAGACAAGGAAAAAATCTCCCCGGTGTTTGACTTAAAACTGCGTTTTCACTCTATTATCAGATCTAAGCTTGAAAAGATGCAAATTGGGCTACTGAAGCTATACATGTATTTATTTATTTCATTTCTATTTTACAAGCACTTATCTAACAATCTTGGCACTTAATGTTCCATAAAAACAGTGCCAGAAACTCATTCTGATCTGCATCTGCAAAACAAACTCCAAACTCACCACTAGCAATACAAGATCCATAAAAACTGATAGTCTTGCCGTGTGATAAACGGGAGGTGAGGGCGGAAAGAAAAGACCCATGGGGGACTTTTTATTAATTATTTTTTATTATTCCACAGTGAAGAATGAAAATCTTGTCAAGAGAGCTCTGATTGGTCCCATCTGTGACACAAACTTCCCAGATCATTTTGCATAGGACTTTCCATTTCCTCTCTCAGCGTGGGCTCCTTCTTCTTCAATAAAGACATGAACGTGCTTTGTGAGAAGGGTCTTTCTGGAGGTTTATCTGCAACCATTCCCCCACCTTTGGGTAACCCTGGAGCCTTTAATGAGAAAGAAATACCAAGTCACAGCTGGGGATTAAACTCAGGCCTTGCAGCTAACTTGCATGTGCTGTACCAGCTCTGCTGCAAGGCGCACTGCACAGTACCATGCCGCGTGCTTGTTGCACTTGAACCCCCTGGGTTTGTTCCCCAGCAGTCTGACCGGATTAAGAGTGGAATCAAATGCTGCTGTTGGTCTCAGTCAGAACAGATCTGAGTGCCGTACAATGAAAACATAAGGAATCAGGATCACGGTAGTTTTCCTCGGTGCTCTTGTCATAAACAATCGCTGCAGCTGAAAGAGCATCAAGGGGCTGTGCTGTTGATGCAAGATATTCAGGGCTCCCCTCCTTCCAATTCGAGCTGCTTTGGGAGCTGCTGAGTGAACTCTTTGAATGCAAAGCCAGGGTGGATTTGTACAGTGAAGGCAGAAAAGCAGCTCTTTTCAGAATGAATCCTAGACAAAATATTGTAGAGAAAAAATAGAGGAATTCTTACTCATGGTGAGCATCTGCCCCTTTAACGTGGAAAGATGCAAAACCTCAGCAAACGTGTCTGCTTTGATAAAGAGCATGGAACAATAGTTGCATGTTACTGCAGGAGGTTGAGGGCTGTGGGAAACAACAACCGAGCTGTCCCATCTCAGCCAGAACCGTAGAATTTAATACATTCACTGGCCTTCCTCTCCCTATGGTGTGCCCATAATTTCCATCTCTATGAAGGCAAACATCAAGAACAATGAAATGCATAGGGGTATATTTTGGAGCACTAAGTGTTGAATTTTTTATCCAGGCAAGCACATCTCCATAAAAGTGGGATCTGAAAAAGCAGGACATCCACATAACCTTTTGTAGGTGTTGTCCTAAGATGCTGAAGTGCTAACAATTTTACAGGACGATTCTACTCCATGTGATCATGCAAAATAAAAATATCACGTGGGACAGGAGAGATTTAAGCTGTTCCCATAACCTTCCCAGTGGCCCAGTTTCGCCATTAAGCAGTAATCTGCATGCCATATTCCCAAAGTGTCTCCCACATTTCATTGGGTTATGCTTTTATCAGCCTCTGTGTGCAGGAGTAACATCTAAAACTAAGATCAGGATCAACTACATGCCCAGACTCAGTCACTACCATTTTGATATGCAAACTATTGCCTTTCTCTTTTGCAAAACTGCAGTACAGAACAGCAAAGTACCTGAGATATGGCGGTTGGCCTACAGTAAACAAAAGACTATGGCATCTGAAAACTAATACGATATACAGGAGCTGCATAGCAAGATGAATGAAAAACCATGTGGTCCACAGAGTGTTGGGAGGGTTTTTATTTTTGTTGTTGTTGTTGTTTCAAAAGGAGTTTTTTTACCCCAGGCCAATAGCCTTTGTGTCAGGGAGACTGCCTCATTTCTCTGCTCAAAGGCTGTCAGAGATGACTGAGATTTGAAAATGCTTTCTGATGTTGACGAGGTCAAGAAAGGCAGAGCTTCCTACCATCGGCTGCTGTGTCAATGGCGGGATGGGAAGACATGTGAGAGGAGGAATGAAAAAAAAGAGGGAAAAAAGTGATTATCTCTTGAGAATCAGATATAAAAAAATAAATAGCATAAAATAGAATAAGGGAGAAAGAAGATGCACGGGTCAAGCAGTTACACCAAAGTTTATGGCATTAGTATTCAGCTGGAATATGGGAAAATATCTTGGTTCCCAACTGGGGATGTTCTGAAGAAAGGGAAACTGACTGCAGGCAAAAGATATATTAATATTACTCCACTTAATCAATACATAAAATCCTCCAATGTGCTTTTTGTACAAGTCTGCTCTGCAAAGTTAACACCTGCAGTGTTTTCTGGTTTCATCTAATTGTACTTACAATAGTTCAAATCAGGGCTGCCCGGACCAGATTGGAATTGAAATGGGCCTTGGGAGTAGTCAGGAGAGCGGACCACAAATTGCACCTGATTTGCCCAAAGAAAGCAGACCAAAACCATTGCTGTGCTTAGAAGTAGAACTGAGAGAGTCCTACCTTGACGTGAAGTGACAGATCCTTGGCTTGATATAGATTATTCTGGCACAAAATATTTAACTGATGCTTACTGAAGTTCAGGAGAGGGCCTTGTATGATGAATATAGTTCTCCATGGGCTACTCTTCTGTATTTGGATACATATTTGGGTTGGACTCAACTGATTTTATATATCTACATCTTAAATGTCTGCAAAGGAGCAGGCACTTCTGTATTGTAAACCTGCAGAACAGTTTTAGAGAACTTCATTGGTATCCAACATAACAGTATACACTGATTTTTAATTGCTGATTTCACAAGAACATTAGGCTAGAAATGGCTACCATTAATTATCATTGTGATTCATATTTGGTCATTTCTTTCTTATTCTTTAGAGACGACTGAATTCAGCTGAAACAGCAATATTCCTGAAAGCACAGGTCAGATTTGAAAGTGTCTAAGGGAGATTTTTTGGACACTATGTGGACATCTTTTTTTTCTTTTTTTAATTAAAAAATAAACACATTTAAGTTTCACTATTCCATTTCTAGGTGTTGATGGTAACCTGTTGTGCTTGTGGCAGCTCTTGAATTTGGCAAAGGGACAAGCCACAATAGTTTAGGATAGAAAATGAAAAATAGCAACGAAGCACATCAAAATTAATTATAAATATTTATCTATAGCCTGTTGGCTACTCATTGCTGGAAGTGAAGCAAAGCATTTCATATGTGCAGCAAAGTGAAGTAACTAACACAGCTAAATTGGTGTCCAAGTCATCCTCTCTTTCCCTTATAATCAGACACAGATAGACTTGCTGATCCACATGTGTTTGCCTAAAGTGTCAATTGTTTGGATCTTATTTTAAGGTGTGGTGTCACAGACTTCCTCTTGCCCCATGAGCCATCAGTTTGCAGTAGTAACCTGTGGACTTCAGGGAGCTTCCATGAGCTGTCATATGGGCTCATAGAGCCAAAAAGAATTGGTAGCCCAATATTCTCATAGTTTCTACTTCAAGGAGAACCAAGCTGTAACCACCAGTTCTGTTTCATGCTCATTCCTGCTTTAGGATCAGATTCTTATTTAGAAGAAAGCTGTAAACACTGCTGTGGATCTGTTAGGAGGCCTTAAAATAAGTCCTGAAATTGGACTTGACACAAGCAAATTCTAACTATGCTTGTTTTAGGACAATCTTACATTGCCAGCAACATAACCACACAGTCCGTATGATGCCAACCATAACCTGGTTCTACAATTAGTTCTCTATTAATAAGTGAAATAGCACCAGGGTCCATTTTTAAGCCTGAGAGGCAGGTGATACGATATGGCATGAATTACCATTCCATGCCATGTCCTTATTATTAAACTGTCTGGACCTTCAAAACTGACTAATTACATCCAAACCACCTACTGGGAATGGTTGCTGATCCATGCCAGATTCCAGACCATGTAGGGAATTGTTCAGGCCAGTATTAGGTGGATGGAACCAAAGTACAGCAGGACAATTATAATACTTAGTCCCTGTGCCTGTGGCTTGGGACTGCTTAGTTTGCTATTATAGCTATAACCATAGATATAAATTTAACCCATATTTTTGGCCTGTGGGTCCTGCTTGATTTACACACTCCTAAAAAGCCAACCAGTCTGAGGTCCTGAACCAACTGCTTGCTTCCACCTTCTTTCTCCTATTACCATCTACTCTCCTCCCTTCCACCAATAAAATTATGTGTAGGATGATGTGGTAACTTTACCTGTGTAATGATAGTGAAGGAAATAAAGCTGGCAGGACATGACGCTGGTGATTTACTTGCACAAATTTATTTATTTCAAGTGAAGACACCATACATCAAACCTTGAAGAGGCTTTCTGGTCATTATTTTATCCTAATTACAAGGAGCAGTAAAAAATACAGTGTTTGACCCAAACATAGATGAACGTGGAAAGGGTTTTTGCATCACTGTTGTCACCAAGGAAACAACAAGCAGTGACCTCCAAACCTTTAGTTCATCTGCAGCTAGTAACCTGGCACTTTCATTAGCAATAGGTAAACTAGTAGAGATAAAATAATAATGCATATGTTTTTTACTTTACACATTCAAATATATGTGTGTGTATATATAAATTCATCTATATATATATATAATTAAAATAGGTAAAGAGAAAATAAGAATTTTTTTTTTCTCATCTATTCACATATTTTCAATAGGGAGGATGATTATAAAGCAGGGATGATTTTGTCTTGCAAAAGTGATATTCTTTAATTTGAGAAACCCAGATTTGCAAAGGCAGTTGAGTACTGCATAGATACTACCTGGGGTATTTCTTCAAAGGAATCTAAAAATACTTCTGGAGATATGGACTAAAAAAATGATCTGTTGTGTAAACTAAATAAACACAGGCCAAGAACTTTAAAGTAGGGGTCTTAGATGAGGTTCCTAACTCTACAATCAGCTTAAATGTGTAACTTCAAATCACATTCAGTTCATCACTTTTTCTTTTCTTTTTTTTTTCTTTTTTAGACTGAAAAATAAATAGAGTTAACCAAGATGGTTTGCTTGCATCTAAAATTTTTGTTTGTTTCAATCTCCTTTAATTACTACTTCAGTGGATATGAGATAAAGATTTGCTTCTTACCTTAAAACCTCATCAAAATGAGCTTAAAACACAGCTCTCAGCTTCCAGGGAGAAAATTCTTCTTAGGTATTTTCTGCATCTACAAGCTCTGGGACTTATCTGTGCTTATGAGGAAAGCAATTTTCTCCTTCTAACAAGATTTTACTCTGGAGTAAAATATATTTTATTTGGAGTAGTTTTAGTTTATATAGCTACAATAAGCTTCCACCAAATTCTTTCATTTTATTTGTATTTTTCTGTGTGTGAGTGATCTAGAACTACTTACTTTAGTCATTTAAAAATCAAACAAATAAACGCATAAACCCTTTCCACACAGCTTTGTATTAAAAAAAAAGAAGATGAAAAAAAGGAACAACAGAGAAAGCTAGTATGCAGCAACAACAACTTGGAGTAGATTTACAGTTCTTCAGCCTTTGCTCTAGCCCTGGAGCCTGATGGGACGCTGGTGTCCTTGGAGGAATGGTAGAAGGAATTGCTAGGGGCCAATTGCTGATTTTATCATTCAAACACAAAATTTGTTACACCACTTTATCGGTCACAGGGAAAGCAATTATAGTGTGGTTCAATTTTCCACTCAATGGCTGTACTGGGGATCAAAGTCAGGCTTTATGATGGAGAAAAAAAAAAATGTTTTGCTATTTTTTTGTTATTTGAAAATAATAATAATAAAAGGCTTGCACTTCCAGTGCAGTGCAGTGTTTGCCTGCGTGCCTTTATTATTTGGGCTTATCTCCTGTTAAATAATCAGGGGGTTATTTGGCTGGTTGGTTTATTTGTTTTTTCTTCCCCCATCATTTACTGAAGTCATCAGAATGTAGAAATGCAATTGTCACGCTTAAAAGCAGTACAACATTAAAACTCTAATCACAAACACTAGAGGTAAAATAGTCTCTATGCCACATTTCTCAATACGACCTGTTTTCTTTCAGAACTTCTTTTCATATGAGAAAGGTATTCAGCGTGTATTTGTGTTTTTACAGGTTGTTAGCCTTTTAGAATATAATTTGTACTATGATGCAAAACACTGCAACAGCAGTTTAACATGTAGTCTGCTTGCAAAAAGTAACAAATATGTTTGATGACTATAGAAAAATTTGCCTTGTAGTCAATCATAATGAACACATCAGCATCATACATCTCCTTTAACAAAAGGGTAGAAAAAAAAAAAAGAGGAAAAAAATGTGATTATTCTTTGAGAATAAAAAGCAAAAGGAATCTCAGCACAGAATGCCAGAGAATGCAAAACATATTTCCTCAACTGGTAGTGTAATAATAACAACACTTATACAGAGCTTTTCATCTGCAAAGCTCTTTACAAATGTTAACTAATAAATCCTTCAGACACTCCTGTGCAGTAAGAGTTTGTGCAGCAAGAGCAAAATGTTGCCACATCAAAGAACATCGCATCAATTATTTAGACAAATATTTTAATCACACATTCTGTGAAAACAGAATTTTCTAAAGACTTTATCTTCTTCTTTTACCTTTTCTTTTTTTTTTTTTATTAAAAACCATAAACTAAAGCACTCATTTAACATAATCTTACTTCTCTAGGTGGCTGTGTAACGTAGCATCTCAGACCAACCAGCAGTTTTATCCACTTAAGCATCCCTTTTTCTCACTATTGCAGAATTACCTCTTTCTACTGAAATCAGATTTGTACTTTTTAGAAACAATTTCTGTTCGGGAGGAATCTATAAGCCCTCTTTCATCTAATGTTTAATTTAAATATGATATGTTGAAGTCAGTGAAACTTTTCAGTTTATCAAAGTCAAGTATATGCTTAAGTGCTATATTAGCTTAGGCTTTAATACAGAGGTCAATACCCAGAAAAAACATTGTTAATTTAAATTTGTTCAAGTTGGTGGACTGGATGCATATAATACTTCTTGGATAAATAGTACTTTGATGGTCAAAAATGCACTATTTATACAATATTAACTAAGCTGGACTTTTCCATGAAAGTGCTAAAAAAATGTACAGTGATATATCTTCCAGGCTGTGCCTGAGCATCTCTACTGTGGCTTCTGGTCTTTCTGATCAGTCAGTGCCTTTTCAGACAAAAATTGCTCAGGAAAAAAAAAAAGTGCTCCCAGCTCTCAAAATGCTGAAAATTCCATCTTCCAGTTTGAAATAATATTTCATATTTTTTCATTTAACCATTATAGATTTTTGATTTCTTCATTACATCCCTAGATTTTTAATCAAACAGTAATGATATCTCCAAAAAACTTTGAAGACATTTTTTAAGACTTTGGGGCTTTTCTCCTTTTTTTACTTTTTACTTTTTTTTTTTACTTTTTTTTTTACTTTACTTTTTACTTAAAAAAAACCCTTATCTGAAATATTTTGACTAGCTCTACTTCTCAGATACTCTGAAGAGGAATACTGAGCCATATAAAAACTATGAGAAAAAAGTCTTAAACCACTTTGTATTCCTATATTTATACAGGTAAGAGTCTTTTGTTGTTGTTGTTGTTGTTGTTAGGCTTTCCTCTGGAGATTTCTTGAAATATAAACTAGGATTTTGTTTAGGCAAATCAGGAAAGATTGAGAGAAATGCAAACATACTCTTCCAAAGTAGAGAAACTTCAGTGATTTCAGACCTTAATAGGTTGAAATGTTCCTCCTTTTAATCTGTGTGATTGATGATGTCTTTTTCCTGAGCAACCTCTCAAAAAAATCCCTGCTCTTCCCTGGCACTGAGTCAATATGAAGCTGGGTATGTAGCAACTATAGCCAATGCTTGTGCATGTGTGCACATATACACTTATGCATGCGTGCATGACCCATGGGTTCTTCATTCCAGCCATTTCCAGAGCAGGGGTTGTATTAGAGCAGCCTGGTAAATTCAACAGCAGGAATTCAACAGCAGGAAAGGTCCCAGTTTTTCTGCCTTGTGTTGCCTCTCAGAAAGAAAAAAAGAAAAAGAAAGAAGTGAAAATAGAGACAAAGGGAGAAAGAAGAGAAGAGAAGAGAAGAGAAGAGAAGAGAAGAGAAGAGAAGAGAAGAGAAGAGAAGAGAAGAGAAG
>PTEX01000209.1:745055-821828 GCA_003342815.1 Eudromia elegans | reverse complement strand
AAGAAAGAAAGAAAGAAAGAAAGAAAGAAAGAAAGGAAGAAAGGAAGAAAGGAAGAAAGAAAGGAAGAAAGGAAGAAAGGAAGAAAGGAAGAAAGGAAGAAAGAAAGAAAGAAAGAAAGAAAGAAAGAAAGAAAGAAAGAAAGAAAGAAAGAAAGAAAGAAAAGAAAATCTCAGGGGGCTGTGCCTAACCTGCAAGCAATACAGCTCATTTTAAAAAACCTCCTGTTTCAAAATATTAGCTCTGAATTAATGCTCAACAATTCCAGCTCCTGTAACAGCAAAGAAAGTCTCATTCACAGACACTGGTGAAGAATCCTTTTTGTGGGGTTTTTTTTTTTGTTGTTTAATATATTTGCCCTCTTACAGTAAAATCAAAATAAAAAATTCATTACTTTGTCCTCCCCAGCTATAAAAGTCACCAGACAGCTCCAGTTCAACAAATTTAAATTAGCAGAAGGTTTGTCCCACATGGGAGACTGCAGACCTGGCCTGTAGTCAAAGATAAATTTTTCAGTGAACTTGCACCTACGGTGATTAAGGAAAACCTCCTGATTTTACCATGCCACAGTTGAGCTGATAACTAATAGTAGAGTTGCCTTTTTTTTTTTTTTTTTTCTTTTTACCCCAGAGGTGATGGACAGGGCAGAATGAGGGATGGGGTATGTCATCAAGAAAGAGGTCAGTGATGTGAGGAAGCTGTCAGCTTGGGGGAGTGACACCAAGTTCACCAACATGACTGCAGTGAAGGGACCGATTGCTGGACTGATGGTTTATACTGAGCTGGTGGATTCAACATAAGCAATGGTCTCCACAAAATTCCCTATGCATGAGGTGAACATGAAACATGATTCAATAGCTAGAAGTAAAAGGTAAACATCTCCCAAACCCAACAGCACCCCTCAAATGCCAGGAACTCATCACATTCCTTTTTGTTCCCTTTTCTCCTTTGTCCTGCTTCCTCAATTCTCCTGCCTAACACTTCCACATTTGGAGTTGTGTTTTAAACAGAAAAGCAGAGATCACACTAGGATGTGAGCATGCAAGTTGTTCCAGGAACTTGGGTTTATTTTTTAAAGGTTAATTACTATGGAAACAATTCTCTATGCAACACAATGACCCAATCTCAACTGTTAAAGAAAGGATCTCTCTCTTTAAATCCAGATTAGAAGTTTGATTTTTTTTTTAATACGTATGTACATGTAAGTACTAAGTACATGTAAGTACCACCTTATAAAGGAGTTTGAGACAGGTAACTTTGCTGGGAAGAGATGTTCCCTGGCCCAAAGCCTTCCAGAATGTCTTTGTAGAGCTTTTTCTGTCTTTCATTTTCTTTAATTTGAATGTGACTGCCAATCTTTGGGGTTCAGACTGGTGACCTCCAGCAGCAAAAGGAAGGTTCTCCAGAGCATGAGTTGAAGAAGCTGCTTTCTAAGCTGAGAGGAGTAACGAGCTTTTGGAAACATCACAGAAAGGGATCCACGAGACCAGTATTTCTTCTCTGTCCCCTTTGATTGCCAACAGAAGAGGTCACCTTATTACATTAATATTTTAAACTATCCTGATGAGTATGGATAAGAAGAAGGAGCAGAAGGTTGTTCATCAAAATGTTTCTCAGCACCTCATCTGAGAGGGATGGTGGAGTAGGCATTCATTTGAAGCCAGCAGTGAGTTTGGAGTCAGTTAATTGTTTGGAAGTGTAATCTAATGTGGAATTCTTTCTCTGGGCTTCATAAATGGAGAATAATCACTGTTTTCAAATCTTTACACAAGCAAGAGTGATGAGTGACTTCATCACCCTTCTATTAGGTGATAATTTAAGAGATATGAGTTCAAACTTGCACAAATGTAGCTCATAGTAGATAAATGCAATATCAGTTCCTTCTCATGTTTTCCCTCAAAATGAAACAGGACAATAAAATGTTCGTTCCTTTATTGCTAGTAAGTCAGTGTTACTCTATGTGCCTCTAGGAGCTTTTTTTGCATTCTCTTTTCAACAAAGGCCCAAGACAAAGTTTCTTTGGGGGGGAGTTGTTTCTTGTTTTATACAAGCCTTGTGATGGTACTACACAATACTGTATTTAAAGGAAAGAAACACTAATGTTTGATGGCATTTTTCTGACAACTTGTCATGTCTCAATCTAAATTAAAACCACATCTGACACACCAAAAACCTCATCTTGATCTGTCTTGTTCGGATAGTTCTAGTCCATGATATGACCTGAAATCTATTCCTTTAGGTTATTCAAACAGAGTCATTGAAGCAATATATTACTGGGTTTATATATTGGCTGCTGGTCAATGAAATTACTGTATAATGTGACACAGGAGATTCTGCCCCTGCAAGAAAGAAAAAGCTAATGGATGTGATTTGGAGAGGGGAGTGAAGGAAGTAGAAAGTCTCTCAAAATGAGAGTTTGTGAATAAGGACTACCTCAAGGAATGGTCCCCATGGATCACCGTCCCTTCTCACATGAATAGGCATGCATATGGATGGTTCAAAGATTGATAATGTCTGAATGGAATACTGTTTTCCCTTCCTGGATTGAAACATGAATCATAGCAAGATCATTCAGACACCTTTCTGGAATAAAAAATGCAATATGGTACAAAATTCAGAGTCCTGTGAAAAATTCCAAACAAAAAGAAAGTCCTCAAATCTTTGTTTTCAGCCCTCTGTCTTTTCCTGAGAACTGTGAGGGATGCTATAAGCTAGCCCATAATTATATATATCTTCTTCAGCAACTATTGTGGCTTCAGGAAACGATAATTATGTCTATATTAGTAAACAGAGCATACCTAGACAAATTCTGTGGCACTGAGGGCAACTGGCACAGGGTAGCCAATGTCCATACTCTTAAACTCTCTTAGGTTCTCAAACTAGGAGTCTGAATCTGAAATGCCTATGAGAATGTGTCCTCAGGTCTCCCTAATAGCACATATGTTGAGTGAGAGCGAATGGACTGGTACAAAATACCTCCCTTTCCAGTGACCGAATGGTATAAATTGTCAAGTTTCAGTGTTTGGGAATATTTTTAGAAATGCTTGATTAGCAGATATGGAGCCTTTCCTCCTTTTACCAAGGAGTGTACAAGTAAGCAATCTGATTCTGATGGTGCAAACCATCCCTGGGCGGCTGTAATCCTAAATTATCACACTATTCCCACCTCCAGAATCCTCCCTGGTTTCTGACATGTTGAGGGACCACTTAATATTTAACCCCACTGGAACGAGGGGAGGATTCACAACTCGTTGTATATTAACATTTCACATATCACTCTGTTTTCAGTTTGATGACAGGTGTCTTGATCAATACTTCTTTGGAATAATACATCTGACCTGGAGATTCTGAATGCTGGAAACTTCATCCCTCGCCTTGGCAATCTGTTCCAGTTCAACACTGCCCTCACGGTTGAAAATGTATGCCTAATTCTTCATTTGAATTCTTCTGCTTCCAGCTTTCAGACGCTGCTTTTCTGCTATGCCTTTACCTGCCGGATTAAATAGTCTGTTAGTTCAGGGTAGTTTCTTCCTGAAAAAGTAGTGCTGTTATGTCTTCATTTTTCTTTCTGATAAGGCTGAGCTCTTCAAGTCTCTGATGATATTTTCTCCCACCTATCTGGGAGCACTTTTCCAATGTATTTTTCCACTATTAAGGACACTAGAAAACCTGTATTGTAGATTTTCTTTCCACTTCCTCACTGCTCCCCTCAGGTATATATCCAATAGGCATATTAGCATTTTCAGACCTGGCATCCCTGCACAGATAAGGTATTGCCTCGTGGTATCCCCTCATCCTGAGATTCCAGTCTGCTCTAGTTTCATCTATAATAATAAATTAAGCCATGCCAAGGCATGGGAACAGGTTCTTGATCTCAACCATCCATGCTGTTAAATTGTTAGCATTCCCTGCAATGCTTTTGACTCCCAGCACAACTCCTGAGTGTGCTTTGGGTGTTAGCATAGCTATTTGCAATAATCAGTTTGGACACAATCACCCTATTTTGGAGACAAGAGAGTTCAATAGTATGGAGTTGGCCGGTTTGTGCCAGGCTGAAAACCAAGCCCTTGCTCTGCTTAGTTTGCAATTATAGATACAGCCTATAAAGTCAATGCCCCATTCAGAAATTTGACAGCCATTCCAGGTAGAAGTTCAGCATATGGGAAGAATACAGGCAATAATATATATATATAAAATTAATCAAAGCTGGTAGGTGGGCTTGGCTCTAGAAGTTCCCTCATTTTAGGAAGTCCAAAATGGAGTGAGCAGCTAGCCACTTTTCATGATAGCAGCTTTCACAACTGAAAGCCACCGGCTTAAATGAATGATAAGAACAGAACCAGGTTGCAGTGTAAATGTTCTTTTATGGGACAGCCTGTTCTCCTGTGGGGAGAAGGGATGGATCTGGTATTGAGGCAGCCAACTGCAATCCAGATTTCCATCTATGAATTGCTTCCATAAAGCCAGGATACACTGTTTTGACACAAAGGCTTTCCTGGAATCCCTGCCTTAAGGTCCTATAAGTCCTCTCCTTCAGCCTGTGGTGTGAAGATAGCAGGAAGAGTTCAGTAAAAACAGAGAGGCTCCCTGGAGCTTGTCAATTTTTCCAGAGGAGGAAGGCAGGGCTTTCCAGGTACAAAATCTCCACGTCTGAAGGGAAGCTGAGTGTTTAGCCAAATTCATCATTTCTATCAGGTTTTACGACCCAAGGGATCATTTTAGAAGAAAGGCTATCCTTGCTGGTTGTCCCCACCTTACAAGACCAGCCTGAAATGGCAACCACCATCCTAACACATAGAGTAAGCATGCAAAATATGCATGGATAGATTAAATCCCATCTGATACTTACAGGAGTCATAAGGTCTGGTTTTGCTTTTGAAACCCCATTCAGTGTCAGAATATCTTCAGAATTTTTATATTCAGTGAATGAGTAAAGACAATACTTTTTATGTGGTGTTATATTAACCTAAAATGTATGGTAACTTAGGTTCAAACTGCTATAAATGATAATTGCATGTGTAAATCTTGGCAACATGAGACATAGTTAAACTGTCTGTCCAGTAGTTATGAATAAATGGTGCTTGTTTTTCTTTTCATGAAAAGGGAGAGTTTTGAGATCTAAAACAAGTGATAGGCTCACTAAAGGCACAGCCTACTGTATGTTCATTGGGTTAAAAATATTGATTATTTTTATTATTTTGTCTAGTCAATTGGAATGCAAAAGTTTATCTGAAATCTGACTGGATAAAACTGCCTCAAACTCTAGGATGTGGACTTACAAGAAGATGGCTTTCTCATCCAAAACACTTCACTATCCTCTTTGTTTAGCCAGTCAAAACCCTAGATTTTTGTCTTGTGTGCAAATGCAGTGAGTTCTGTGAGCAATGCTACTGTAAACAGCACTAAGAGTAAGCATGGATGATTAGTTGCAGAGTGGCAAATTTAATTTGAGCTGTTTTGACAGGCTGTGTTGCCTGGATTGAGCTGGAAAATACCTTCTTGACATATCAATGGTTCTTGTGCTTTTCCAGGTTGAGTCATTCCTTAAGGTGTTGAGCCGTAAGTCGATGGTGGAGTGTCAGACATCATGTGTTGCACTTGAAGAAAGAAAATAACAGGTATCATGATGAACAGTGAATGTTAAAATATGTTTCACTGGTTCTGATTAAAAAGAGTAGATTTTTATATATCTAATATCATATACAGGAAGAGCTTTGAAATATCCCCACTGTGGAAAAAAAAGAAGTGCACATTGATTTAGGTTGATGGAAACAGCAGATTAAGACATTTCCATTTAAATTACACAGTAGCTTATGGTTTTAGGAAAAATAGTTTCATGCTTTTCTGTAAGTACAAGAACACCCTTAAATGGTTTTCCAGCCAAAATATCAATACCAAAAACATCTAGCAGAATAAAGCTCAATAATAGGCATACATTAGGAAGTATACGATGTGAAGTGTATTAGTGGCATTTGCATGAAAGGAGATGGTAGCATAGGAGAGAGATAACAAAATATTTGAGACGGAGAGTAAAATTTATCATAACACGTCTAGTGATGATTAAAAGCCTGTGCTTATTAGATGCATAAAATGTATTACTAAGTCATTTTGGAACATATAATTTCCCAATTATTTATGCATCACAGTAATTAATGAGAGGAGGGACAGAGTCAATGATTCACTGTGTAATACATATGGTAGTTACCTGGGGAGGAAAAAATTACAGTGCTACCAATTATTTGCTTTAATGTTTTTGTAATTATGCCCTACACCCAAGTTGAAAATTTCTTTAATTCTTTTTCAAACCCTTCATTCCTAACAATGAAAATGCTTTCTTTTTAGCCCTTCAATTAAGTCTAATTTTTAAGCTGCCATCCAAGAAATATACAATTCCATAAATGCTTCATTCATTTTTATATTTTGCTGGCAACGGTCTGCAAGTATGAAATCTTGCCCTTCCAGCATCATATTGATGAACTAATTTAGCCAGGCTCATGGATGATCTTTAATACATGTGGCTGTGATTCGAGTGATTTGGGTTTCTTTTCAACTTTGGCCTTGGTTTCAGAGCTTCAGGAAAGGGATCCCTTCAGGAAAGGTATCAGAGTTTGGGAGCTGCTTGTTACCTGATGAGGATTTTCATTCCTCAGAGGGGACAGGAAACAAGAGTCGGGCATTTAACAGAGTCACTTTTGCACCGCTCATTTCTTGTGGTTCCTCCATGAGGGCAGAAGGATCTGCAAGGCAAGAATGAAGGTCCAAGCAGAAAAATAAAGTCTGTTTCTGACGTGAGACCATCTGGGTTTAGCTCTTGTTTACTGATACATGCCTACAGTGTAGATGCTTATGTTTGAGCTAGCCATGTGTAGATGTTTATGTTTGATCTAGCCACCTTAGGCTCCCTTATAGATTACCATCTATAGAGAGATCATTCCAAGGATCTGACTCACTTGTGATTTCATTGAAAATGGCATAAATTACATCCTAAAAATGTATCTTTGTGGATTATGAAATCTAAAACCACATGAGTTAAATCTCTCCAATTACATGTGCACTGTCCTGTAACTGGCAGTAGGCTTCAGTTGCAGGCATTCTTATATCTTTGAGTGGTTCCTGGCATATTTTCTTCTAGTCCAATCTGGACACTGTGAAACCCTTCTTAGACACTGTTCTGAGCTGGCATGGACTCAGGAAGGAGTGTGGATGTATTGATTCTGTTTTAAAAGCCTGTAAATAGTATGGGTGCAAACTCCTCTATACCATTTCAACAAGGGAGCAGAACACTGCACAAGGCACATATCATTTATCAATATAGAAACACATACTGATTTATGTGGACACCCTGAACTCAGCTGCCATCACACAGTCACCAGTAACATGGACACAAGTCCTGCAGCTTCACAGCTGCACATGTAGCTGCACATGTAGCTTCACATGTAGCTTCACATGTAGCATGGTGACAGGGATATTTTGTCTTTCCATTTCCACTCAGAATAGAAGTCACAGAAATTATTTAACAGACCAAAAGATCCAGCTGTATTTTCCCACATAATGTTCATAATTTGGGGATTTCAATGCCACGGTTCCTATAGAACATGCTGAATTTCAGTGACTTTTCCCTTGCTAAAAACCCTATTAAAACAACCTCTATTTCACTGTCGTCTATCACAAACAAAAGTCATTTACTCTCTGTGGAATGGGCATGGTGCTCCCAGATTATTCTTTCTGCTCCCACAGGACAAGCAAATGAAATTCCTCAGAGCCACAACCAAAAGTCTTTTTCAGAGCAGGCTTGGTAGTGTTTAAAGGATTTATTTAATTCTTTTCCTTCAAATAAATGAGCTTGGAGGGTTAGACTTCTCTGTGAAGAAGACTTAGAAAAAAAATAAAAATTTGTAGTGCATTTTGGCAGATTATGTGGGTGGTATATGAATCAATAAAGCTTCCAGCTATACAAAGCCTTTGGGTGCATTGAGATGTTTGTTTGTTTTTTATTTATTCCAAACAGAGCTAAATCTGAATAGGCTTTTTTTATTATTATTATTTCTACCAAGAAACAAGGACATAACCCTCCCCCCCAACCCTTCCCTGTTCCCTGCTGTGCTACAAGTTTACCCGCATAAAGCATTTATTTATTGCAAAAATTCATAAGGCAAAACAATTGAAAAAAATTCTTGAGATGTTTACCTCTGTGCCTGGTTAGGCATACACGCACGTGATATGTGCAGGAGATTAGATATCTATGTACTTATCTAAGCCTGCTATCAAGCTATGTGCAGTCTGGTGGAGACAGTGGCAAGGCTAACACAGCCCTTAACTGGTCACAAGATCTTTCTAGCCAAGATGTTTGTGCAATGCTGTCTTTGTATATCAAGACTTGGTCTGTGTTGCATGTTGCCTGTGACAGGCATAAACTAAGCTTTTTGTTCTCCATTTTTATCTAAGGTCTCTCATGTGCTTTCTGTGGCCAGAATTGACTGCTTGCTCTAGATAATACAAATCGCAGCGCTTCTAATTTGGGGCTCTAAGGTTGTGAAAGGTTCCAAAAGTTAAATATGGTGGCCAATGTTTGTGATGGAGAGGAAAAAAAGAATAAGAAAAAGAATAAAAAAACTATTACATTTTTTCTACTTCAACCGGAATCCCGATTTGAAGATAAAAGTTCTAACTTCTAGTCATGTGAATTTAGCTCTCACCCAAGACCTTCACAGGAACATCTTGGGTTAGGAGAGAGAAGACAGAACAGCCAGTGCTTTGCAAGGCATTTGCAAGGGCCATTTCAATCTCCAAAGATATATCCATGTGAAGGAATCCAGAAGGGATCTATGCAATAGATCTAAATGGCGAATTTCTCACCCAGGAATTAGTTCAAGGCTCATGCCTGTCCTAACTATGGGCACTTTCATCACAACAGTGTTCTTGAAGCACACTGCATATGCCTTAATAGCAGCCTCAAGATACTTACTGTTCTCATCTCCCATTTGGAAATTACCCATACTGCAATAGCTTATGTTCCCATTACTTCCAGGAACTCAAAGTGTTTGGAGAGTGAATAATGGACCATTTAGAAAGAGCTACCAAGAAGCAGGGTGGGCACATATACTCCCTGATGTTCAGAGATGATAGCAGCCTTTAGTACATAAATGCTGGCCAACTGAAAGAGTTGTTTATGGGTTTCAAAGCCAGGCCAAGAGGATGACATTTACTGTCTAACAGAAATTAGTCTAATGATCATAATAGTCTCCTTTGATTGAAATAGTTAAGAATTGCCTATAATTGAGATATAATTGGAACTCATTGATGGAAAAAAAATCTTTTTTATATGTAAAGACCAGTGGTAAAAAGGATTTAGAAAAAAAAAAAGAAAAAGAAAAAGAGAGAGAATTCTTATGTATCATGAAATAACAAGGTCCTAAACAGTTGTATATCAAAGTGAGATTCTTTGGAACAAATCTGAACATCTGTTATGGGACTGTGTGTATCTGGGGTGACTTTCTGGATTCCCCTCAAGTCAAAGGAGCGAAACAGCCAGGCTGAGGGTGCTGCTCGTCTCTTCATAAGGTCTCATCTAGGTCAAACGTGTTGTGCTCTAAAAGTTTCAGTTTCCTCACTGACAGCCAGAGCTGAGTTTGGCAGAAGGAGACAAGAAGATTCTAAAAGTGGAGGAAAGCGAGCCTGGATTTTTGAAGAATGCAGCCCTACAGCTTTTGGCTATATGATTATAGCAAATTGACAGAAGGCTGAATGACTTAGCTTTAAAGACATTCAGAGTGCTGCAAGAAAAAATGGAAATTTGTTAGGTAAATTCTTCCTTAACAGTTAGCACTGAAGCAATGCCTTCCTGGAGGAAAGTGTGCAGCTGGAGATAAAATCAGTGAAAGAAGATGTTTGATATGGGAATCAGACTGCAGTTTAAGACACCAGATTTAGGAGGATACATAGAGTTGTCTAGATTTGAGCTCAGTGTCTCAGATTCCATTATAGTCAATGGGACTTTGTAAACTTTATATTCAGTTTATGCAGACACCAACAGTTGATCAGATATGGCTAGAAGTAGACTTTTAACAGACCATGAAGAAAGGAGGAAGTAGAATAAGAATTACAACTAAGATTTTCAGAATAAACTCTGAGATTTATTTAGAAATAGGGCTAGAGCTCCAGTTCTATCAAGGATTTGATATCCTTGATATCAAATGGCATTTTACAAGGAAATGGACTCACGTAATATGGCCAGATTTGCTCATTTTTTCTTCCTAAGGAAAACACCTGCAACTTCAAGTGAATGTGACTTGAATTTAATTCAGTCTGCTCTACCTATCAATTTCAGAGGCACAATAATGCCTCTACTTAACCACGTATACAAAGATTTGAAGCATGCTCAAGGATAGATACGATGATGTAAAAAATAACAAGACAGATTCAGACAGAGTCAAGATAGCAGATGAAGAGGCGGGAGTGTTCATGTCCTTGTGATAAATGTATTATCACATTTAATGCACTCACACTTCCAAGATTATACTTTGTAGATGCAGAAATGAGGCACAAATGAAAATCTAAACAGATAAATATCTGCTATACAGATATTTAGGCTGATATTTACATCTTTGAAAACTTCAATTTTGGCCCAGGCCAGCTCCTATTTAGGTGATGGTTGGTTCTGGAGTCAGCCCAATAAACCTGCTGATGGTCTAGGAGTCAGCACAGGCTCACGTCTGTACTCATGCAGGCAGTGTGGACACAGTTTACCTGTTTTCAAAGTTAAGGAAACAAATGTAGTTAGACTGTGTCAGTCAAACTCGGGGCCAAGGAATGGTCCTAGCAGCCTTTAACGTGCCAGAAATTTAATGTGTCTTTAGATCTAACATTCGTGCTTTTTATGAAGAGCACATATCTGTCCTTGAAAGTGAGTCAAGCTCCTAATTTCCTTAGGAACATCTTTAAATCCAAGCTGGCAAGTCTCTGTCTTGGAGTCACAGGTATTTTTACAAATCTGGCCCTAAGTGCTTTGACTAACATTAAAGAGTAGCAGAGAATAGGACATGCAGTTATACCTGATACTTAGCTACTATTTTACTTACAAAGGTCACAGAAAAGCCAAGTTCCACCCTGCATTAGTTAATTTTCCTGTTCTTTTTTTTCCATTCCTTCTTTCTTCCCTTGATCCAGCAGTCCTTTCACTATTTTCTCCTGTTTTTGTCATCACAGAGCAATGTACAGTTATTAACGTCTCCTCTCATTCCCAGTTCTTTTTGCATCTCTTTCCTGTTGTTGCCTCCAGTGACACGCAGTGATGCTAATGGGATGCAATGCCACTGGCATGCTGCCCCAAAGCCCTGCAAGGACTAGTTCAGAGGTACAGAATTGCTTAAAAAGCCAGGAGCTTCTCTACCCAAGGGGAGGAAAAAGCAATTGCTGGCTGCGTTAGGATCTGAACGCTCCTCGCCACTTCCTAGCAGAGCAGTTTAGAATCAAGCTCCACTGGATGATAATTGTTTTAACTACCTCTATGGTGCTCTCTATTATCCAGGGGCATGTCTGGGGAGAATGGGGGAGGATGGGTGAACCTAGGCAATTGATGTCTACCTAATTCACAAGATGTTCCTAATTGGGTGGGATAGATCACCCAGCCCTCCCTTTTCTCACTTCCCTCCTCTGGCCTCATTCAGATGCAGCTTGATCTTGTACTTGAAGCTTTTGTGAATAAGTTTATGCTTTCTCTCTACACTTGGCATAAAAATAGCAGGTACCAACATGAGCAGCTTCTGACGACAGGCATTAGAACCTCATTCATTTTATACAGTTTTTGAATAATGGGTACTGAAATAAATACAGGCCAACTGACAAGGTCTCTAAGAGAAATTATAGTGAGAAACTGAACCCTACCCCAAATGACTGTCTAGCCCTGTCTCTGGCAGTCCTGTGTTACCCCAGATGCAAGTGGAGAGTCTCTTGGGCAATGGAAGATGCCACTATAGTGATGCCTTACCCAGCTCCATGTGTGTGCAATGTACATATCTGTATGTGACCTGGCTTCCTTATTTCCCATCATAGTGAGTAGGAAAATAGGTTCTACAGTCAGTCAGTCAGCAGAACAATTCAGCAAAGCAGTTTTAAACTTGGTTTTGGCATGAGACAAGTCACTCTCCAACTCCATTCACTGTCTGTGATGGAAAATGAAACAAACATTCTACTTATAGATGGTTATGCTGCATTCACCTTTGCCTTTGGCCACCCAGAACACCAGATTTATTAGGGCAGAAGAAACATAGAGAGGAAATGTCATAATAAACCCTAACCCGAGCCATCCTTCATCAGCTGCATTAACGTGTGTTTGAACAACTTGCTCCATCTCCTAAAATGAGAAAAATACCTTTGATTTGGAGATTTAATGGTTCCTACCTACAAGGACACAAAAGGAAAGCTGAGGGGAGTGTTCTTTGAAAGATACTGAATGAAATGGCTGAAGTAGAAGAAACTTCTGAAGCAAACAGAGGCTTTGCCACTTTCAGACCGCGGATGGGATAGAAAAAGTGACCAGAACAAAGACCCTTTCATTCTTTAAACACTTTCAACTTAAAGAAGACCTTTAAGTCTCTTCAGAAGACTTCCAGTGTGACTAGCCAAAAGAGCAGCAAGATCTTGTTGCTGAGGACTAAATACTTATGCTCAGTTTTGATGGTTATATATATAAGTAACAAAGCTTGTCTCAGCTGCTGACTTTTCTACCGCTGCCCAGGTCTATCAACTTGGCAACACAACAGAGGAGAAATGTGGCTTGTGCAGGACATCCTCTCCATCCTCTTATTCGAGTATTTATCAGTAATTATGCACTGGATTGAAAGATTTATGGGAATGTGGACATGTTCTAAACTACCAAAAGGGAACTGCTCTGGTGTAACAAGGTTGAGGTCTGATTCTTGTTCCTTCAACAGCTTTTTTTTTTTCTACTTATAATTAACTATCTAAGGAATGACAGAGTCGAAAATTACCTCCAAGATTCTCCATTTCCAAAGAAATCTTTTCTCTTGCATGCTGCAATTGGCCTCCTTTCTGTTAACTCATTCTCTTCAGTTTCTGCATATATGTCCATTCAGTTTCAACAGAAATGATGCACAACCTTCCTACAAAGTATGCTGTATATTTTGATGTTTAAAGCAGTATCTAGTAGAGTGAATCTGTGGGTTCAAACTCCCACGAGTCCAGTATTTGGATTTCCTATCTCCTCAGCAAGAGCTCCAACTCAGCAATACCTAAGAGAAGAAAATGTCATTGCTGTATGTGCCTGTGTGCATGGCTTAGAGGAAAAAAAAAAGAGACTAAAAGCAGTATCAGACTCTGAAGTTCAGTTCTGAAAGATTATATATCTGTAGCCTTGAGTTCAGTGACAAAGTCAAGCCAGATTTTGAAGTCCCGTTCACTATCTCAAGCAGTTTTCTGTTGCATAAGTTTTACTCCAGCAGCTGTGGCTCTTTCATAAGCTAATTGGCTATTCTGGGCATATCTTACACAGGAAGACTCAAGTGGTTTTCAGTGGAACTCTACTGCTGCAAAACATAGCAGAAATGGTGGTTCACAAAAAATAATAATAAAAAAAGTTATTCCCACATATTTGCAATCATACCTTTTTGTTTTTTTGAAGGGCTAAATTCCTTTGCTACATCCACCTCAGAACTACAGAAAAATGTTTCGTATCAGTTACCTTTCCTTCCCTTTTGCGCAATATTTACTTCACTTGTAGGTAAAGTAGAAAATGATTCCTTTTGTCTATTCTTCCTTCACATCTAAGTATTGTTCTTATAGATGAAATGACTTATATCTGATATTTCTGTAGTGACACAACCACCTCTGGATGATTCCCAGAGCTGTGAGTCTATATCATTCCCCTTTTAGCTTCTGCCTTAGGGTAAAATCAACTTTCCTTAGAACAGGAAATGGAAAGGTTGCTCTTCTTCACTGTTCTGCTCAGAATATTCTTTTCTTTTGGAAGCCGATTAGTTCTTATTATTATCCAAATTCATTTAGCCCCCTGTAGAACTCATACTATTTCAATGAGGTATGCTCTAACACAAGTTCATCTGATCTAGTGGTGCTGTTGTCAAATAATTATTTTGAACATTACCTGCTGATTCCTTCAGAATCCCTCCTTCAGATGAATTTCGTTGTATTCTTCCGCATTTTCCCAAATATAAGTCATGTATAGAATTCTTATCATTAAAAATATATGCAAATCCTTAAGCTATTCTTGTAAAATTCTGACTAAAACCTGAACTGGAGAAGAAATTAGAACTTAAGTGGGCAACAGAGTTTATTTTTCCTGAGACTTCATATCTCCAATCAAGTCAATGGTATGAGGAGGCAGATCACTATAGGAAGTCAAGATTCTCCACATTTGTAAACAAATTTTATTTTGTCAAAATTAATCTTGTCATCTGATGTGTGAACCTTTTCTTACAGAAACAAATTCTTTCGCAAAGAAACGAATTATTGGTCACCAATTTGAAAGATTATTTGGCTTGCTGTTTAGGACGTTCATCTGTGAACAACAGCACAATAAAACCTCCTAGTCTACATGAAAGCACTAACTTGAATCTTAATCTCTTCCAAGCTCAACCATTCTGTGATTCTGTGATTCTGCCATAGCTGCCAAGGGCTCTCACTGTTGATAAACTTATTATATAGTAAATAATGAAGTTTTCCTTAAAGTTTAGTAAAAAATATTCCAATGCCAAACCATTTCTTGTATTTTCCAGTTTTAGATGGAGTCTGGCAATCACTCTACAATTTCATATTCACCTCCCTTTCTGAGGGCTGGCTAGATGAACAGGTCGCTAGTAGGAAAATGATGCTGGAGATTTGAGACAGCTTTAGCTATTCCATGGTACCTGACTGCTTTTTAATACAGAGAATCAATTCAAAACCACCAAATCCTGCATCAGTTGAATAAAATACCATAAGATACCATAAGATTAAAATTTAAGAAATTTTTGGAAGAGTTCAGAGTAAATCATAAAGTTGACCAGGAATAGTAGTAGGTGACCACAAGGTCAATGTCACCTGAGGCTTTGGAAGCAACATCCTTGCATATTTAATTCTTCATTCTTCAAAAGCAATCTCTGATATGACTGTAGTGAGAGTACCCCATCCATCTGGGTATTTCTTTATGACCAAAGGAAAAAAAAAAGAACAAATGCATTTAGAGAAGAGTGGGGACTTGAGAAGGATCAGTTTAAAAGGAGAGATTAAAAGTACCGAACACAGCCCTGAGGGAAGGCAAGAGTCTACAAACATTGGAAAATTGCAGGCATTAAGGACTGAAAACAAACATCTGAGGTACTAGTAAAGGGTTTAGTTAGATCCCCTTTTCCCATGCGAAACTGTGGGTGAATTTCCAGATAAACTTGTTTAGAGTTTACTCATTAGTTTATAATAGTATTGTGAACAACATTGTGTGGGAATTTGAAAAATACCAGCATGGTACCTAAAAATATATATGGGTGAATTGATTTAAGAAGTAATTCTATACAAGCTGAGAGATAGTTTAGTATAATCAGCTTTTTCCATCGATAACTCAGAGGATGTCACAGATTATTAAAAGCAGATACTTCTGGCCACTTGACTACTAGTTTTTTTTGCTGATCAGGAATATAAAAGGTAGGTGTTAAAATCAACCACAGGAGGGCTCTTGCATTATTTCCCTGCAAAAATTTAAACATATTGAGGATAATAAAAGGAGGAAATCTCTTCAAGCAAGCATAGACAGAGGTTGCAGGGATCAAATCAATCTGTGCTCCAGCTGCACACTGATCAGAATACTACTCTCTTAACTAAGGAAGATAGTCTTCAGAAGAAATATTTGGGGATGGAGCTGATGCTCAGAGAATATGTTCATTCTTGTATTGATCTGGGGGAAGGAGTTGACTGCTCTTCCCGATTTTATATGCATTTCATAACATAATGGCAACGGACACAGCTCAAGAATATTATTAGAATTTTGGAAAAAAATATTTCTTTTCATTGGCTTACTCAAAAAAAAAATGAAAATAGTGAAGGTAGAAGAAGGAGTTTGTTGTTCCATGGCAGCACAGTGGCCCTAGAAAACTAGCTTCAAAAGGCAGTTCTGAATGCAGCAGAATGGGGACTTCCCCTCTGATATATTTCTCTTTGACTGAAGCACTAAGTTTCTTCCTGTCACTGCAGAGCTCATCTCATGTGAGATGATCATCTATCAGCACTGTGGCAATGTCCTTCTCTCTCTATAGATATGGAAGGTGACTCAAGTGATTAAACTCATAAGTAGATACTTGCTAGGTTGATAAATCCATATCTTAGAATTGAATTCCTCAGTTTAACCCATGAGTGATCAAACCACCAAGATGTGAACAGCTTTGAGAAGATTTGAGTTTCTTTCTGCTTGTTCTTTTCTGCCAGAAATTCTCTCCTTGTCTATACTGATGAATGGTATCTTTTGTACATCACACTTCCTGGTAATATTTTCCAAAGGGGAAAAAAAAAATTAATTTGGTAATTCATGACCAGTCATTTGGGATACGAATGGCTCAGGTGGCAGCCCTTCTAGAGATGTCTATTTTTCAGAAGCATTCACCCCGTTGGGTATCAGGCTTCAACGGCAAATCCATCCGCAGGTGCCACCGTGAGGGATGTGAGCAGCGTGCAACGCTGCCATGTTTGCACGTCTGCACCTGGCCTATCTCGAGAATCTGTCCCCACCACGGCTGCCCCCTGGCACTTATCCCTTTTTCTGGCCTCTGATGTTTTTTTACAAGCCCCCGAGGCCCAGCGTGTCTGGTGATCGGGAGAGCCAGCCACCAAGCCGCAATGAGCAGTAATCATGTGAGGAGAATTCCTTCAGAGTCCCCCCGATTTGTCCCTGTCCCCCTCCCCTCCGGAGTGCTTGCTCTTTCATACTTCATTGGAGAATTGTGTTATCTCCATGAGATGTGACCGGGCTTAGCACAGGAATGTCTGCAGCATCACACAGCCTCCTGCAGGAGACACGGGAATGGGACGAATTTCCTAATTGGAAGGAACAGGGGCTCTCCTCCTTGACTGAAGGAAAATATATATAATATATATTTAAAAAAAAAATAGAGATGGGGAAGGGAGAATGGGGAAGAAAGAGAAAAAAGAGAGAGCAACTTTTTTTTCCTCCCTTCTTCTCCTCTGAAGGAAGCAGCAGTGTCTCCTTGCAGAACGACAACCCTCAGGATACAGCAGTTGTCTTCAAATCTGTGACCATAAAAAATCATTATCTCTGTGAAATACAGCAATTTGGGAGATAATCAAACAGTGACCAGGGGGCAGAGCTGCCAATCTGAAGGATTATGCTCTGTGCACGCTTGATTCTGTCTGACCTTCCTCCGAGCCAGCTGTCAGCTTGGCGAAAACGCACACGGATCGACTCAGGGCACATTCATTAGACTGTCTTCGGTGAAGAAGTCATTTGCATAAAACCCCAGCTTTCTTAATTAGTACTTCATTTTTCCCTTGACTTATTTTGTGGCTAAGTTCACTCGTTTTTTTCTTTCTTTCTTTTTTTTTTTTTTTTTTGACTTGCTGAAAAATAAAATAGGGGAGGAGAATTTTTCTTTTTTTTTTAATATGGGGGCAGGAGGGAATATGACTTGCAAATTAACTCAGTGATAATTAGCCTATTAACATTTTCAGAGATGTAGGAGGTTTCCGAATGTTAAAAAAAAAAAAAAAAAGAAAAGAAAAAAGAAAGGAGGAAAAAAAAAAGTGGTAGGGGGAATATTGTAGTGGAAATTTATTATCTAAACTTATAGACTGAGCACATTCAAACACTGGGAAAGAGAAAAGACCATAAAATCCATGTGTTGAAAAATCTCTCTGCTTTTACTGTAGTGCATACTTTTCACTCATTTTCAAAGAGTACTTGGAAAAAATGCTACTTTATTCTTCTCATGGAAAAGCAGTGAATTTTTTTTATTTTAGAACAAATATTATATATTTTTCCCCATACAGTTAATATTGGGTGAGCTGTTTGGATTAAGAAACAGTTGACCACATGTTGCAGTTTTATCAAGACTTTTTTCATGTGTGCCAGCAATTGTGTCCACCTCACCTAAATGCTTCAAGATCATAGTTGTATCAAAATAAACCCTAAATTGTTATATTGATATTAAGTATTCCATTAAGATGTATGACTTTATACTCATTTAAATTTGTTATGTGATTTTTAGGAACAAACATCCACAGGAACGAATGGGAACAGAACAAAGAATGTTTGGAGGGGAGGGAGATACCAATTCAGTGACCATTATCAAATTTGTTCTTTAGCACAAAGTTGATGTTAATGATCCTTGTTCTTTGCTTGATATCCTACTCTGGTCCAATGGAGGAAGGTGTTTCAGGGTGGTTCTAGGTTCAATCACAATGTAACGACTCAGATTTCTGCACCAAAATTGGATCAAAAGATTGTACAAGTGAAGAGAAATTGGCAAGGCCAAGGACCACCCGTGTCACTGATGAAGCAGAAAACCAGCAGAGAGAAGAGGCATACACATCATGGAAGGCTGCTTTCACAGCAAGCATTTTCTTAATTAATTTTAAAAAATATTTATACTCCTCTGTGTATGTATATTAACAATAATATTACTAGGAAGACAAATTAATGCAATACACATGAAATGCATCTAGACTTGTTATAGGCAGCATGAACAAGACTGTAGCGAGTTCCTACTTCTGTGAATTACACAAATCTATGGAATAATTGACAACAGTGCTTTCCCTTCTCTTTTCAGCTGAGGGGGAGCTTCACGGCCTTGCTGCAAAGAACTTCTATGTTGCTGAAAAAAAGAGTTCAAGTTTTTTCCCTCTAGCGATATATAATCACAGTATTTCAAATGAGCTAAGGGCATCAAGAGTTATGGAGGTCTAATGCAGATGGCACAGAAGTAAACAGAAATATTCTGCTCCATATGTGCCACCTTTGCACAATTTTTCTCCAGTGAAATTTGGAAGTTTATGGGTATCTGTCAGAAGTCTAGTGTTCAAAAATTGCTATCCTTAATGTCTAGACCAAAAACACACAATTATTATCAGTCACCCAAGTAAAGCTGGACAAAAATAGGAAAAATGTCTACATTGTCTTATCCAACATGAAGAAAAATCTCTTATGTATTTTCCGATTCCTTTTTATATTTCCAAAATTTGATCTTTTCTTTTTCCCATGTACCAAAATAGATTTTTTTCTCTATCCTAGTTTCTTATGATTTCTTTTTTAATATTTCAGAGTTTAGGAAAAGCCACATTATAACACATGCTGGAAATCTGAACTCTACCATGTTACAGACTTGTCCACTGCTTGGCACAGTGCTTGATTACTATATATGAAGCAAAGGAAAAGTTTCAATCTTTTCTTGGGAGTGTCTATAAATGTGTACTAAGACTGATTTTTTTCCATCTCATTGAGAGATGAGATGGAGAGATGGATGCATTTGGAGGCACAATCTCACATTCTAAGCAACAACAAAACATAGGGAAATGGATTCTTCCTCTCCCTGCAAATAGGTATGTCTCCATTAAATCTTTCAGTTTTAAAGAAATTGTAGAGTTCATGAGATTTCGTCAGAAGAGTTTCCTCTAGTTTTATGTACTTATTCTCATATACAAGGCTGCCAAAAAGCTTAATTTGGAAAGTTCAGCACTGGGGAAGTGCTGGATTTTGGAGCCAATCAATACACTGTCCCTTTCTGAATTATGCCACTCTACTTCCCAAAAGGTGCTGTGTAGACCTAATACACTCTCCTCCTCCTAAGATTAAAATGTCCTGGAGGAGCCTTTGATAATCTTCTGTAACCTTCTCTTACTCTGCAAAAAATTACTGGATTGCCAAATATGAAACTAATGGAAAAACATAGCTGATTTCATAATCAGACTTAAAGATGCAGAAGTGGTTCCCAATTTAGTTTCTAGGAGCAGTCCAAAATCTAATTATAACCTTGTCCCACTGTTGTTATGCCCTCCTGCTGAGCCCTCACTCAGCACCTTCCTTCAACTCTGAGTGTTTATTTCCCCATCCTCATGCTGCTGACTCGCACCTATCACTGCTTCACTCATATTATCCCGAGCTCTCTCCTTATTCTAGTTCCCTCTGAATTAAGGCTGCAGTTCCTCTTGTCCTGTCTGCCCATTGTGGAGGGTATCTCTGAAGGGGTATCATGGTACCCTTTGTTTCAGCTCAGCCACAACAGAGGAAATGTCACATTCTCCAATGTAAGTAAAATATTCATATATGTCTAAGAGCAGCCATCAGCTGATAGTTGATTCAAGACAGTAACAGTCATTCTTGGTCCTATCAAAAATTTTATTTTGCCCTTTCACTCTATGTGACAGTTATCTTTTTTGTTTGACTTAACTTTCCAATTCCAGAATTATACATTTTGTCTGAATTATATTTATCATATTTATTTATCTGAATTATATATTATCAAGTCCTGCCATACCACTGGAAGCAGATAAGTATGTCAAAGCTGTAATCAATTCCAATTAAAGTTTAAAAAAAATTATGATGGGATGAATTGTTCTCTCTAGGTTCCAGTGTCTCTTTGCTGACCGTTGCTAAGTTAGTCAAGGCACATTACTATTACAAAACTACAGTTCAGTGAGATGGGTCAAGAGATTAATTGACTGCATGATGCAACAGATAATGGCCTTGAAATAATTCTTGCTATTATAGTAATTCAAAAATATAATAATAATGATAATTTTAAAGGCATAAGGTCACATTCCAGTTTTCAAATTCATTTGCATATCATGTGTAGAATCACTTATTTTACTACAGCTGCTGGAAAATAGAGCAGTGTTGCAGTGATTCTATAATGAATGTGGATCTTTGATGTTTTCTCAAAACTGCAAGCTGTTGGTACCCAGAATATGTTAAAGATTTTTCAGTGTTTCTGTATGTGATATCATATTATTTTCTTACATTATTTTGTGATTGTTAAAGCTTTGGGGCAAGGAATGCCTAAATTTTGGGTGAAGACTCTGTGAAAAATACTCCACCTGGTAATAACTATCTCTCTTCCAGCCCACTCTTTGTCACCTTTCAGACTTGTGGAAATTCCATGATAAACATTATGTATGGGAGCAACTTAATGAACAAATTTCAAAATAAGCCTTGATTCTTGAAAAAATGATTTTGTATAATAGCAAAGATGAGTAAACTAAGAAAGTAAATATGCTGCCATGTCTTCATTGGACTTAAGAAACATTTTACCCAGATTACTAAAGATTGGTTATTTCTTCAACATTTTACATCACCTCTTCTCATTGGAACATTTTATACCTTGAAATGTTGGATTTTTTTTCCTTTTCCTTGCTATTTCTTCTCTCTCTAAAGTACTAAAATTTAACCCAGATTTCCCTACTGCAGTCTATATCCATTACATCTTGCTCTGTCCTAGCTGGCTAATGAGAATAATTATTGAACTGTTTTTCAGTGTGAATCACCTACTCAGGCTAAAATAAAAACTGCCAATCTCATATTCAGTGAAAATCCTGAGTCTGGCCAACAATCACAGTCCCTGAAGTAAAATAACGGGGTTTTATTTACTAAGGTCTTCAGTCTATTTTATTGTTTTTTATTGGCATTGAAATAATACTTGGGCAAGATTATATTGCATCTTTTTTAATATGGCTGTTTAAAAGCTCACAATTAAAAAGCTTCTGTTAATGCTCTGATACTGCCATCAGAATTGGAAGGGGATTAGTACCAGTGTTCTGTGACAGTAAAGCATGCACATACTACTAAACACACACTCACTTGGATGATTATTTCCAGAGGGAAAAAAAAATGGGACGTGGAAATAGGATTCTTTCCAAGATGCTCCAAGCATCAGCCAAAGGGGCAGACTCTTTGTGTTGCCTTGGCAGAGCCAAGCTCTCAGCTGGTATAAAACCAGTGTACCTGGCTCTTATGTCATCGTTTGCCTTAGTGTAACTGGAATATCAGCAGAGTGTGTAATGCTCAGCTGAGGCACAGGTCTTGGAACCACAGCCAGACTGGTGAAGCTCTGCCCTTTCCAGACTGCTCTGCATTATTCCTAAAGAGAGGTGACAAAATTATCACGGAATGGCGACAGAGATGGGCTGTGTAAGATATAACATGTATGCATGAGAGAAGGAAGAAAAATACAGAAAATTATAGAAGAAAACATTGTTAGATTTTCATGAATTTGCTCAATAGTGGGTCAAAGAGGAGAAATGAAGGCCCCAAAAAGAAGTGGGGAGGAAAAAAAAAATGCAAGAAAACAGCTATGTTGTGCAAAATAGCTCCCTCAGAATCGGTGGATTACTTTTACCAACTCAGAAAATATTCAAAAGTGGTGGTTTCTGTGCAAGGCAGTAACATGTAGAAGCAGGCTGTGTTAAAACCCATGTCCACAGTTAGGGAGGAACAATAATATTGGAGCGAAGGTATGGGAGATCAAGAGCTTAGGACACAGTTAGTTTTGCCATAGGATTTGCATTTGACTGTGGCATTACCTGAGCTCCGCATGACTCAGCATCTGCTCTGGGAAACATAGCTCACCTTTCTTCATCTAGTGCATAAATTTCTCAAGAACTGTGGATTACCACGTGTTTATACCATTTCTACCTTGGATGGCTTCTAAGATTACATGGAGCCTTGGAGTATGAAAATCATGGTGTCAGATGGATGGGTTTCTCCTTACAGGATTTACTAATTCTAACTGCCAATGACAGAAGCACAATTCTGCCAGAGGAGTAACTCATAAGTGAAGCTGTCATCCCACCAACACAGTCCTGGTCCTAATCCATGCAAAAGAGTAACAGTCTCCTACTGCCTCTTGTCAATGGAATTACACTGCAGGCATAAGAAGAAAAAAAAATATTACTTAAATATAGGTGCCTAATACCATTTGAGCAACACAGGGTATCAAAACCATCCCCACGAGACTGAAGAGGACTCACATGATCCTGCAACAGCAATCAGAAGAGAAACAGGATACCCCAGAGCATCCAAAATACATCCAATTCTTACTCTTAGGTACCTGAGACCCACTCAGGATTTTAACTCAAGGAATTTTACACTTATCTGATCCTAGCAGCACCTCTTAGACCAGTGCCTTTATTGTAATTTCTGCATTTCTTTTTTCAGAAGAAAAAAACTGTAATGAAAATGTTCTGAATAATTTTAAAGATTATGGTTTGACTGATTTTATTAAGAAATTTCTTGCTGTCTAAGGTTCTGTAAATTTTATAGAAAAAAGTTAAAATCACATAATTATTTTCAGAATAAAATATTTTAATATTATTTTATATTGTAAAATAAAATTTTTTATTCCGTTTTAAATTAAAAGAGAGCTAAAAGAGAGCTATATGCCTTTTTCCCCCAGTTACACTGCTGGTCCATTTGAAGTGTTTATATAGGGCATAATTAGAAAGGTAACAAAGATATGAGGGTGTCAGACTTTTTTTTTTAGAGGATTTTGGCAGTTACAAATGAAAATATTTGTAGTTTCTATGGTAAAAGCATGTAGAACTGAATAAGGAAGGAGATGTAGCTCTTTAAAATAGTAGATGGTAGCAGACAAAAGTTTTTATCTATATATCTGTGATATATATTTTTAAATCACCTGTGATGGAGACATTTTCACCTATACAGTGACTTTGAGTGTAGTGGATTGCTTGACAGGTGATGACACCAACAGTGGTGATACAGAACCTATTCTTCATAAATCAAAAATTACACCAAATATAATATCAAAATAGGATGTTTTAACTTCAGTTCCTCTAAAAAACTAAAAGCAAAGAAAGACAGGAGTGTTTTGTCACTTCGGTGTAAAAGAGAAGGACATGAGAGAGCTCAGTAGAGTTACTCCAGAGTTGCACCCATATAAAGCAAACCATAATTTCAGTCATTTCTATTGAATTGAATTAAAATGCAACTTGAAATTACTTCAATTGCTTAGACATATTTATCAATGCTGAGTGCCCTCTCACAGGCAGGACTTAGTATTAAAAGACTTGAGTTCAAAACCTCCCTGTACCTTCTGTGCTCCTACCATGAAAAGGACTAGAGCTTGTCCTATTTGCACTCTGAATAAATGAGTCTGATAAAAATCAGGGACGAGGAAATGAGATTGTCCCCTTCGTTAAAGTCCCGGGAATGAGGCACAGAACAATTAAATGCTCCAGCTAAGGTCACATTGCAATTTGCAGTCCATAGCACATCTAGGCTTTGAACACATCTCTCAAGTTTCACAGTCAAAGCAATCTTTGTTTTTATTTCTTTTCTTCTTTTGTCTTTTAACAAAGCAAAATATTTCTGCTTCGCATTCAGTACATGACATGAAAAATGCAACTGAAGAAAAATTATAGCTTAATGGTTCTCTGTTTACTTAATTTCTTCTTTTTTGCATTTAGAGAGATAGGGCTTTCTTTTGTTTTATTTTGTCAGCTTTTTCCTTAGGTATCAAATTGCAATCTTACATAAATCCAAATAAAATAAAATAAAATAAAATTGCTACCTAAATACCATTACCTGAAATTTTTAAACATTAAGACTTCAAAAGGGTTAATTAATTACATTAGCTGTGTCATTATCCTGGCAACATTTTGCCAGAGGGCGTATGGATCTATTCAGCTGCTGAGTTTGAAAGAGCTGTGTCCTTCTCTCACAGAAGAAAATTCATCAGACATTAAAAACATAGTCATTAGCAGAACATATTGTTTTCTCTCTACCAGATTGGAGAACATCAGATGGAATAATCAAAGCAAATATTAAATAAATACTTTTTTAAAAAAAAAAATCTGAAACCCAGAACTCATTGTAATTCACAAGAGATATTTTCATGATAAATGGTAACTGCTCATTATTTACTGAATATGGAGAACCAAAATTCTGCATCATTTCACATATTTATAATCAAAAGTACATGGAATATATTCCTGATCTACAAAGACAAAATGATATTGTCACTTTTACTTATATAGCAATTTATACATATTTATCTGTATTTATAAATATAGAAAAATTAGTAAGGTATAGAGAAGGGCAACAAAGATCTTTAAGGGTGTAGAATGAGTTTTACATTTAGGGAGATAAAATAAACTAAGACTCTGAGACTCTTTAGATGGGAAAGATTGGCTATTTAAGGATGTAACAAAGCTCTATAAAATAAGCATAGAGGAAGAAAAAAAGAACAAATCTTTGTTATTTCCCATAGAAGAAAAATGAGGAGGTGTCAGGTGTTATCTGAAGGTGGGTTCTAAATGTTTAAATAAAAGTGCCTCTTCATGCAGCACGATTGTACTATGAAGCTCATCGTCACAGGGGCTGCGAGTGTTCAGAGTGTTCGCAGGTTCAAAAATCAATGAGATACAAGCATGGGAGGAAAAAAACACCATAGATTATCATGAACAAAGGAATAACCCCCTGGTCAGGAAATTGCTTAGCCACAGATTGCAGGAAACTGGAAAGCTAAAATGTGGGAACATCAATGTATGTTTTCTTTTTATGCTTTTTCCCAGCCGGCAGTCATTACCGGCCATCGCTGGAGACAGAAGGCTGGTGGAGATGCTCTTTGGTCTTCCTGAATGCATCTTCTTTTTCAAAGCAGAATTAGTCTCAAAATCCTTAACCCTACAGGAATCGGAAATATTCTATAATTTACATACTTATCCTATGTTTTCATGTGGGTCTTGAACAAATCCCTGCAAGTTTATCTTTTCTGCAGTGTGCCTGGCAGCACTTTTCTGGGTCGCATGATGAGGAAGACATCAGATGCCTTTGATCGTTTGGAAAGACCTTTTATGCCTAAAGAAGCAGGAAATGCAATGCTAGAAGTTGCAGAAGCAGAGGTAACATCACTCCATCTCTCTGGTGCCAAGGACAGAATGCCAGACATGAGACTGAAGAGCTGCTTCCTACTACAGGATTACTCTCAGGACAAGACAAGAGTCTTAGTCCTTCTACAGGACTGTCTTCTAAGAAACTCTAAATTAGGGTTACTTCTCCACCATGTTACGCATCCGTCATTATGTACTTTAACTAAAAGCTTCCAAAAGGGACCTAGGAGAAACTTCTGATCAAAATACAATAAAATAAATCTCCTTTTTGATCGAATAGGGCTGAACTGTACAAAAACTGCTCACATTTATGAGGTTACATGCTGATGTTGTTGCTATTTAGTGATGGATTTACATGGAGAAGCACTCACAGTCCACGAGAGCACTTTTGATTTCATAGTCTGATTTCAGTTATTTTCCCCAAGGCATGCACAGGTGCCTGGAGTGGAATAACAATAAACCCAATAGTTTGAAATGCTTTCTAACTACATCAGCACAAAGGTAAAAAAAACTAACTTTGCATGAACGTCTTTGATTCTGGCATAGAGGTAGAAACACAAGCCGCAGTGGGCAAATAATAATTTTCAGAAGTATATAAATCAGTTAGATTTGAGTAGCATTCACAATATCAGCAAAAGGCAGCATCTTGACCCCCAGGCCATTCCCTGACAAAGCTCAGAACTCTGGAAACAACTGAAGAAAACTCAAAAAAAAGACTCAAAAAGTGATCACAATTTTTCCAGTAGAACAAAAACACAAGTACTTTCCCAAATGTTATGCACAGAGTTAACTTTAAATGTCATAATGGTTCCGTTGCAATTTGCAGAAATGTTACCATTAAAGCTGAACATATGCACAGGATTTTTTGATTGTTATCCTTTTTCTTTGCTGTTGTTTTTCAGAGATCTAAATAGCAGGCACTATTTTTTTTTCTAATAAAATATATGCTAGTGATATACATTGCATGAGTATAAGCAAGAAATCTAGAAATAATAAGAAAATAATTTTGTTATTTATATGGAGAATATTTTGAGGATAAAAAATGAAAAACACTGACAATGGTGGCTTCCAAACCTATCGAAGAGGAAAAATTGGTAATCAGCTTTGTAAGCAGTTAATTTTGAAGTGGTAGTTGATGGAAAGGAATTTGGTAGGATCCAATCACTTGAAGCAGGAAACAGTGTCCAAAGCTGATCTGTAGACATGTGGTAATAAATATAATAGATATATATCTCTTCGATATCCTATGATTAATGTTCACATAATCCTGGGCATGACATCTGAAACATCCTGGGAGTGGAATCAGATCTGGATGAATGGGCAAAAATATTATATTTACTCAGATTGTTAGGACAAAGCACCAGCTTCTTTAAAATCTCATACCTGTGTGCCATGTCTATACCCTTCAAAATATGTGAATAAACAACGTTGGATAAGAAATCATGTTTTTTCTTGTGAATGGGCTTTTCAATCTTAAGAAGGTCTGTTTCTAGATTGCTAGGAAATATGGAGGTTAAGGCAGGTTATTAGAATTGGAAAATTGATTTACAAAGGTGTTTTGGTCACTAATAAGCACTTGGGATTCAGTTTCCTTGCTTTATGTAGATACCAAGTGCCATTTGAGATGCTAAAGATGTCCAGAACATCTGTAAGAGAGAGCTAGATCTGACTCAAGATATTTGGAAGGCTAGCTCTTCTGAAGCCACGACTGGAAACTACTGCAAATCAAATGGCACTGGTAAACTGAAAGGTCTACAAACAGATGACTAATTCTCCTTGATAGTCAAATTACACTACATCATCAGCCTAGATAGCCTGTATATTTTTACACACACACACACACACACACACACACACACATATATATATATATATATATGTGGAGAGACACAGAGGGAGAGAGAGAGAGTTTATATGCACTTTTGATCAGACAAGGCTACCTGGTTCTGCACTCAGGACGGTCACAGATTGCTGCACATCATATATGATATTCGTTTGCATCTTATGATCATATGGGTACCCAAGGCTAAAGATACTGATGTTGAGACAACTTTGAGAATCCCCTTTGTCCTTTGTACAAGCATGACATTACTGCTGCAGATCTGACCTGTTGATTGTCACATAGATATTGGACTGAGCCCAGTATCTAGTGCAGTGGCTTTCAGTTTCTTTTGAAGAAAGAAGTCAAGAGTTGAAGTCAAGTCACTTCTTTCTTCAAGAAAGAAGTCAAGATATATCAAGAGCAAAGTTGACCAGTAAATATTTGAATACATATTGTCAAATATCATAAATTAATAACTACAAATGTAAAATAAATTATATAAATATATATAAAATATAAATAATAAATATATAACAGTCTTTGGAACAAGATCTGAAGTGCCTAAACACTTAAACACTTAGTGCCTAAACATTGACCTAGAGTTATGCTCGTTTGCTGCCCTTTCTTTGGTATAGCGCGTCCGAATTTATTTTCTATATGAAAACTTCAACAAAATCTGGCTGGGAAATTTGTATCTTCTAAAGCTGACAGTGCAGTTATGTTCCGGTTCACATAGGAACTGATCTGTCCAGTTAGTATTTTGGATGGATATTTACAGGGCTATCCTGTAACTGTCCATCCCAGTGGAGCTTCCTACCAAAATCGAAACAGCAGGCTTAGCTTCCAATAGTGAAAATCACCTCTATGCAAGCAGCTAACCTGTACATTATGCACATAAGAATTTTCATTCACGTATTTTTAAGGAGATTCAACTAACAGTCTAGATTTTCTACTAGAAGTCCACAGAGAACAAATTGCATCTATGGTTTATGATCTTGATGGCTGAAAGTTATGATGACAGAAATTTATAATGTGGGAATTTAAGTTATGTGTGGAAAATAAATAACTTACTCCATGAATATTCCGCATAATCTGAATTGTGTATGGGTGGGGGAGATACTTTTAACTCTAGATCTCTTTTTTTTTTTACTTTCCTTGCTTTTTCACAGATAATATATTGGAGAAAATGAAATATTAAAGAGAAGTATTATAGAATGGATTTTTTGTTTCACCAGGGGATGACAAATGAAGTAGAGCAGATACCTGTTGAGTTCATAGAGCCGATTCATCAGACTCCTGTTTGACCCACAGCTGTCATCTTCCTACAAATTAATGTTTACCACTTTTAAACTCCTTCGTCTTGGGGAGAGATGAGAGAGAAGAGGAGGGGAAGCAAGAAAAAAACTAAAAGAGAGGCCATGGCAATATGAAGAATTGCTGAGAACCTACTATATCATGAGCTAATTATAGCTCAGGCCTGTCCGAATGTCACTCTGCAATGGTGAATTATAGGCGTGAGGCTACAGCTCTTCACTTTCTTACTCATAACTAAATCAGAATCCTTTTAAGTTTTAATTAATCTGCTTAGCTTTAGTTGTGAGGGAGTAGGGGAGAGGGGGAGAAAAGCAGATTAACCCTTTAATTGCCCAGTACTTTCACAGTTTCTCCTCTTGGGCTAATTTTTCCTTAAGCACCTGAGGGAGTCAGCATTATCTGTCTGATGTTAGGGCCTATTAGGCAGTGATACATACATACATACATATATATATGTATATATACACCTTTTTTCTTTAATTTGCCAGTGTCTGACTAGTCCTTTCTATTTCATTATCAAAAACCAATTAATTTTCTGTAAAAGTATCAAATTAATTGCAAAATACTACGGAACTATAAAGAATGATAGAATTTCTCTCTTCTCTCCTCCCATCCTAGCCTCATTATGGGAAACGTGTTCGGCCCCTTGGCATGAAAGCCCTATTAAAAGACTGAAGACGGTCTAACTCCTCATTTAAAATTCATCTGGTGGTGTCAGGAGGCCTATGTTATGGGGCTAGGTCCGTTTCTATACACAGGGACCATTTTGCAATTCCCTGGCATAGAAAAATACAGGCATAAAATCATTAGAAGGGAGAATGGAGGAGACCGCAGGAGGACACGTAGTTCATGTGCCCCACATGTTCACCAAAAATTCAAGACATGAGTGCTATATGGTAATCCACTAGGTAAACCACTTCAGTTTTTCATAGTTCATACTATTATAAATTTCCCCTATTGCAGTTTAATATCATAATTATTTTGCCCATATTCATTGAATACGGAGGATGGCTTTCTCTTTCTTCTTTATATCAGACTTTTAACTATTTGAAGACTATCAGTATATCTTCTTCAGTCTTCTCAAGACTCTTTTGTCTCATTTCTTCATTTTTCATCTCTATACATAGCACCCATTCTGACTATTCTACTCCAATGGTTAAAGTTGCAACAGTAGGAATGGAACCTCTCTACAGACTGAAAACCTCCAAAAGACACAGAACTATGGTTTACATCCTTGATTATAGGTGTTACTCTACCTGTTCTTCATCTGCCAGTTCTAGACCATGAGGTCTCCCTGGGTCCTATATTATTTCTGCTATGTCTGTGGAAACACATCTGAAATGGCAATAGTTTATGGCCTATCTTCAGGCAACTGAAAACTATTATTCAGCTACATGATTAAGCTACATGATGTTCTGGGATCCTTTTACTTGTGAGTAGATGAGATCTCTGTTGGCTCTATTGGAAACTTAGATGGTTGGTATTCATAGTGCCTTATATTTTCTAAAGGAAACACTGCAAAGATTGAAACCTCTGAAATTTATGTAAGGAACTTTACTCGTGTGGGCAGTTCTCTTCAAAGACATGAGTATAATGTTTTCAGTTGCTTTACTGGGCTAATCACCTGGGACAAAGCTATTCAGAGAGGTTGCAAACTCTGTGTTCATATTTATCTGTACTTAGGTGTAGACTTGAGGTAGAATTGAGATTTATAGAATTAATACCATGTTCATATATAGCAATTTTGCCACAATTCCTAATTGTTACAATAGTGATCTCCATAACTAGTATAGAAAAGATTGACTGCATTCTGAGTAAACGTGCAGCTTTACTGACCAAATTAAGTTGGCCTCCATCTTGAACTCCTTTATTTTGCTGTCTCTTGCTTAATAAATGCATTGTGTTGAATAATGCTCCTTGCCAAAAGTGAACAGCTCCCTAGGCTAGCAGGCCACCATCTGAAGGCATTTCAGGTTTCCAGTAATATAACAGCCATATCTCATTTTACTTTTGTTCTAAATTCCTCTTCTATGTCACAATTCGAGCAACAGGAATATGTGGGCCTCTAAGGCAAAAGCAGCTCCATTTGGTGGCTGATACATTTCCCTCAAGGCATAAGTCAAACCCTCGAAGGAGTGTGGGCAAAATTGAATGTTGCCACCACAAAGAATTAGGTCTTTCAGTAATCACAGGAAGGAGGAAGATGAGATGAAAAGCCCTGGAGATTTGAGATTTTTGATCCTGCTTCTGATGAAATTGTGGTGACTCATAAGAAGGTCACTTCCACAAACATCGTTTATTTCAACTAATCTGTCTCCTGTCTCCTGTCCCCTGGCAGCAAGAATCCAGCAAATCCAGCTTTCTAGGGTCCTGATAAAGGAAAAATGTGGAGCATTGGCCATTTTCTAGCTCTTAGAAGACTTCTCTTCTTCCTATAGATAAGGAAAATAGCTATTGAGTAGTGGAATGATGTCCTGTCACTGCTCCCAGTCCAACCCATGCCATGCTCATCAGACCACTGTCCCTGCAAATCCCCACATGGCAACAGGTTTCAGGAAATGCTCATTGATATTCAGGGTACCTGAATGGGAAAAATATAAGGCTTTGTCTGAACTAAAGAATATATTGTGGGAAGAAGGAAAGCACAGGGGGTGAAAGGTGAAACAAGCCAGTTAGATAATTGTTTTTAGAGAGGAACTTACCATTCTCAAGAGTACTATTGCACTAGGTTTATCTCCCTTTTGCTTGCTTGTGAGCACTTCCTTGAGCGCAAGAGGCCATGTGTAAACCAAAGAGCATTTAACTGAAAAGCTATTTTGGTGGCGAAAGATTCATGCCACCTAAACTTAGAGACAATAATGTAGATGAAAACATGTGAATTAGCCATATTTGCTCCTCTTATAATCAGTAGGCAGAAACAGATACTTCTGCATCTAAGATAATTAGAAATATTTTAGAGGTCTACTAGAGAAAAGGTGAATTATTTGTTAGAAGCATCTTTTTGTGACTGTTGAATCAAAAAGGAGCTCAGGCTGACTAGCTTAGATGTATATGTCAGTTTAGCAGGCAGCTAAAGTTACAGGAAGTGAATCCAACTTGCCTTGCAAAATATAACATATCTATTCTACCTGAAATCACCTCTGCAGCTGGTACAGAGAACAGAGTATAGTAATCTGTGTATACCTCAACTCAACAAACATTTCATACATCCTTGTTTAGCAGGAAATAAATAACTGGATTTAGAAATACTGATGAAGAAATAATTCTGCTAATTTAGGACATGTGGAAATTTTGAAAATAAGAACCACTCTGCTGCTACCATAGCTATTCATTCTATTGAGCTGGACAGATTTATACCAGCTAAAGATTAGAATCAAAATATAAGCCTAATATCCTTAAATGCTTTAATTATTTATCCAAGGCTGTTTTGACTTGCCCTCTGCAGTTGGCTCTGAGTCAGAGGAAGCTTTACAAAGTATATTAGCAATTATTAGCCAGCTTAAGCTTTCACTGCATATTAGGAATCAAATCAGACTTTTCTATTCTTTTAATTACTATTTTTTAAAGAATGGAATAAAAGGCCTAATTTATCTTTGTAAAATAAAAGGATAAAATAGTGCTTTGGGTTAAAAATGTCCAATTGACATGACTGCTGGATGTGAGGAAATAAAGAAGAAGAAGAAGCATGGAGAAACATTTCTCATCTTCAAAGTACTGCATAAACATCAGCTGATGATTACTTCACCACCCATTGCTCATATTTGATGACTGAAAATCATGGTCTCTAAGGGGTAAAGTGTCAAAGACAGCTTTATCACAACATTACCTGAATGTTTACTTGCCATTTTTGTTTCTCTTGAGCAGGGTGGAAAACCATTGCATTGTCACTGTGTTCCTAGTATACGGACTACACAGATAGATGTATTTAAATAATGAACAATTACATCTCAATGTGTAGTAAAAGGATGTTTTCTGACAATGCTTCAAAATAAGCTCCAGTTACAGAAAATGAGCAAATCTTTTAGCAGGGGCTCTTTATCTCCATGAATGAATGTGGCCTTAAAGCACAGTATATTTCACAGTTTATTTCTCCTTCTATTTATAGTAAGAAATCAGGGGTACATTCTGGTACCATTATGTGGAAGATGGTACTGTTAAATTGAAATCAGTAGGACAATTCAGTAAGCATGAATGTCAAAGGCACACCTTTATTTCTGATTCAGTCATGAAAGATAAGATTAAATTCACACTGAGAAGAACAAGTGGTCTTTCTTGGCACCAGTAATTAAAATCTGGTATGGACCCCGAAAAGCCTTTATTTTGAACCAATCCGACAGTGTGGGTTACAGGACGTGAAAAGACAGGGCACTTGGCAAAAGCCTGTAAAATGGCAAAATCATTGAAACTGTGGGTTGTGATAAAACATGCAAGGAAGAAATACTCCCCCCAAGCAGGACATGTCAGTTGCATGGGAATGGCTTAGAAAAGTGGTTACTTAAAGACTGTGACTTGTGAACCTCTGAGGTGGAGGCAGAATAAGTGCCATAGGGATGTAGTGCAGATGAGAAGTGAATTAAGCACAAATGAGGAGGAGAGAACTGGAAGAGTCAAGGAAAGTTTCTGAGGTGGAAGACGACATGCCCTAAGAAGATGGGGAAAGTTGGGATGAAAAGAAATTCTCCCTGCAGGCACAGACCTTGTCTATTACATTTTACAGCATTTCAGGAATTAGGTTAGAGGAAAATGCTTTAGTAGTTTGCATTCTTTTTAATAAGAAAGACTATACATATAACTATATCTGTATTTATGCCCATAATTGATAGCATACCGATGCCTAATACCTATATATCTATATGCAAATGCATAAATTACTGCAATGTGTTTTTACATTGTACTGTAAATCTTCTTCAAAGGGATTGAAATGTTTTTTGAAAAAGAACGCTTATTAGGGACATGAAGGAACTTCTGCTGCTCATAGCCTTAAATTAGGTTTGGAAGACATGAAATATAGTCATGTATTTTAGGTTAAGTCAGTCATATCTCTCATTGGAAGCTGACCAAATATATGTATATATTTGTATGTAAAAAAAGGCATGTATGCGTATATATATTTAAATAGACAATGTCAGTCTCAAAAATGGACATATTTTAAAAAACTGCCAATTTTAATGACTTTTCTTTCCTAGTCTCCCAGAATAGAATATTTCTATATCCTTACTCGAGATTGCTTTAAAAATAATGTTATGAAAAAGTTAAGTTTTTTAAAAAAGAAAAATATTCTAACTTTTTTCAATTCCCTTGTAGTATTATTTCTTACAATTCAATTTAATGGAGAAAATAATTTTTGGAACAGTTTAGAAAAGAACTATGCGAAATAGAATATCCACTTTTTGCCCAGAGATTCTTACTGCATCAGGATCCTACTAAACTAAATTGTGATAAAAACAATGTTTCATATACATAGACCTGAAATAGTCAAAAATTATGAAAATAAGTGAAGCAGAAGGGTAAAACTGTTAGTTATCATCGTTCATATTTATGGGTGCAGAGATCCAGGAGGGATATAGACTGTTCAAACAGGCAGGGACAGGACTAGGAAAGCTGAAGCCAACCTGGAGCCAAATCTGGAGATGGATGTAAAGGAAATTAAGAAAGGTTTCTGTAGATATATTACCTGCAAAAGAAAGCCTAGGGAAAATATAGGCCTGCTGCTAAATGGGGCAGGAGACATAGTGACATAGGCATAAAAATGTTGAGATACTGAGTGCCGCCTTCACCTTGGACTTTACTGGTAAAATTTGTCTTCAGGAGTCCCATGTCCCTGAAGCTGAGAGGAAAGTCCAGAACAAAGAAGACATATCCTCAGTGCAGAATGATCAGATTAGGGAATACTTAAACAAACTGGATCCACAAAAGATATTCATTATCATTCCCAGTGAATTTTCTAATTCACAGCTCCTTCAGTGCCAAGACTCCAAACTGTCTTATTTCAATACTACAGACCTTTGTAGTGTTTTTGATACCTTTTCCATGGAGGACAGAGTTTGATGGGAGGACATTATGTTACCAGGATTGAGAAGACATTTGCTTACTAGAAAATATATAAATTCCTTCTTATGGTGAACAAGCAAGTATTTACAACATCACATTTTTTTCACTTATTTTTGAAAATTTCAGCTATATTACTTACTCAAATGTTGCAACATCTTCACAGGTCATTAAATTTCTGCAGCCTGCCTGTGGTCATTTGTTTATGGGGTTTTGTGAGTCAGAGGGCTGCTCATAACTGGAATGGGTAAATATCACATAGCATTTATTGCCATACATTTTGAAAACAAAACAAAAATTTGCTGCAATAATATATGCAATATCTTTTTAAATTTCCCTATATATACTCAGCAATATTCTCGAAGAAATAAAGTTATATAAAACCTCATACAAATGCTCATTTCTTTCAGTCTGGGATCCAACAGAAGGAAATGCTGATAAGGTTATCTGCTTCTCTTATTGAACTTATTAATTTAGCTGAATATATTCAAAGACATGGTATATCCTTCAGAGCAGACAATGTGAAATCCAACATTAGAGCAAGAAGGAAAACATGCTTACTGTGTAAGGCAATGATAGGCCAGCTTTTGAACTTCAGAACTGCTGGTGTTCGTAATTCCTGAATAGCAATCATTCATTATCTCCATAAAATACGCTCAGGTGCCCCGAAACAACTGGTATATGTATACTCTGTACACATGCAAAAGTATGTGAAAGTATACATGTTGGCTGTCCCCCTACAGATCTTTGTAAATAGCTGTCACTGTTCTAATTGGAAAAATTGGGGACAATTTTAATGGGAAATATTAAGGGACAAAAAGCCATAAAGTTTAAATAATGATTTTGCTCTTCCAGGGGCTTTCTGTTATTCCAGGTCCAGCTCAAGGCTTATATAGCTTAAGAGAAACTCATAGAGCTGCAGCATCCTTTCCCTAAGATTTTTGTTGAAGTGAGTATTTTAGCTGGAATTCATACTGGTTGTCAAACAGCAAATAATACTGAAAATAATAGAGATCTAACCTCATTTAAAATCAGAATCATGTTTTCAGTGGCCAAACAGGCAAAAGTTGCCTTTTTTCAACAGTCACAATTTGGCTATTTGTGATTTCTAGAGTTCTCTTTTGTTGTTGTTTTTGATTTTGATTTGTTTTGGTTTTGTAGCTGTCTTATGTGATTCTAACATAGGCTGTTTGTCATGTGGAAAATTAGGTCTTTTATTTTTAAACAACCAACTTTGGTCACCTGTACTTACACTAAATGATCTCCTTACAGCAAAAAATTTCTGCTGTCTACTCAGTATTTTCAGCATCTCTCTCAGTATACTCTGGTTTTCTGATTTTGTTTTTAGCTTCTATGATATGAGTCATCCTGTGTAATTCTGAAGATCTGTGTTATTTTTGAAACTAAGAGGGCATAAAATGGAAAAGAAAGATCTCCAAGACACTTCTCCCAGTGAATCCTCAAGGAGAGATGGCTAAAAATGATCAATCATCCATTAAAAATAGATAAAATATTCTTTTGCATACGTATTACCAGAGGTCCAGCTCCCATAATTCATACCCAATAGAAGGAAATATAGCAGAGCTGACAGATGTCATCAGTTGACTTAAACGACTGCATAAAAATTCACAACGTAAGTCTTTTATCTAAAAAACCTGCATATTTTTTTAAAAAAAGAAATGTGCCAGTGGTTATAGGCTGCTACTTTGACTGCTAAGTCTTTGTAACCTGCAATTCCATGGATAAACAGTTATAAATTATGTACCTTGTTCAACTTACTCAACAATATCAATAACTGTAATATAAAATGTAAAAGACATTTTGAAAATAAAAATAGAAGGGAGCTAAGAAGTGACTCTTGTGGCATGCATGTTTCTTTATGATCCAATGTGCAACACTTTTATAGGCTGTATGTCTGAAAGAAGGTATATAATGATGTTTAATGTGTAGTTGAGAGCAAAATTATTACAGTTTTATATATAGTGAAGCCATATAACAAAAGAGCAGTAGCTAGTGTTTGCCCTTATATGAGATGCAGTCATATAATAGAGAGCCTTAAAGCTAGGGTTTACTGTACTTTGGGAATTAATCACATAAACTATAAATTGGGTTCAACAGGCTGGCTGGGTAAATAGGCGCAGCTAATGAGGACACTATGAGATCTTATAAGAGTGCTGACTGCCCCAGGACAAAAGTGCCGAGCTGCACCTGATGGAAAACTAGAAGACATCAAAGCATAAAGGATTAGTGCTCTCACAGTGTTGAGAAATGGCCAGGGGGAGATTCACCAACTTATTACCCACATCCAAGCTAATCCTGTTATCTGCAAAATATGACTGTGTTCAGGAACTGCCACCACCTAAACTTGCAGGAGACTAATTCTGTGTTTACATGGACAAAAGTGCGGAGAATTTTCATCTGGGCAGGGAATATAAGAGATGAGAATTTTTAAGGGTTTTTATCAAATGTGTGGAGAAGGAAAAATATAAGTTTAGGTCTTTAATGACTGATCTCTATCCTATGTGGACATCTCATAGAAGAGAATTCTTTCTTTAAGAATAAAGGGCAAAAGTCATATACAATTTATTCTCTCATGTTTAGTTGGAATGCAGTTGCACACTTTCCTAAAAGAAAATCAAAATACACTGAAAGTAGCTTTGAAGATGAGACAGATTTATGGTCTACCAATACCTATGCCCAGAAAATCTTTTGTGCAGCAAATGTCTGCCTTATGTTTTTGCAGTGCATTAGAAGAGGGTGAAAAATATCCCAAGGTCCTTGCTGGCATACAGGAAATGATAATTCATTATCAAGCCTGAGGTATATGAGAGGAGGCTCAAAATTTTTTGAAAAAGACTTAGAATCACCAATGCTAGAAATCTAATCTTGCTTTTACCAGTGGTTCATGGTATACCCAGCATCTACGGAAATATTTTTCATTTTGAATAAAACTAGAATGGACCCAAACTTTACCTGCTAGAGAAGATAATTCCAAGTGTTAGGGAAAATGTCTACAAAATATATTTAATCTAAACATGCAATTTGCTCTTTTCAGTGGTTCATCAGAGTCAGAGATGATTTCCTTCAGGGCAGAGTTTAGGCATAATTGCACAGGGAGGCCTGTGGCTAAGTATTTATATGGCGTTAAGCAACACCCCCCTGGCACACGAATCTTGCAGGCATGGATTTATCTAACTATCTAGGGGAAATGATTAAATTTGTAGGTTTTAATTTTTAGGGATGTAAGAATGCCAAAGTGCTTGGTGATGGAAAAGCATTATTGTAAGGGCAGCGTTACCCATGGGCTTCCCTTCGTTTCCTTGCTGTGGCAGCTCTTCCTGGATGGCAGAGCTCAGAGGGTGGTAATCAGCAGTGCAGAGTCCAGTTGGAGGCTTGTAGCTGGAGGTGTCCCCCAGGGGTCAGTCCTTGGTCCGGTCCTGGTCAATCTGTTCATCAGTGACCTGAACGAAGGGACCGAGTGCCCTCTCAGCAAATTTGCTGATGGCGCCAAACTGGGAGGAGCAGCTGATAGCCCTGAGGGCTGCGCTGCCATCCAGAGGGACCTGGACAGAGAGGACAAATGGGCAGTGAGAAATCTTATGAAATTCAACAAGGGCAAGTGCAGAGTCCTGCACCTGGGGAGGAATAACCCCAGACACCCATACCAGCTGGGGACCGACTTTCTGGAGAGCAGCTCTGCAGAGAGGGACCTGGGCGTCATGGTGGACGACAAGTTGACCATGAGGCAGCAGTGTGTCCTCGTGGCCAAGAAGGCCAATGGGATCCTGGGGTGCATTAAGCAGAGCGTCTCCAGCAGGTCGAGGGAGGTGATTCTGCCCCTCTACTCAGCCCTGGTGAGGCCGCACCTCGAGTACTGTGTGCAGTTCTGGGCTCCTCAGTGCAGGAGAGACGTGGAGCTGCTAGAGAGAGTCCAGCGCAGGGCCACAAAGATGATTAGGGGTCTGGAACATCTGCCCTATGAGGAAAGGCTGAGAGAGCTGGGCCTCTTCAGCCTGGAGAAGAGAAGACTGAGAGGGGACCTGATCAGTGTATATAAATACCTTAAGGGTGGGAGAGAGGAGGATGGGGCCAGACTCTTTTCAGTGGTGGTCACTGGTAGGACTAGAGAAAATGGCCACAAACTGAAGCATCAAAAGTTCCATAGGAGCTTAAGGAAAAATTTCTTAACAGTGAGGGTGACAGAGCATTGGAGCATGTTGCCCAGAGAGGTTGTGGAGTCTCCTTCTCTGGAGATCTTCAAGACCTGCTTAGACTCAACCCTGTGCCACATGCTCTAGGAGACCCTGCGTGTGCAGGAGGGTTGGACTAGATGATCTCTAGAGATCCCTTCCAACTTTAAGGATTCTGTGATTTTATGATTCTATTGTTTCTGTTCAACAGCACCGTATCTATGTCAGGAGAATATTGTAATTAATGCCCTACTACTATCAATAAAAAACAATCACCCTGGCGAATCAAAGCTAATGACTTCCTGTTCATAGAGAATCCAAGGTAAAGATTTTAAAGGTATGTTGATTCCAGGTTACCTTTGGAAAGAAAGGAATACCCTTGACTTTCCTATTAACCACTTTCAACTTACGCCTTTTCTGCATTTGTTCTTCTCCTTTTCACTTAGTATCATCCATTCTTGCAGTAATCAGAAAGTATTTTCTTACCAGTAGAGTCATGCACTACTCATTAATGTTCAGCCCAGACATTATTGCATCCTCCTCTATTTAGGCAAGTGTATCTTCTGATTAAAATTTAAATAAAATAAACATAAACATAAAGATCAAGGAAGAGATCAAAAGACCATCCATTAGATAATTCTGCATTATTTTTCCTTTGGCAGGGTATTTCACTCACAAAATGTGTGGTATAAATTAAAGTTTCAGACACTGAGCTTTCTCATGACTTACTGAGGTTTTTCTCCTGGGGAGTGAATAAAAAACCCAATTTTTTGGAAAAAAAAAAACCTCTCTGCTTCCTGGGGTTTCTTTCATTTTGTATACAATAAAGAGTATTTTTTTCCTTTTTTTTTTTTTGAAATAGGTTTTTAATTAGAAAAAATTATTTTTCCAAAAATACATGTAGAAACAATGTAATTGAAAAGACATATATTTTTGGATTCAAAGTCAAATAGTTGATTGTTATCCCTGTAAAATGCCATATTCACTCTGAAACAGAACTATATGGCTTTTCAATTTGCTAACATATATTTTGCAGTTTTTTGAAATTCCGTAGCAGCGACGTCCTCAGCTAGGTGTTTCACCCGTGAGATTGCTGTTAAAGAAGTGAACAGTTTCAGCAATGAGACAAAGGAAACTGACAGATGATTAGAGAAACAAACTGTGAAATAGGAGAATAAAGAGGGACAGATTTTCAGCCACTAAAAACTGAAGTAGTTGTACTGAGCATTGACAGTCATATAAAGTTCTAGGTAATTGTCTGGTTATGGACTGAAAAATACTTATTTTTGTTGTATTGAAAACAAAAGAAGAAAATAGAAGAAGATTAAAATAAAATGCAATCCAATTATGATGAACAACTGCACCTGTTCCCTGAATGCAACCTGCAGGTGCCAATAGGGTCATCATGACAACTATTTCACTTCTGATGTTAGACTTCAATAGATGAAATGGAAAGAGAGACAAGAATTAACAAACCAATAAAGATTTTGCTATTGATTTGACAGTCTCAAACACAAATAGATGAGAGAAAAAAAATGTCAGAAAAGATTAACTTAAAACACTAAGTTTGAAGCTCTAACTTACACAAATGTTGGGGAGCATTAAAGAAAGGGAAAGGGTTTATTTATTTTGACTTTTTCTAATTTCAAATGTTTGATATATTTACACAAAGTTCAAGTTGTGCCTGTGCTTCTAAGCTCTTGGCAGGGGATTCTTGACTTCCCACTCCTAGCATGCTAAATGGGAATAATCTTGATATATTTTACCATTTTTCATTCTTTAGAAAGCATAGGTCATCACCTCTTGGTGAATCAAGTTGTTTTAAGGTGTCAAAAATTTGTGTCCCTTCAATTAGTTTTAAAAACTATGACTCACAACACACGGTTTCCAAAACTCACCTATCATCACCTAAAATACATCAATGAAGTAAAGTTTATGGCAACGAGGCTCTGATTATCCCTGAGGCAAACATCAGCTCCATTTGGTCATCCTTATTTTGGTCAGCTAGTACGTATATATATGCATTTAGGCCAAGAAGCTTCCTAAAAGGAGAAAAGGTTGAACTGTGTAAGTCAATAACTGCTCTCCCTTTCCATCCTCTCTGTTTCTCTTCTTTTAATGGATTGTGTTAGAAAATACTGAAAACATTTAGTCTATGTTCTTTAGATTGAAAAGAAACATATTTTATTTCCTTTGTAAGACCTAAATGGAATACAGAAAGTGGAAATAGTGGAGTTCTCTTGCCTTGCTTTGCTTGGCTTGCCACTAAGTCCTTCAATGGGAGCAAAAATGAATCTACAAAATAGCCTGTTCCTGCTTACTGAATATTTTCCCTTTGTTTCCCAAAGCTATGGAAAATGTCAATATAACAAATTTCAAATTACCAAAGAATCTCTTCTTTCTTAGTAGCTGCAGCACTATGATACCTTTACTTTCTCTCTATTGACATTTTATGCCTTTGAAATAAGTTTCCTGAGAAAAGCAATAGTCAGTTCATCTTTAGTGCATTCATTTACAGGACACGTGAGACATTTAGCTCACCTAACCTCAGATGTGTAAAAGTTTGTTCTTAAAGTTGTTACATGTGGTTTGTGGCATAGCAGTACTTACCCTGAATATCTACATATATTTATCCTGTGGGTACCTGCATTTGAGCGGGTCAAACCATGTTGGAACTACTAGTATGCAACTCATGTTGTCATAAAACAGGTGTCTGTAAATGGTGAATCACGTAAAAATGTCTAAAGTTAGATAAAGTGAATTCCACCTTTTCTGACCTTTTTGTCTTTCTTTCTGGGACTTGAATGCCCAGATTTTACTTTTAGATTTCACAATAATCGTGTTTGTATCGAAAATAGAAATGTTTTCCAGGACTGGTTGCTGTGTAATTTTGAATTTTTATGTTTGTCTAATGTCCCAGGAGAATGAAAACGAAGTAAACACAAACATTTGGTTCTGATTCCATCATCATTGCCTCAGAAATTCACAGTTTTTATTTTACACTGAAAACGTATTTTAAAGGATTTGTCCATTATACAGAGGATGTTCTTCACTAGAATAAAAAATTGACCAGATTACTACTAATATAGTAATAATTTTGTTATTACTTATATTATAAAATTTCTTGGATTCATTGAAAACAGGTTAGATGATGTACATACATCTGACAATGGTCACGGTGTTCTGACAGAGCTAGCTGGATCAGCAGCAAGTCAAGTCAGGGTTATCATCTTGGAAGGTGACCCTGCGTATGTGAATCCAGTGAGTATCTAAATTCATGCAAAGAAGTCTATGATGGACTCAATGACTTCTTGAGCATCACAAGTTCTTCAGAATCACATTCAGCCTGCTGCCTTGGGACCATGCTTCCTGTGAGGGTACCTCCACAATGCAAACAGGAGATACAACTCTGCAAAGACCTGAGCTAACATGAGTCAAAGATTCAAGAAATGACGTATATATCTAGCCTCTGAGCCTCATGGCACTGCACTTTTGAGGCAAGATGATTAAGAGCCTATTGGCTAAAGGGTGGACATGCATTCAACTATTACCGTGCCAGGGGAAAAATGTAAAATAACATCTTAATTTTAGTTCATGCTTTAGTGATAAATGGCTCTACCATGTGTTTTGGATTGCCTTAATGCTAGCATGTCTGATTCACTTTTCACTCACACTGACAAAGGTTGACTGATCTGAAAGAGAGGAGAGCAAGTCTGGACATTTTGAGTTCACCTGTAGGACCATAAAGCTGAAGCAGTGACAAACCTGTGAAACTAAGTAGGTTTTTTGCAAGGTACATGGAAAAATTTAGGATAGGCTAAGGAGCAGAAAAGGCCTGAGGTAAGCAATGTCTTTTGAGTAGTCAGTGTACTCTGGGCCTGCTTAGGGACATGTTTGGTTGGAAAGCATTAATTAGATTAGATATACATAACTAGAAGGCAGAAAGCTTAAGACATTAACTTTTTAAACAAGCACACACAGTGGGAACATAACATATTCTGCTTTTTTGAAGGTAAATGTCTTTCCCATGTTATGATTTCCTTTAATATCCTGGATGCAAATATATTATCTGGTTTAGGGTCAAATCTTGATCTTACACATGTGAACACTATTTTACACATCATAGAAAAGCAATGTTCACACAAGAGCATGGACCCCAAGATGATCCTCATTTTATCCTTTTTTTCAGTCGGTAAATAAATGAAAACATTTCACATTCACTCCCATTATACAAGTGTGGAAAGGTTTTTATGTTTTGGGCAGGGGGTTTTTTGAGTTTATCTATTGTTTATGATCAAGAAAAGGCCTACCTAAGAGGTTTTCTTGCTTCAGCAGAGATAACTCAAAACTTCCAAGCAGTGCAGGCAAGCTTGACTTTTGTTTCCCCAGGATGACATTATGGGCATATCCAAGGTCAAATTACAGTCTGTTTTTCATGGTTTGCCTCTTATCTACTGAGTCTGTGATGTGATAATTCATATCAGGTAGACTTGGGGTGTGAAAGTGACACAACTTGCTGCTTACACACACAGCCTGGAGAAGCACAGGACACTCCAGGACCGAGCTGGCTTCTTGTCCTCTGAAGGTCTGATGTAAAAGACATTTGGGGGAGTTGAGGCTGTATTGTTGCTCATTTCCAGCTGAATATCCTATCTACCAGCTCAGCCAGCTTTCTCCAATCCTTTTCTCTTACAGACCAGTGAATTTTGTACTCTCACCTCCTCAGTGGCTCAAAAAGAAGGTGCTGGCAATCAGAGTGCTTACAGTCTGAACAAAGTGGGTTTAATGAACCTCCAGATACTTAGCACACAGAACTTAGCTATCCCAATTTACCATTAAATAAATGGAAGGTAATGGTATCCTCACTCCTTGAAGGAGAATAGATGCATTGCAAACCAAAACACCTAACACTTCATACCCGTTCTTTGTGATCTCAGCAGATGTGGTTCTGATTGGGTTGCCCTGCAAATGCATTGGGTGAGAGGGAAGCATCACCACCAGGCAGGACACAGGCAGCTATTTTAGGTCCACCAAATCACCCTAGGCCAAATGTCTAAAACATCAAAGTTTGGACCTAAACCAGGTGACTGGATTCCACTCTTTGGCATTTAGAGGCTTAAGCTTCAGTGAAGCAACAAACAGAGGATTTATATTGAAGCCCTTATATTGACACTCCAGCCTTTAGTTAATCTATTCTCCTGCTCCAACTTTTTAAATGTGAATATTGACCCAGGGGTTGTATGATTATATCTATTGATGATAACGAAGAATCCATATGCAGTGGTGATGGCTGTCATAGAAAGACTTAAGAAAGGAGTGGCCTCAATAAATCACTGAACAAACTTACTACTGACAGGGATGTGAGATCAAGCCCTTAAGCAATTATATCACAGAAGTCTTGGCAAACAAATCAGATATGTTGTGTCTCAAAAAATGATCCCGTTTTGCAAAGGATAGGGCCTCTCATCCTTGCAGCACAGAAAATCCTCTATTAATTGATATGCAAATATCTGTGGATCCAGGAACCAGGAGACAATGTAGTCTCACTAGAAAGGGGTTAAAATAAGAAGAAAAATAAATAAAGGTTTGGGAGAGTTCCTGAGGAAAAGTTTCTGTCTTACTCTTAAAATGGTACCTAACCCTGAACTGCCACAGTTTGCATAGTGCTGTGTACATGCTTTTAATGAATATTGAAGCCAGAAGGCTTTCCTATTATATTTGCGTGGTTGGCATTACCTTTCCCTAGTTCTAGGTGAAGTGCTAATACAATACCCACAATTCCTGCCATTCTCCTACCCACTGCAGCCTCAGCTATAGTAGCTGACAATGTAATACTCATTCAGCAGCTGATTATAATTAAAAATATCAGAATAATTAAAGTCCTCAGCTTGACAAGCAGAGCCATAACTTTGCCTTCAGACATTCCTCTCTAATTAGTTAATTAATCCTAATGCAAATTATAAGCAATAATTAGTCAGCCAAGCTTGACATAAAAGTCTGCTGACTTACAGCTAAAAGGCTTTTTCTGGTTGTTGGTTTGTAGCTTCTTAAGGTGTCTTTTGTCCACTCAGAGTTTCTAGGTCTCTGGTCCTGTTAGGCTGCTGCTGATATATAGACATGCAAATTACTTTGCAGAGTGAAAAACACAGCTATAAATATTTGCACTACCATAGGCACTATTCTATTTGCTTAATAAACTGGGTAGTCATAATGTGATTTGAATATAAATAAAACATATCACACACTCATTTTAATATAATATAAATGTATGTTTTTGTAAACATACACATAAATTTAAGAATTTCCACATTTCAAGGTTAAGTAAAATATATCTGTCCTTAGATAGTCTGAGTCGTGCTGAACAACGACACAACATAAAATCCAAAGTGATTCTAAGATTAAACCAGACTCTGATCTACCATATCATAAATGAAATCAAATTATTTTGTACCGGGACAACTAATATCTGATTCTCAGTTTTCCATAGATTTTCTAACTGATTGGGACTCTGTTAAAATGAGATAATTTGAATTATCATCAGAAAAATCAAAAGTGTGAATATTGCATTTCACACGGCAACATGGCTAATATTGGTGTGTTGCACTGCACAAAGCCGATTGCTGACATATCACAGATATCCTCAATTGACTTGAAACTCTTGTAGTCTTTTTGTATATTTATTCTTTTAAAGCACTTTGTCTGGATGTATTTTTTAGGTAGAAAATAAGATTATGTTTTCTAAAAATTAAAAATATGAAGAAGACTCCGAATTCAAATATACTTTGTGCTGAGAATCTCTTTTCTAACAGAATAATAGTAAGCATATTTCTTATATTATACAATTTCTCACATGACTGTATTCTAGCTTTTTGTGTTCTCAAAGGTAACTGGATCAGAGGACCACAAGACACCTACACCTATTTCTAGTTACATTTTTATTTCTAGTAGGCTTAATCGTATTGAATATTATACGTATGGAGAATGAAAGTCAGAATCTTGTGTATAGCTAGCACTTTCCCCAATCTTTGCTGTAATATTCCCTCTACTAGTAAGAAAGTACTAAGAACAAGCATGAAAAACTGCAGTCAGGATAAAACAGATTAGCTTATCTGATTTCCCTGGAATTTATAAAGTTCTTATGAAATGTGTCTAGAGTTCCAAGTATCATTAGTTTAGCTTCAGCACAATGAGGATCCATTCTTGTTTGTTAATTTATTTGTTATTCATCTCACCTGACTTTAATTCTCTGGGCAATGGAGATTAGGACCCCAATAGATGTCCTCTACAATCAGAGAGGGGAATATATTTATAAAATAGTCCGGCCAAAATCACCCTTGGGGGAACCAATCTTTTTCCACTGTCTACAGAGGGAAGATAAAATGATGATAGCTGTGAATTAAGCCTCTCAGCTAAGTGCCTAAAGTTGGGTGGGAGAATCTGAGCCTTGTTAAACAGCTTGAGTGATCAAAATGTGAGGGTGTGATGATGTTATCTATGTGTAGTGTTCCTCTACTGTCTGCCTAGACACTTGGTAGGAGGAATAAAATAGAATGGGGTGTCTTGCTTAAGTAAAGAGCACAACAGATTTCAGAAAAGCTCCTTTCAGGCAGTATCAGCTTGGAACATGCAGGATGTACAGAGAAACCAAAATCTTTCAGGAATAAGAAGGTAAATCTTTGGGCATTTCAGAAAGAGCCTGGAAACCTGGTGATGCAAAGGTCCATCATAGAGGATCCTATTCAGAGGGGTAATATTGGGGAAGTTCTGCTTCAAATATCAGAGAGTAAAGCTTGTATATGTATAGGAAAGAAGGATAAAATTTATCTCTATGAGGAAAAATATTTTGGGCTAGTGGTTACTCTGGATGTATATCAGCTGCTCAGGATGTTAGGATTGGAGACTTGTACCTGTTTGATTACAGCCTCCCTTCTGCTAAGGTAACTTCAGGGGAAGAAATAGCTCTTAAAATACTGATTATAGACTTGTGTCTATCTCTTTCTTGAAACTCTTTCTCTTGTATGTGCATTTCTATTGTTATTTGAAAATTGCCTCTAAGGCCACACAGTTCGTGTCACCAGAATGTGAATACCTTGTCAGGTGTCCACATTGCCAGTTGCTCGAAATTCCTTATAAAGAAGCGAAAATCATTGCTTGAGGCTATCAAACCCAGTTTCAAAATTGAAGCTCTCCCTACGTCTCCATTAGCAATATCAGGGGTCTAGAATTTGAGTTTCTATTTCATAGTACTCAGGTACCTACAATTAGATGGGAGGATTTCTTCTTAGAGACACCATCCCCTAAGAATGGCTGCTCCTGCCCTTTTCCTGTTGCTCGTTCCCTCCTTTCAGCAGATCTTCATGAATTTGCAGGCATTAATGAAAGGAATTTCAGACCCTCAAGGAATTTAAAGGGTAATAATCTATATTTAACTATTGCATATATGTGTTCTGAAATTTAAGATTTTTTTTTCTTTTTCCCCAATTTAGCTTTCATTATGCGGCATTTTATATGGGTGAATTATTTTTCTACTTAATGAGCAGTGCAGTGATTTTGGGTGCTAATGAAAAGTAGTAGGAAATTAATGAGAGATATGAAATGAGTAGATTCTCTTTTCAGTATGCCTGTGTATGAATGAGAGTTACTGTGTCGTATCAAGGGGAGAATAGATTAAGCATTTTGGAATGCATAACCCAAGAGGGATAGTTAATCCTGTTTTTGACAATCGCAAATGTAATACGTACAAATGAGGGGAAGCATTATGCATGATTTTCCTCATTTTACATACAGCACAATATGTTATTTTCCAGCACTTAATTCATGTCTTCATTAAGCAAAACTGCTCTAAGTCTATCTGTAGCATGCTGTAGATTTGGGAAGGAATTAAGATCTAAACAATGATATATAACATTTTTATTTTTTTAATAGAGCTATGTTGTGTACCTTATCTATCTCCATCGTTTTCTTATTCTTTGTGCCTGTGCTGGAAACCTAACTACATACCTCAGCTTTCTTTCCTAAGAAGCCTGAACCCAAACCATGCCCACATCCAGCTGTTCACTTACAATGTACCTCTTAATAATGGGTCTAGCACTTCTTGGACACTCTGATGTGGAAAGAGGCAAATGAAACATCTCCACGTGGTTTATTCTAGCTCTTATCTCTCAGTTCTTCTAAATCTCTGTGCCAGACCAGTATAAGCCAAAACCAACATCATGTAATCTCTTCCTAGTAGCCAAATTCAGGCTCCAAAGAAATAAAATTGTAAAACTGAATTTTGTCATTTCTTCACTTAGGATTGTCATGGTTTTAGCTGCTTATCCTTTTCTCAACAAGGAAATTACAATTGTCAAAGTAAACATGTTCCTGTATTAAAAACAACTACAGTTGTTTCAAGATAATTATTGCCAAGATTGGAACAAGATAGAGTAAGGTAGTTACATTAGCTGGAGAGATACTTAACCATAGCATTCCCCAGTTAGAAACAATAGTGCTTTCTTTTCTTAAATGATTTAATATTAAACAGGTCCTCATAAGCTGCTGACTAAACAATGCACGGTTGTATTATTGGTCCATTCTAAAGATTCAAGTGCATTCCTTCGTCGCAATAAGTATGGCATAGGGTTCTTGTTTTGCTTTGTTTTGTTTTTAAGTAGGCAGCAGTAAGTAGAATTTGACCTGATTTGTCTTTCTCTGTATGTAGCAGATAAAGATAATGGGATTCATTAGGCTTGTTTTTAGCTTTCTGTAAGTTAACATCTGGTCTAAGTTGTCACACTTCGCTCTGTAGAGGGGCATTTCCAGAGTATGAAGGTGACCACCATCTCATCACAGCCTGGGATGAGTTACCCTTTAAAACTACCTGTCTTTCTCCATTGAGCAACAAGGAAGCCGAATCACATCCTCATTTCCAGTGTTACTGTAGGCATTATCTTACAACAGGCAATTAAAAACAGCTGTGATGTAGGTTCTGCTTTAAAAAGTTACAGGGAAACAAAATAAGATAAAGTAACTTAAAGATGAATTGTGAAGAAAACCCTTGTCGAAAGATTGGAACCTGGACTGCCTTTAGAGCTAAAAGATAAGATATTTGAGCTGAGGAACACGTGTTCCCTCTCATTTAGAAATCCTTCTATCTCACCCCAGTGTATCAAATTTAATGGGAAATGCTAGTAATTTTAGCAGGAACTGTATTGCATTCATTAGTTCTGGATGTTGTCAGGAAAGGGGCAATGTAATTAAACTATTTTATGTTTGATAACTGTATTTCAATGGATGTTACTTGATACTGCATCTTAATTCGAGATACCAGATTTTAAGTTGAGAAGGCCTTACCTAAACAAAAAGACAAGTTGCAATGTTTTGAGATTTTGATAAAGCAATTCCAATGAGAGAAGCAATAAATAATTCACAATTATATAAAAGTTCTGAGTACCCAACATGTTAGACAGGAAGAGAGCTACCTAGAAGAGAATTAAGTGCTAGAACGTATGATGTCTGTGGAAAAACAGCAAGGTTTAATGAGAAATAGTTCACATTTCTGGAATTTACACTGGCCCATGGTATATTCACCTCTCAGGTATTGAACTAAGCTGCCATCCCACCATTCAGCCTGGAGATCGGCATTCCTGTACGCACAAACCTAAAAGAGTTGCAAAAGGGCACTCTTTCGTAACCTCAGAACCGGCTGCAGTGATGGGAAGATATTTCGTCTTCGTTTATTTATATGTTTTACTGTGATGCATGGAAACTTAATATCCAAGTACTTTGGACACGTAACAGATTCAATCACCACAACCCATGTGTAAAGAAGGAAAAATACTATTCACTGTTATTTCATAGTCAGGATACAAGATACTATTGGTGAGATTGCCTTCTGTCTAACGTTAGAAATCTTCAGAGTAAACGTTATCATTGGCACTTGTTATTCAAATTTCCTTTATGATGAATAAATAGGAATGAAAATATTTAGCTGGAGTTTATATCGTTCTAATGAATCCTGCTCTGAGAGTGTCACTCACTGTGACAGAAACCAAGGTGATGTTAAACAGATGTTAGCAATTGTTGTCATTGTTACTACTGAAGTTAAGTGAGATGAAACCTTCCCTGGGACAGCACTGAGAAGAATTTAACTCAACTGTATTGAGCTAGAACTAAACACACTGTCTATACAAATCATCTAGCCATCATCTATAGTCCTTTGTATTTCATTCACATCATCCCAGGGTAGGGATCCAGCAGAGGTGAATCATCTTCTGAAGACTTCAGTCTTTCTATGTTGCCTGTTGAAAGAGCCTCGGTGACTGATTCAGACTTATCTTCTGGATTGTTTTAGGACAGATGAGATGTATCTCACTTGGAAGATCAAAACCAAAGAACTGTTTCTGGTCATTGTGTATGATGCTGTCTACCTATTCTACAAAGGCACAACTACCCAGTCTTTTTTTATTATTATTATTATTACTCCTTTTTATTGAAAAAAATCAGCTCAATAGGTTCTATGTTTTGACACAGATTTTCATAGCTATGTAAGGAACCTTGGAAACAATCCAATTTGAATATCCACTTCTTCATGATTCTGAAAATAATAGTTTCTATTTTTAAATTGAGATTGGAACTTAAATTGTCTAGGTTCCTGGGCTAATAAGATACACTTGTTTCTCCTTTTAGAAATCCTACACCCATTATCAGATCCAAGGAGGAAATAGGCTCTTAATTTTATTTGAATTTAATTAAAAAAAAAAAAAGGGGGGACAACTGAAAAAAATTGCCACAAAACAAGCTTATTGAAGAAGGATGGACTCAGAGCAAAATATTTTAATTTAATAACACTGAAGAACTATAGCTAAATTTAGAACTTTTTTTTTAAATTAAAAAGCTCTAAAAATGGAAACTCAGACTATCTCATCTCAAAAAAGTTGAAATAGTGTATTTTAAGTTTATCAGGACATCCTATTCTTGTCTTGTGTATTTTTGGCATCTTAAAATGAACTGAAATCAGAATGTTTCCAGCACACATTTAATTCTCGTCATTTTCTGATGGAAAAAAAACATGTTTGTATTGGAAACTTTCCAGGCAGCATTCGCTTGAATTTTTAAGATGCTTCTTTCATTCCTAAGGCTTCTGGACACAAAGTCCCAGCATGGTGTTGTAACCCAAACTGCTCGTACACCCTCCAATTCCAAAAAAAAAGAAAAAGAAATGAAAAAACAGGTAACTTCAGAGCGTTATGCCTGCACTCATGTGGTCTATACCTGTGGCTTCTTTGCAATGAGTTAGTTGATCCAACCAAGACGGAAAAGCCCCAGGGCAGTTTTGGAGCCTGTGAGCATTGCACCGTTCCTGCTTTTTCAGCCCTGGTTGCTGACATAAGTCCACCGCACAGGTGGAAGCGGGAGTCTAAGGAGCGCAGAATGCCATGAGCTTCCCTGATGTGTGGTAATTAAACACCTGTGCTAAATAGCTCTTTGCCGAGCCCCTGTGAAAATCTGTGGAGTGCTCAATAGTCCTGAACGTTTTCCATCTCTCACTTGGGCAGGTGGTCTCGTGTTTGAACTTGGGACTGCAATTAAAGCAACACCAAAGATAGAGACTTGGTTTCTGGTCCTCTTCAGGATTTTTTTCTTTTTTTTTTTTTTCCCTGCAGCTGTTACTTTTAATGTTAAATGCTAATTCTGAACTTCCTTATTTAGCTTTCTTGGCTTTCCTGGAGTATTCTTCCATTCTGCATATTTACAGTCATGCTTACTGTTGGTGACATTACAGAGATGGCAATATGGATTAAGAGCTTAAAATAGTTATATACCAAAAAAAAAAAAAAAAAAAAATCCCGAGTTCTTAAGTTAGCTAGCAAGGGGAAACGACTTAAATGAATGCATCTGTGGGAAGAGGGACTCTTCACAGAATTTCCTGTAGTCTTAGCGCTAGACTTTAGTGTTTTGGTAAATATGGAGTTCTACTTCAAAAGCTCATAATTCTCCCCTGGAAATAAAGACTATGTGTACAGCAAAAAAGAAAAAATCCTAGGCATCTTTTCAAATACCATTGTCCAATTATCCAAATTATTTAATTGTTAGCATGGTTATCATACTTTTTGGGTTGCATTGGCTTTTGCACTCCTGGATGATGATTGGGCATGGCCCAAGGAATGACACATACTCAGGCCTGCTCCTTGCAGGTGGTTTGAACTCTGCCATCTTGTCTGAGAAATGAGAGAATTTAAGCGTTTGTCTTCAAGCCAGGCTGTTCCCCTTAGCTGCACCACTAGACTGAGCTCTGACTGATCCAGGACATACTTTATTTGATAGCATGTATGGAATCAAAGGTTGAAAAACAAGCACCCTAGTAAAATAGTGCTAACAGCATGGGAACGGCTCCTTCTGCTTAAGTGAGTCTCGTATAGCAGGTGCCCATGAAGAGGGTTGTGGTCCAGAAGATGCTGGTCAGTCTGGCCATGTGGTCCAGTGAGGCAGTGAGAACATCAGCTCAGGGCAGGAAGACGAGGCATGGATTAGGAGGCATTCCTCTGGCTGGAGAGCCAGAGGGAGGCAAAGTAAAAGTCACTTTTGCAAAAAGGTCGCTGCTTCATTCTCCACTCTGATGATCTTTGCTACTGACCTAACCTGCAGCCTGCTCAACCTCTTCATCCTTTCATCCGTACGCACAGAAATAATGCAAAAAAAGCTGCTCTCCCCTACACCACCGGCTGCTAAAATTCACTCAGTTGCCCCCATGCTAAGCGTAATATCCAGTGCTTGATGAATTCATAACCTGTGTTATGTTTCATTTACAATGTGTATTCCAGAAAGGTATTCAGGCCATTTCTAGAAAAAGACCAAGTAAATGGAATTTGGGATTAAAGCAGTGTAGAATGACAGCACATAAGAGGTGTCTTATTAGCTAGCTTGGAGTTTATACTGAAATTCAGTCACAGAAAATATCTATTTTTCTGAAGATGCAGTAGTTGTCATATTTTGCTGCTGCGATGTGTATAATATCAGTCTCATGTTTATTTATGCATGTAAAGATTTTATTATTTATATTTAAATATTTATAGCATTTCTGCATAAGCAGCCAAAAAAAGTTCATCTCTGCCCTTTAGGAACTAAGCAATTTTATTTTACTAGGTAGACTGTTTTCTATATAAATAATTGACACATTGATTTCTCTCTCTGTCTTGGTGCTATTTATATTATTTCTTAAATGCAAGAAGGTTATAGAACTAACAGACTCACTAGTCTGTTTTTATTGCCTATCAAATCCAAACAGGCAAATATATCAGATGAGAGATCTGAAAAATAGTGGTGAAAATACACTAGAAAAATAGGATATAATTCATTAGAATTCAACTATTAAAGCCCATGCTTATCCAACTGATACCTTAAAAAAAATGTTTGTTTCTTCCTGGAAATAGCTACAAGAATCAAATTTGTATTGGGGGGCATTGTTTTCTTGTTTTGTTTTGTTATTTTCTTTATGAGATTAGTTTTAGTGAGAAGCCATATAACAATATCTATATTTCATGTCATTCTTTCTTTCAGTAGAAATATCCAGACCATATTTTGTATAAATCAAGGGGGTTTAATAGGACTCCACAAAGTTGTAATGGTTTTTTGGGAGGTCATATCTGGAACAGGTCTTCCTCTATCAGTAACTTGGAGCAGCTGTGTCTGCTATTGAGCGTGAGGACAGCGTCCTATTCATGCTCCCCTTTCTCCATACCTTCACCAACTCCTCTGGCTAATTAACACTGTCCTCAAAATTTTATCTTCATAGGGAAAAATGCTAGGGAAAAAATCTCCTTTCTTTTATAACATTTTAGGGAGACAAAATCAGCATCCACTGACATAATAAACCATTGAAATGGAATAAATAAAGCATCTGTGGAAGAAAAAAGAATATAGAACTGGCAAAATTTCTTCCTCATTGCCATGACTCAATAATTCAATGATCAGTAGAGTTGACGTATGCATATATACATATATGTGTGTGTGTGTGTGTGTGTGTGTGTGTATTTTTTCCCTAGCAAGAAGAGAACAAGCTGGTCTTGAAAAGTTAAGTTCTTTCACCAAACAGAGCCCTCAGTGGTATCAAAAGTATGTTAGGTATTTTTACTAGTTGCACCCTTGTGCAAGACTGTGGTCAAAGAAATAGCAGGAGAAAATCTCTTGTCTCCATCAATCATGCATTTGCTTCACAAACGGGCAAAACATCTGAAAACAGCTAAGTGATCTAAGGCGTCAGGTAAATTGCAAAACCAAGCACAATGTCCACACGTTGGGCCCTAAATCAGTTTGCTGTCCTCAACTCCATCCTTCTCCAATACCTTGATCTTAAAACAAAATAAAATTGTAATACTCTGTCTTTATTTAGTGGTTACCCACTTTTTACCTTTCCTTGGCTGCTTTGCCCACCTTATCCTTTTGTATGTTAACTCCATGCTGAAGCAAATCATGACCTTTCTGTTTCTCACTTCCACACTAGAAGCAGACTCCTTAAAAATCCCACCCAACATACCACAAAAATCCACTTCAAAAATTTCCCTTACAGGTGTTCAAGTACCAGAGCCTAGGGCGTAGGCTCCCATTGTTTCTCCTGGATCTATTAAAATCATTCTGTGCAACTTCAGTTTGCTATTTTCATTTTTAAGGTTTCCTTCTGTTTCCCTACAGGTTTAGGGATGACTAATCTCCCTTTGCTTAATTTCAAAACCAGGAGATTATGCAGAAATTCAAATGCTGCACCAACATGAACGCTACTAGCTCTGCATCCTGCATAGATAACCCAAGGGGAAAACAGGGAAAAAAGGAACAGAGGGAAAGAAAGAGAAGTAGTATAGCTAACTGATTAACTTGCATCTTAGAAGGAACCTGCATTGAATAGTTTCTATTAAGGTTCAAAGTCAGATATGAGAGTTAGAATTTGGAAGTTTACATTGAGTTTCTTAATCTGCATGCTGGCCCTGATACACACACACACACACACACACACACAAAAGAATGACTTTTGAAATTTATTATATTTATTTCGGAATTCAGCGTAAATTATGTTCTTTATCACTGGAAATCACTTTACCTAATTTAGACTAAAATTTTATCTAAAGTTATATATATATATACACACACATATATATATGTGAAAGTAGTCAGACCAGACTCTCAATGCAAACAACGGAGAACAGAAGGCACTTTCAGGATGCAGTTCATCTCCTCCTAGGATTGAAAAAGGGGGAAAAAAATCCCTTTGGAAGCCCACATTTTTATCTCTACTGACCATGAAAGGAAGTTAGTGTGACTCAGTCCTAGGCTTAAATGATTAGACTGTAGACCTTAGATGGTAGGTGAGATAAATCTCACTTGGACGTATTGCAAGTAATGTAGAATCAGAGAATCAGAGAATCATAGGTATAATCATAATACATCATAATGTAGATAATGAAAAATCAACTTTTCCTGGATGTGGCAGAAGACAGAGTTCTGACAATTATAGATGGCTAGCAGAAAGTGGTTTTGTTTTGTTTTGTTTTTTTTCCCTCTATTTGTAGGATTTAGAGGGATTTATAAGGACTTTTCTATTTTCCTTCCATTTCCTTTTTTTTCCTGCTTTTCCTCATCCAGTATCACTACCAACACTACCAAACTAGACTACAAGCTCCTAGAGAAACCTCTGAAAGCTCTAGATGCATTGCTATAACCTGTGCCATCATTATCAATGGCTGTCTCCCTTTCTCTCCCTGTACTGGAATAAGTTTCACCTAAAAACTTCAGGATTTTGGTGTAAATGGGAGAGGGTATTGATTCAAGTCTTCACCAACAAAAGAAATATCCAGAGAAGGTATGAATAGATTATTTAAGGAATTTATTTGGTTGAAGCCCACTGAAAGCTCAAAGAATTAGGTTCTTTTCCTTCTTTCTTTCCTTCTTTCTTTCCTTCTTAAAAAAATAAAGCCTGGACAGTCTCACCTTCAATTTACCATATGCAACCGATGTCAACATTCATAATTCTGTTAGCCCCAAGGAACCATCTTTATGAGTAAGTTCATTTGCAAGGACTGTGAGACTGATGTTGTAAGTGGCTTGCATGAATACCATGGGACCTGCATCTAAAGAGAAAGGAGAAACATTCATTAGTTAAGAAATAGCTTGGCTTCTTTTTCTTCTTTTTCATCTCTTACCACGGCTCTGCTAGTGCTTTTGGTCTATATAATCAGCTAATGAGATTTCCACCTCTTCAGGCAATGAGGCAAGTTATGCTTGAAGAAAAGTTGCTCCTAGATTCATAGCAATGCATTCATATACTATTAAGAAATATTTTACAGAGCAGCACATTTAAACAAATATTAAATTCACACAATTGTTAATCAGTGTGCCATCTGGAAACATTTGAAAGTTTAGACTCTTAATTGCCTGAATCTCATAAATGTTCAAAATTGTTGCATACTACAGGCTATATTGCATTTAGGACTTTTTTACTGTATAAATACATGTAATTAAAACCTGAGATAGGAACACTTTCCAGCAGCTGTTGTGAGAGCTGTAACCATCTTCCCTATTAATCTTCAGGGATTTGAAATATGTGTTGCTGAGCACCAGGGTCAACGACATGCCATTACATTTGAATCCCACCATTTGACAAAGCATTGCATTCTGTTTCTAAATTCTTTCATGTGACTGACAGCTACATCCATTTCTTCCCGAGGCCACTCTTTAAATTCCTTTGTACTTGTAGAAGCAAGTTTGCTGGCTCAAGAATTTTGTCTTAACTCTGCCTCTAAGACTTGTCAACGGCAAATTAGGACAAGAAATTCTAATTTATGTTTCAAAGGCACCTATGGTAGTAGGAGAAACTATATTTATTTACATTTTTTCCTCAAAAGTGTCAAATCAAAGACTGTATAATTATTATATATTTTCAGGAGATGTCATATTATATTGACTTCGTGAGGCAAGTGCTAGGTAGGGTTAATCTGAGTAAAGTCAATGAAGTGCACAAAGGATTCTTGTTCATGGCAAATGTTACCTAGTGAATTAACCATCTCAGTAAGAAAACAGAAATGTTTGGGCTATCAGCTATTCTCATCCAAGATCTTTGAATATATAGTGAGGAGACTTCTGGGTGAGGGCAACATGTTGATGCCTTCAAATCAGTGGAAAAGTGTCTCGTGTCATACAAGTTTTAACCAAGGTAGTCAAAAAGATTTCAGTGATAGTGCATCTATTTAGCAGGTATGTTCAACAGCCAAACCTTAAAAGGTATTTTTAATATCGTGTATGTTTTCGCTTTCTCAAGAAATTCTCCATGTCTGTTTTCTAGATTCTCTTATACCTCTCCAGAGTCACAATATCTCCTTGCTTGGCCTTGAACAGCAGCAATAAGTACTAATTTCGTTTATCTCCACATGTATTCTGAAACCATGGTTATGAAACCTTTCACCAAAAGGCACACAGCTAGCAACGTATCTGCTACAGACCCCTGTGCTTGTTCCTAGATATCATAAAACATACATAAGAATAAGCAAAATGTTTTTCTGACATTGTTTTTAGGTATTAAGTGCAATTATTTGTCTAGAGAATATATACAGGAATTTCTTCAAGATCTTCCTCCAGATCCTGCAAAATTGTTCCATGAAGCATGAGAGTCAATGGATTTTGACAGGGAACATGCTACCAGAAGGGGTGTCAGAACATCCCTGTACCAAGAAGTGAGGCATAAATTACATCTACCATATTGCTTATTGTTGCCTACATTCATTCCCCAAATCCCACCTTTTCTAGTATTTGTCAGTGGTAGATGCCCATGGGAGAAGATGCCTCCAATAAAAAACACTCCCTAAGAAATATGTGGACAGAAAGGCTGGACAGGACAGTGGTGGATATTCAAAATGAACTATTCGTACGGCTCCTTATTTCTGTCAACTCTGATTAGCCCTCTCCTCTTAATGCCCTTTCCGCCCTCCTTCTGGTGTGAGGGATGGAGTAAAAAGCCCTTTTGCAATAAGAGAAAAGGCCAATATTGCTGGCTTAAATTATGAACCCCAAAGAAAGTAAAATACAAGCTTCAGCATTTCCTCTTCATTATCACAGTAATTTGTGAAAGAAAGGTGGCCTGAAGGGTTCTTTCTTTTTCCTTTTCTTTTTGTTTTTTTTCTCTCTCTTTTTTTTCTTTTTTTTTTTAATTGAGTCTATCTGCTCTTTAAGGTGCACTGATTTTCCTGAGAGAAATTTAAACAGAGAAGGGCACCTGTAGACAGTTCTTATCCTGACATTGTTGGAAACATGCAAAAGAAGGAAAAATAGAGCCTTAAATCAGTATTTTTGTGACACAGCTGACAGAGCATAATGCAAGTAGGGCTTCCATACCTCTGGGTTATGAAATGAGAGACACAGGGCCTGAATTATTAGTGTTAAAGAGAAAGAAAAGTGCTGCTTTAGCACAAATAGAAAATTTCCACCAGTTGACTCATGCAATCTTTTGTGAGTGCAGAACCAGATCCACAAATACAGGATAAAGATGTAAAACTATTGAAACACATAAAAAAGGGTACTACCATCATTTAGACCCAGATATAACACTGATATAGTTAGTAGGGCTCTGGAATTCAAGAGTCACAGATTTCTATTTCAAGATACCGACACAAGGTCTCTGTTTACTTGAGTACCAAAGAGTTAAATATATCCTTTTTCTCCTGAATTTGGAAACATTTGTGTGCTCCAAATTCAAGATCTGATCTACAGCCCAATGTAATTGCTTGCTACTGCTTTACCATTTGAAAGGATGATTTCATCTTTCTTATCTTGGTTTTAGGCTCTAAAATATCTGTTTTTACTGAGCTCTGCTACTGTTGTTCTGTGCAACATTGAGCAAATCATTCCACCTTTTTTAATTGTTGTCCTGTTTTATTCTTACAATAAATTTTATTTATTCGTACAATAAAATTCTTACCCAAACTATTAATTTCACTGTCCCATTTCAAGAGTCAGGTCTTTCTCTACAAGAGAGATATAGGCTAATAATTCTGCCGAAATGCTCTGAAAAAAAAGAAGAGAGTAAATCAAGGACAGACAAGAGAAATGCCCCCAAATTGGTTATTTTGTGCAGTAGAACAAGTGAAGACAGGATATCAATGGTTTTGTGTTGGTAGCTGATCTCCTTTTAATATGATTTAATATGGTGCAAGCTGTGATTAAAATTTGTGAATATTTTCAACATTAAAAACTTCTCTTTCTTTCATTTATTATGTGATATTTTTAATGACATTCAACTATACTGAGCCTGCACTATAGAGAGGGTGCTAGTGATAGCTCTTCTACCTGGCCATTTATTTCTATGAAACTCAAAGGCTGTAACGTCTCTGCAATCTGTACCCCATCTGTCAAACTGGGATGAAATCAGCCAGCAGATGTTTTGCAATGCTTCTGCTTCTCTCCAGTTCAACCACATTCCTCCCACAACATGCTTGTTTGACACATGCTGACTAGGAACCCAACACAGTGGTATGTAAAAAAGATAGCAAGAGCAGTCTTTTAAAGGCCATCCCCAGTGCTCCTAATAAATCCACATCAGGATATCAACATCTGTGCACCTCAGAGAAGAGCAAAACCTGTTCTAGGCACAGGAGAAATCTACAAGGAGACACGGAACCACCTGAAAGAATGTATTATCTACACAAGGATGCAATGCAAACGGTGGGGAAAAAGGAGAAAGAGGAGAGAGTTGCCACAGGCTCATGCAGGAAGAGACTTGTGGAATTAGAAAATAAATTTAGGTTCTAGTGCAACACTAGTGCCACAGTAATTCCTCCCTTCACAAGGACTTCACAGCTGCAGATAGTCAGTAAAGCACATTATCTCCAAGACAGCCTTAGGCTTTGCTCCTGTGAAGTCCAGCAAGCCAAATGCAGACTTGCATCTTGATTATCTCATTTCTAAGTCCTACAAAAAAAGATCTATGTGCTGCTCATATCACAGCTCTACTGTTAGGAATTCTGTGATTGGATTGGATTCTTTGATTGGATGGGAATCTTTGATTCAGTTATTTTATAAAAAGATATCTTGGTGACTGAAACATGAGGACAAGATGACACAAAGTTTTGGTTTTGAATCCTTTTGAGGATGAAGTAATTCCAAGGTTGGAACAAAAAATCACCATTAATAAATCCTATTCAGTGTGAGATAGTGGTGAAATCACCCAAAATATCTGCAGGCCTTTTGGGCGCCACCACATTTGCCATATGAACTTGCATGGTAAGAAATTTTAGAACCATTTGCATGTCAAGTTATTGACATAGGATAGATATTTATCACAAACTTTTAGAGGCAGCTGATCTTGCTTTGCATCAGGGCAAGGTGCAGATGATTTTTCAAATCTGTTTCAGTAAAATTTTCTTTAATTTTTAAGGATGGTGGACCACTGTGTTTCTCATTAATATGCATAGACAATGAAGAGATGAAAAGATAGACACACACAGAGGTAGATAAGATATGGTATGGGAATAGATTAAGAATTCTGTTTTGGATTAGATAAACTTGACATCGGCTGGCCTGATCTTCATTATTTACTTGCTTGTTTCTTACAGCATCCCTTAACATTTCTCTTTTACAACAAAAGTAATTGGGCATTTATCAGCCCCAATCTCCCCATACCTCTCACACACACAACATACTGAATCTTGGTTTGATGCAACCTAAGAACTAGAGAAGTATTTTCTCTTTAACATACAAACTTAAGAAAGGGTTAAATGCCTTTTTGCACCTGGAAAATATTTTCAGCAGTAGCAGAGAAGAGCAGTCCGACAGGAGTCTTTGATCTTTCCATGCTGTGTCGCAGCTTGTGCAGGAAAATATTTCAGGTGAGGTTTGGGAGAATATACCATCTGACTATGAAAGGTGGGGAATGCCATAGAAGAGAAGAGTAAGGAAAGACAGGCCTTGTTTTGAACCCTCGTTTCTTCAGATAGGACTGCTAAAAAACTTTTTCATCCTATATTACAATCACAGGGGGACAGTCACATAGTTAGAAATGGTCCTTCTTGGTACCTCTTAAAGTGCAGACAAACAGAAAAATAGCCATAGCAATGACCTCGCAGCAGTGACCAAACAGTCCTCTGTAGATCTGATTCTTCTTCCTACAGGAACACAGATTTATCTTGTATGACTTGAGGCACCTGAATTTCTTTTAGCCTATTACCTAGTCAGTGAAGAAAGACAAAGGTATTTCAGGAGAATGAATTAGCCCACTAAAGCCCACTAAAGATCTGAATCATTCCATGAATATGCTTATCTATTTTCATTATTATTATTATTATTATTGTTTAATTTTTTATTTACTAAAGAAGCAGCCTATGGAGATATAGAGCTCTAAAGTATTTTAAGTAGGCAATATGAATAATATAATAAGTGTATATAAGAATATGTAAGAATATAATAAGCAGCTACTCCTGCTCCTGGTACTCCTGCTCCATTCCCTTTGAGCTAAAGACACAGTAAAGGCATTTCTCTTTCCCCCGTAGATGTACAGAGCATGATTTCAAGGCTGCCTTCCATTCTGCTGCTAAGGACCTGTCTTTTTGGGGAAAAAAAAAAGAGATAGAGATACAAGGACCTTTTATTTCAGTACATCCTACAAAATTCACAGTTCACCAATTAACACGGAGCTATACATTTTTCATTTCATTGTGTTTTCCATATGCTTTCCACCTGAAGGATAATTTCAGGGACTCATGTTTGTTCTTGCATTAGCTGTTTTGATTTTTCTTTTAAAACAAAAATATAGGTAGAAATGCATTGTTATGCCCTTTTTAATGACATAAAGAGAACATACGCATTCACTTGTATAATATATAAGGAGGAGCACACTCATCAAATTTTTTAAAGTTTTTTTCAAACTGTGTTTAATATTCCTCCTCCCCCTCAAAAAAAAAAAAAAAAACCCACAAAGAAGCAATAGTGAATTCTCACATGTCGACCAAGAGCAGTTTTTATAAAACAAAAGTGGTCCAGTTTTCAAATTTAGTATTGTGGATTCATCATGGACTAGAAAAAAACACAAAAGACTAACAGGAAAAAACAAACAAAGAAGCAAAATGGATTTTCCCCTTTCTTGCCCTAAGGAGATGGAGAATTTTTGATTATAAAGATTTTGGCATGTTTAGATTGTTTTAGGGTTTAATTTTACTTTTGAGGGGCAGAGGAGGAAATGCACATTTAGGAGAGAGAAGGAAAAGATTTTTATGTGGCTAGATTTTATTTTCCTTAGAAAGAGAGAAATAGTAAGATGTTGGAAAAAGTTTTGGAGAGCTGGAATAAGTCTAGGCAGAGAAAGGGAAAGGTTTATAGGGCAGCGAGGAAAGGACTGGTGGCACCGACATAAGCAGTGATTTTGCTGTTTACTTTATCTTGTTCTATTACCATCTAACCATTTATATCCATAATCCTGTGTGACTTGATATATAAATATGGACTTTCACAGTAAATGAAGTGTGGACATCAGTATGTCAGCATGAGTATGCATGTACATAAACATATATATGGCTTTGTATTCATACATAGGCACAATGTATAGGAAGCATGTTGTCGTCAATGTCTCTCATTCTGAAAACAACTGCAAATAACTTTCAAAGATCATTAAAGCATTTTTTTCTTTTATTGTTACTGCTTTACTTAGGAGATTCCTGAGAGACGTTTTTTCCTCTTTTTTCAGAATTAACCCAATTAATAATTACTCAGACTTTCAGTATGTATTTCCATTGCATAATCAGAGTGGACCTGTGATCTCAAAAAGATCTCTGTCTCTGGAAGAGATAGAGAATGGGTTAAATATGACCTGGTTGGTCATCTATCACAGGACTAGAAATTTCTGCAAAGCCTCGTGGTGGTACCAGCAAATGCCTCATTTTTCTCTTGAACTCAACTTGACTGAAATACTTCAGGATCTTGTTTCTCTTTCCTTCAGAGCTGAATAGCTCTAGTCTTGCTGAAGGAACAGAAGTAATTTTAACCTCAATAATCTTTTTCAAGATCACTTGCCAAAGAATAATGTATTCAACTTGGTCAAGTTTCCCAAATTCTCACAATAAAAAACAGATACAAAGAAAGGTGAAATTAAAGAATCTCCCTGCTTCTCTTTCCCACCATTGGTCCAGTTTCAAGGAAATTATATTAACTTAAATAAAAGAAATCCTGACAACCATTTATTTTTGCTTTCTTTTCAGAGCTTACACAGTTAACATAACATTTTCAAAATTCAGTGCAGCAGAATTTTCTGCACTATTTAGAGATTCTTAAAAGAAGGAGTTGTCAAACAGACCCAATATGTCTCAAACTCGACAACCATATGACTTAGCCTTGTGTTTTAGCCATAAGGATGTGGAAGGCAACTGTGATTACTCCTCATGAAAGGGGGGGAAGCGCGACAAGATTGCTAATGTCAGCCTGGGTTGTCAAGTGTAACCAAGACTGTAGAATTGCTGAGCTGTGTACCCAAGAGTGTGTCAAGGCTGGATAACTTCCATAAAATAGGACACTCCATCACGTGGTCCTCTGAGCCAGCTAAAGAATATCTGTGGCTACAGCAGATGTGCCGTGTTAAAGATAGTACCCAAAAAATGGTCAGGTGCCAGCACAACACGTTTGTGAGCAGATCCTCCCAGCAGGAGCCAATTTCAGCGAAACAAGCTGGCAAGGCGGCACACTTGTCATGGATGCAAACGGCAGATTTGGCATCTGCAGGTTTGTGGCACAGAGCGGGGAGAAAAGATCCAAGTTTCCACCACCAACTGATGCTAAGGCTTCAAAGAAAAAAGGCTCTCAGATGCTCGGGCTGTGGAAGTTTATATGATTGCATAAAACTCAAATAAAAAAAAAAAAAAGAGAGAGATAGAGAAAAGAGAAAATCCCAGACTCTGTGTTCTCATGATCTCCTTTCCATAGAGGTTAAAAAAAAAATGCTAGTGTCCTGGCTCCTCTGAAGTCATATTTTTATCATTGCACCTCTGTATGCATGTATGAAAATATTTGCTGCCTAGACAATATTGGAAAATATGCTGTTGTTAAAATGCACGATCCATATTGGGCAGTTATTTGTGGCGCTTTCACTCATTAAAAATAACTAGAATTTGTCTAAGAAACTCTGAAACCAACTGTGGTTTAAATGCATCCTTATGGTTATAGAGGTCATTACTCATCGGATTCTTCTGTAGGAGTCCAAACAATTGTTTGAAGTCCATAAGTCACCCAGCAAACACTCAATTATAACAGAACATACTGGACAAATTTTCATTGAGAACATTCTGATTTATTGAATGCAGGTGTCAGTTGAGAATAGAAACCCATATAGGCACATGCTTCAAGATTCATGGGAAATGGTTTAGGAGAACTGTTCAGGATAGTCCTCAACCTCCAAGTTTTTAAAATTTTTGTGCCATTGAACCACTACTGTTTACGACTTCTGTTTGATGCCATCTACCAGTGGGACTGGAGAAAATTACCCCACTTTACACCCAAATGGGATAGTCACACAACAACTAATACTTACCATGGTGGAAGAGATGTTCCACAAAGTTCAGAGACACACCGGAGAAAGATGGCTTGGAGTCTCACTTAGCCTTTTATTGAGGGTAGATGCAAACAGTCTGCAGATTAGGCTTCTAGAAGCAATGCTAAAAACAGCTGGGTTTTGATTTTTTTGTTGTTGTTGTTTGTTGTTGCTTTTACATTTTTTGGAACCAGAAAATTGTGACTTTCTTGATTTCAGGAGAATTAAGAATGGTTTAGTTTCCAGAAGAACTTATCAGTTTACACACTCACAAGTAATTTTTCCAAGCAGGAAACAATGGTAACTTTTCCTATAGTGCCAACAGGCCGAAGCTGGCAATGATTATCCGAGATTTCTCTCCTCAGGAATCAAACTGACCAGGATGAATTGAATCCTGAAGGAGTATCCCAATCATGTTTTGACAGGTGTTCCTCCTATTATTTGGTTCCCAATAAGAGAACAAAAACCACTAGTATAAAAAACTACAAGTATAAGAATACAGTACATAAAAATTGGAAACTCAGATGAGAAGACAAAGAAGAAAGAACTCCTTTGGAGTTATGCTAATTGATTTGCTTTGATGGACAATTTTGATTGTCAGCTGAAAAAGTGGACAGAGAAGAGCAGTTCATACAACATCCAAGATAAACAGACTGAGGCTATGGCTACAGATTGGTATAACCTAGCCTGACAAAATAATTCTTGGGAAAATAATACAATTTGAGAATCTAAAAAACTCCTTCAATACTTTCCTTCTCCCTCATTATCTAATTCCTCATTGTTTCCTAAGTTAAACTGAAGAAGATCTCATCAAAATGGACCATTTTCTGCAAAGTCATTTTGGAGCTACAATTTCTAATCTGCCTATGTGGGGTTTTGTGGGGTTTTTTTTTCTTTTCATGGTCAGTGGTCCAGTATTTAATGCTGAATCAAACTGAATCAAGGCAGAAGATTTATAGAACTAGATACTGAACCTTATTCTACTTAGCTCTTTTTATAATCAGCAAAGACAAAAAAGACCTTCCAAAGTTGGTTAAAACACTTCTGCTTTGAATGTCATTTTGGGACAGTATCTGTTGAATCCTAAAGGAGACTAGAGAAGTATTCTGGCTTTGACTGTAAAGACAGAAGCTTTTCTTTAGGCACTGAGAATAACCTTATTCATCATTCTGTTTCCTCTCCTTCCTGTCTTCTCTCCATCCCCCACTGCAAAGTATACAGCTTCATCTCATTTTATTTTAGGAGGAATTGTTCAGGACAGTTTCTTTTTCTTTCTTTTCTTTTTTTTAATATATATTCTTCTGATTTCCAATGTTTGCAAGTCTGCAAAAAACATCAGGGCCTCACAATTCTAAAAAGCAGATCAGCATCCAAAAGCTTGGCTGCACAATGTTGAAAGGTCAGTGGCAAATCTGACCTTTTGCATTTTGGCACTGGTATGAGCCTTCTTCAGAAAATTCCTGAACCACTAAAGAAAATTCCTGAACCACTAAAAAATCTAGCTAGCATCTTATAAGAAATCTGATATAAGTTGTATCAAGCGATCCTTTTTCTTCTAAAATCTCAAGGTTATGGAGCCACTAAAAAAGGATCCATTGACCAAAAAATAATGCTTATTCTGTTTTCTTTCATGCAGGGAAAAAAAAAAAAAAAAAAGAGAGAGAAAATTCTGCATTTCTATTTACATATATATACACATATTTGTGCATATAGACTTTTAGGTTTTTCATCTGGAAAGGGGTGCTTTTGAGATTTAACACTGGACAAGAAGCTCTGAAAAGTGCTAGAAGTTATCAAATTTCAGCCACAAGTGACTAAGGAGATGTTACTGTATTTCACTATTGACTTTTTCAACTTTAACAGTTTTTGGTGAACTTTGATACCACTACTGAATAGATTAGGTAACTTCATCTCCTTTGGGAAGTGTGTGTGTATATATATGTGTCTATAACTTTTATAATTTTCTGAAATATCTATGTTTTTCCATACATTTTCCATTTTAGAATGCTTAAATTATGCTTTGGTTGTTTCACATCTAACATATCTAAGACAAAAGAATAACAGGGGGTGGCTCCTGAAAGAACCAAGACCAGACAGCTAGGAAAGGAGAAGGCAGATCCTTTTCCATGCCCATCCAGAGCAAGGGGACAAGCAAGGGCCTATCCCTTCTCCAAAAGCTTTTTCTTGGACCCTCGGGGTGTGCTCATATGTTGAAATTCCCTTGCAACTCCCTGGCTTCTCCCATTTAGCCTGGGTCTGGACCTGCCTTTAGCATGGTTGTACAGGTGTAACTATAGTGGCAAACTGTATTAGAGTACGTACATCCTATATTTAAGATAAAAGTGCATCTAGGATAGATTAAACAATTCCCTCTCTCCAAAGGCATACACAGATCATCTAAAAGATTAATTTCTTCTATGTTATTTATTTTTCTACTTTAGTCACAAGTTCTGTCTTTAGTGCTATGCTGTTTCAATAGCTGTGCTGTGCTCAATAGCACACTGACGCTGGATTTTTAATTTTTTTTTTTGGATAGAGCAAACTTCACTTGGTTCAGATCTGCTTCAGGGTTTTGTCGTCAAATTAATTCATGAAGCTATTCTTTGATACCAGTCATTAAAAATCAAACATTATCATTTTTTATATTAATAGTAATAGTTCATGTTAAATATGTCATTAATGCACATTTTTAAAAGGTTAAAATTGTCTGGTTTGTTTTGAAAGGAATCTTGCAACAATCAATTTGCTAAATAACACTATGTGAGCTTCAAATAAATCTCCTTTTCAGATTGATCTTAAATTAGCTAGTCAGAGCATAAGTATATTTTTTTCCAATGGGTTTCTACCACAATTCCCTGTAAGTTGTCAGCAGCATTTGAAAGCTCATATAAAACACAGCAGATGAATTAGCAAAACTGGCCTACTTCCCTGAGTACTGGAATGTATTTGCTCTTCTTTCTTTCTTTCTCTGTTGGTGCTGCTTGTTCTTTTTTTTCCTTTGATCCTGGGAAGCGGCAATAGTGAATATCGGCCAAAGCATCAGTGACTTAGAAATTTCAATATTTTCTTCTTAATTTTAAAACTGTAACAAGGATGAGTTGATTACTACATTGCAGAGCCCATATTTAATTCATGGACGGCTGTTGTGATGCTCTCATCACTGGGTCTCATTAGAACAAAATAAATTATTACCATGTTCCATCTGCTAAAGTCTGATTTTCTTTGGTTTCTGACAGAATTTACCATATTTGTCTTTTCTTTTTTTCATATTCGTTTTTTAATCAAATGAAAAGTAAAAGTGTATAGTGGTGGATTTTTCTTTTTTTCTCCAACTACTCTGGATGGCCCCATATACTTCATGAGGAATTAAACTGGGAAAAAATGCATATTTATCTTCCAATGAATGGTAGATTCACTACAACAAGAATGAAATTGAGAAAAATAGTACTTCTACATGTATCTACCCCAAACTTTTTTTATGTTCTAAGCATACAAATTTTTAAGTTTTGTAATCATCACGTGATGTTTTCAATGGATGAAATTTAGAATTATCCCTCTAAATATCTGTCAAAAACTCCTTTGTGTTTAATACATTTTTAAATAATTATAAAGAAAAAAGAAGTGATATTATCTGATTTTTGCCCATTTTGATTTATTCCATGTGCATCCGTTTATATGCTCACCCACCCTTAAATACAAATGTTAGAAAAGGACTAGAAAAGCCACTGAAGCACTCTAAAGTTAAGAAATGCTAACTTTCTGCCTGCTCAGATATACTTTCTTTCTTTGTAATATATATCTTTTTTTTTCCCTCCGGCAACTCTTATTTACATGATTACTTATTCTTTTTTTCTTTTTCTTTTTTTTTATCTGCTGCTCTATGTATATATGTTGCTTTTATCATTAATTATTAATTATTAATTATTATTTTATTTTATCCAATTTATTTAAAATGATGGCCAAAGTCTATGCTGCCCTTTATATATGTGAACATATATATACACATAGAGAGTATATATATATAACTGTATATGTGTGTACATTTCTGTGTGGACTGAGCATATGGAAATTGCATAGCTTCTGTTTTCCTTTAGTTTCTCCTCTTCCAGGAGCAGGGATTCATCTCTGCATTAAAAGTCAACTGATGATGTCCACATGCCACTTTTGGCTCACTCATGCTAGAAACAGCAAATATTTCTTCCTTTTAGGCAGTAAGTTGACTCTGTTCTTTTCTGTCATTGCTGTTGCTGGGGTTTTTTAATTTATTTTAATTTTATTATCTAGGCAGTCAACTACTGGAAGTCATCAGTTAGGTTGATGCTTTAGCAGGATGTTCACATGTATACACACACAAAAATCAGCCAATCAAAGAGAGTTCCCTTATATGCTCCACAGACTATATTGATTAGATCTCCATTGACTAGATTGTAAGCTTAGACATTAGTGTCATGTGTATTCTTATACTACAAACACTGTATACATCTATATGTAAATGCTAATTTTAGTCTGAAATATTCCCATCTCTTTGCATCATGTGGCCATAATACATTTCATCTAATACTAGCAGTTCTAAAGCTGGATTTGCTCTAGCTTTGGAATATAAGTTGAGAGAGATGTGGTCTGTAAACAGCTCTGTATATTTCTTATGAAAGCTGGATGGAAATGTAAGGAACAAGACAGCAAATTTTACAGCACTTTACTGCCTGTTAAGATTTGATGACAATATCAGCTCCCAGATTTTCTCATAGCAGGTATTTAGTCATGAAGGCAACAGCTAACTAAGTATCCAGAATACCTTACTGTCAGCACACTCTTTCCTTCAGGAAGGCTGCAAGTTAATAAAGAACAACTTGGACAAATTATCTTAGCCATCTAGCAAGCAATTGTTGAATACCGAATCTAACAAGCGTGGTTTGGAGAAGCAGACACCAGAATCTGTAATCCTTATTTCATGGCTTGGATTCCTATGCCACAAACCACAATGTATTTTTCTTAAGGGCCACTTTTCTTGTGGATCCTTATGTGGTTGCTCTTGGGCTGTCTTTGACAGGAAGGTGAGAAGGCTCTTTCACTTTGCCACGAATGGATTAGATATAGATGGTTAAAGCAAGCTGCAAGGGTATGGGAAGAGAAGATTTAATTTTTTCTCAGGCTATAGCTGCCCTGCAACTCCATTGCTGAGCTTCCCAGGACAATGGTATAACCATGGGATTATTATGTAAAAGATGAGTCTTGGCAATTCCTCTTCTGGCAGTTGTGGAAACACAGCTCTCATTATCCATATCCAACGGTCTGACTTAAAGACTTACACCCAAAAGATAATTTCTGCTCCTAGATACCACTTGGTCAGAGTTTCCCAAAGCTGAGGCACAGGGACTGTTTCTGGGCAATAGTTTCTCTCAGCTCTTCCAATGAGTTGGCTCAGCCATTTTACCACTAAGTGGTCAAATACATAAGGCACTTAACTTTTTGCAAGCTAAGCAGATTTAACTATCTGTTGTTCAGGGAATGGAGATACCTCAATCTGCATAGTAAAATTTGGAAGAAATCAGCTTCAAGATGTTCTGGTGCTGAGCATGTCCTCCACAAGTCTCTTTTAGGATTTAGTGTGTATAACCTACTCAAGGCCTTCCAAAGTCAAAATAGAGACATTCACAGATGTGAATGCACACACAGAGATGTGTGCATGACACAGATTTGGAGATAGACTCCTACCAGTACCATAGTCTTCCTTTTTGGTTGTTTTTCTCTGCAAGAAAAAAGTCCTATGTACTAGCCAATCATACTAGGGATCTTGACAGGAAGTAGAGGAAGGAAGGAAGGAAGGAAGGAAGGAAGGAAGGAAGGAAGGAAGGAAGGAAGGAAGGAAGGAAGGAAGGAAGGAAGGAAGGAAGGAAGGAAGGAAGGAGAGAAAAGAAATTTTCCTGTGTGCATTCTCTGCCTTAAAATGTACTGTCATTCTAAAGCATACAGCATTGAGAATGTTGAGCTTCTCTAAGTGGCTTAATTCTTTCGGATTCCCAAAACTTTATTTGCTATCTTGAAATAGGAAAATAATGTAACACGAGTTTGTGAGAAGACTTTCTTCAGTTTTGCTGCTACAAAATGCAGAACTGCACTTTAGCCAGTATCAAGCCAAGCATATTGTTTACTGGAGTAGGACGTAAATGGTTTAAATACTGTCAACATTTTTAGAGTTTGGAAAAAAACAAAATAATTTTTAAAATGTAGTGTAAATCATTTCATTAATGATTCAAATTAATGAGATCTCCATTTCATTATTTTGATGTTCAGGAAAACAAAGTTGCAATAACAAGAAAAAACAAACAAATAAACAAACCTGACTATAATGAGACTGCTTTTACAACCAGTTAACCTTTGTCACCTGCAGACAGTTAAGCTAATTTACCTTCAACGAGCAACAGTGCTAATAGTAGTTAGATAAAATGATTGTGCACAAGAAACCGGTGTGTTTCTTATCCATTTGCATGAGAAGGGAAAAGTGGGAGTGGATAAACCAAGTTCAAAACCTCTTGAATTTTATGCTCTGAGAGCTTCCACTCTCAGAGAAGAAATAGGGCTTCATCTGAAGCGGCTGCTACCCACTGTCATCCAATACAGCCAGCTGAAGAAGTAACCTGATTCAAAGACAGGGCTGAGCAAAAGAGATCACTCACAAGGTTTTTATTTTATGCTGAAAGGGAAAAAAAGTCATATTGTAGGAAGGATCAACATTTCCTTTTGTGCAGTCAATGGAAAAGCTCACACTCTTAGCCTTGATCCAAAAGACGATGCTGTGTGGCAGGTCTGATTAATAGATTCATATCAAAGGCCCAGAATGTGCCTGGATTCATCTCAAGTAAGAATAGAATATAGCTATGAAAGTAGAAAGAGCCAAAGGGACTTGTAATGGCCTTGCTTGACTTCAAGGGAATTTGTAATGAGATAGCAAGTGCTTTACTTTAGTTGATGGCTTAAATTTGACCCAGGATATAGAGGCTGAACTTTGCTTTCACCAGATGTTTCTTTGATGACCAACACTGCATAAAACGACTTGTGAGATTCAATTCCTAGCAGATAAATGGCACGTCACAGAGCTGGTGCGGGCTGGCACTCCTGATATCATTCTTCCTACAGTGAGCATGGAAGATGAATGAACAGTGTCTGTGTGGATGTTTTCACTCTATGGACAACCCCTCTAGGTCAGAACTGAAAGAGAAGTTCACACATTTCTCCTGTTCTGCTCTGCTCATGTGTCACACGCAACTGCAACACCAAAAAAGCAGAACACCAAAGCAGAACACCAAAGCAATGGGGTATCATGAAAAGAACTTATAAAAGGGGAAAATAGGACCTTGTCATAAGAAGGATTTATATTTTTTATTTTGGGTAGGTTTCTATGACAGGCTATGTTGTATAGCCTATCATAGAAAAGATAGGACAACTCCTTCTTGTGGTTGTTTCCTCCTGGGATGATTTAAAGTAACTTTGAAAACACAGGGTAAGGTCTTTAGCACCTGCTAATGTGGATAAGGACAGCCTCTGGAAGAAATATCCTCTCATCCATCCCTGCTACCAACTCATGGTTCCTGCCTCTCTCCAGGACACAGAAGGAGCCTTGACAATTTAAAGTACATAGCTATCTTAAAGGTAGCTGCAGGAAACCTAGAGAAGAGCCACTGAGGTCTTAATCCTTAATCCTTCACCATAAGATCATCCTCCTTTCTGAAACTACATTCACACGTAAGGAACAGCATGGTCTTGTGTATCTAGCTTTTGGGAAATTAAGGTATATATATAAAACCTCAGGGAACTGCTGATAGGATCATCTCCAGCTTCATTTACCATCACCCCTCCTTTTCTATGAACTATACCAAAAGAAGGAAAGGTCCTAACTAAAGATCATCTAAGTTCCTGTTTAGTCTAGAGAAGATTGAGAGGAGATTTGATCAATATATGTATGTAAAAGTACCTGAGGGGTGAAGATAGGGAGGAAGGGGCCAAACTCTTCTTGGTGGTGTCCAGTAACTGGACAAGGGGTAACAGGTACAAGTTGAACCCCAGGCAGTTCCATGTCCATGGGAGGAAGAGCTTCTTTGCTGTGAGGGTAACGAAGCCCTGGAACAGGCTGCCCAGAGAGGCTGTGGAGTCTCCTTCTCTGGAGATCTTGCAACCCGCCTGGATGTCACCCTGTGCCCCATGCTCTGGGTGTCCCTGCTGGAGCAGGGGGTTGGACTAGATGATCTCTAGAGGTCCCTTCCAACCTCAGCCATTTTGTGATTCTGTGATGTCAGTGATGAAATTGCTTTCAAGGAGCAAATCATCACACTACCTAGGTGTAGTGGAATTCCTGTGTGTCACAGAGGTGGAATCCATGCTCTCCAATGAGTGAAACATATGAGATACTTGTACCAAATTGAGACATGAAAAAAAAAAATGGTTATTGAGTGCATTAAATTGCATGTTTCAGGAACACATGGCTCTATTAAATGTATTAATGATTAATAATTTTAGTTATTCCAATCACATTATTTTTTCCTTTTTTCTTTCTTGTCCTTTTTTCTGGGGGGAGAAGGGGGGAGGATACTTATTCACACATTGACCACTCTGTGATCTCATTTCGCTTCAAATTCTATACTAATAAATTAGCAATGCTCATACCATCAGAGGGCTGCTTGGAAAAAATAGAACAAAACACTGTGATGAAATCCCTGCAGATGTTGAGACTAAAAGTGGATTTAGAAAGGCATGGAGATTGGATACTGTTGCAGGTTGCTGCCTTCTGCCCTCCCCGTGTTTCCTCTTTGGGACTCTGGAATGAGTAGATGGGTCAGATCAAATGTGAGGTGGAGAAAAGAATATGCAAGAAAAGCACGTTCAGCTCTTACAGGGACAAAGTGCAGGGATCTGGGACTCTTTGGGGTAACTATTTTCAAGGTCGGGAGATTCAGGGGAAAGAAGGGAACTCCTCTCTCTTTTTTTTTTTTTTATGTATTTTTATTTCCTCTGGCAATTTTCCAGGTCTATATTCATGCTGATACAGCATGTCAACTGCCTGGATACAAGCCTTCAGCTGTCATGTACCACATTTTAATTCTCATCAAGGAATGAGGAAAAGAAAACATGATTCTTGGGAACCAAGTGAGGAAAAAAAAAGTCTAAAAGTCTATTTGAGCCTATTTTTCCTGAACATTGGTATTTAGGCACTTCTTCAGGAGCATGCAACACCCAGAAATTATGTCCTTTGATGTCCAATGTGCCAGAGATTCCACCAGCAGTTCCAGGGTTACTCTGAACAAGGGATAAAATAACATGGAAGTCATCATCATGTTCGGCAACCACTTGGCACTCACCCCAAGACTCCTACATGCTTTTGGTTTTGTTTAATATGATACAGTAATTCATAATCAAAACAAGGATGGCCTTGACTTTGTGGCTATTTTAGTAGTAAATCATTCGGTTTGATGATTATGCCTGCCAGAACTGAAAACATTCTTTTTGTAGTGTGCAAATATTTAAGGCATTTGAATACCTAAATTCCATCAAATTTCAGTGATCTCGGGATGCTCAAATCAAAATGAAAATCAATCTAAAATTATTAGTATGCTTTGAGACATGTGAAGAGTTTAAAAGGAGTCAATGTTTATTGGTTATTTAATTTCCCATTTAAGATAGGAGGCAATTGCCACATAATTCTTCAGAAGGAGCTGTGTGCTCACTGTAGGGAAGAGGTTTTTTTCTTTAAATAGTAAATTAAACTATTTAGCTATTAGATTATGAATCCAGCTTTCTCAGATGAACTTCAGCCCAATATGAACATAAAATATCCTCACAACATCCTTCCTCGTGGTCAAATCCTCTATCGTAGTCGGAATTTTCTTGCAGAGCTTGTTTCTGGTTAATGTCCATTTGTAGAAGCATAGAATAACTCAGGTTGAAAAGGCTCTTCATCTGGAATTAGTGGGTGGAGTTCTTTTTATATCAAATATACTCAGATGAGAGCTGTGTGTATGGGAACTTTGCAAGAGGAGTATAGAGGCAATGTCATAGCTTTTATTCTTGGTGCATGATAATGGTTTATTTGCTGAAATTTGCTCTAGTGTTAACTCTATCTTTCACCATATTCTGGTATCCTCTCCCAGTAAAAGATCCAGGGACCTCTGAGAACAGAGCTGTTCATTATTCTGCTGCTTTAGAGACATGAAAATTGAGGCGCAGACCTGTGGAGCAATCAAGGAGATGCTAGAGTGGTAGATGTTGAGGCCGCACCTTGAGTACTGTGTGCAGTTCTGGGCTCCCCAGTGCAGGAGGGACGTGGAGCTGCTAGAGAGAGTCCAGCGCAGGGCCACAAAGATGATTAGGGGCCTGGAACATCTGCCCTATGAGGAAAGGCTGAGAGAGCTGGGCCTCTTCAGCCTGGAGAAGAGAAGACTGAGAGGGGATCTGATCAATGTCTATAAATATCTCAAGAAAGGGAGTGAGGAGGAGGGGGCTGGCCTCTTCTCAGTGGTGGCTAGTGATAGAACTAGGGGAAACGGCCACAAATTGAGGCACCAAAAGTTCCACAGGAACTTGAGGAAGAATTTCTTACCAGTGAGGGTGACAGAGCCCTGGAACAGGCTGCCCAGAGAGGTGGTGGAGTCTCCTTCTCTGGAGATCTTCCAAACCCGCCTGGACATCACCCTGTGCCACATGCTCTAGGAGACCCTGCGTGTGCAGGGGGGTTGGACTAGATGACCTCTACAGGTCCCTTCCAACCTTAAGCATTCTATGATTCTATGATTCTATGTTAGACCCAAAAAGCCTTTGACTTCCCACCCTTTATCATGAACACAAAAGGATCCTTGCCTTTATTTGCTCAATGATCCATCAATAAGGTAAAGTTTGGATTACGTCAAAAGAGGGGAAAAAAAAGAGGGTAAGAAGAAGGAGGGAAATGGATTTTCTTTGAATCAAGTGGTTATCTGAATGGGCAGAAATGAAACACACTCAAGTAGCACAGGAAACCCGCACCCATTCTCAGCCCTTAACTAAAATCTCTGCAAGGGACACACATCTCACAGGGCTCCTGGGCACAACACATCTGCTGTGAGGGCTGCTTCAGTCAGCACTGTGAAAGCCAAAATCTCCCTCCCCTCCTGCTCTCTTCTGCTTCCCGTTTCTCCACCGATCGCTAGAGAGCAAAGACGGTTGTTGTGGGCCTGTATTGGTGGCACAAATCTACGTCTTTATTTTTTTCTTTTCTTTTTTTTGGACATTGCATCACTGGAAAAAGGCAGGGGGAGGATAAGGATTTGCAACAGCGGGGGCAGTAGAGGGGGGAAGAAGAAAAATATATTTCCTTTGGCGGTTCTGCTCCGCTTTCGCAAAGGGACTACTTTCCTCGCTGCTTATCCCTCCTGACAAGTACAGGCACTTTGGGCCCTAACTGGATGTGAACATTGTCAGAAGGAATTTGGGCTAAAAGGAGGCATCTGCAGCTCTGTTCTTATTGCGCTCGGCGCTGGAGCCACTTTTGCGAACGTGGCAGGGTGGCTGGTGGGCAGACACCAGTACAGATGGGAACTTCACATACTGTCTGCATCACGAGCGACTATAAAAGCAGTCACAACGCATCAGTTGTTACCCGGCCGGTCTCCCTGCAACCTTCACTTTCAATTTCAATCTCACTGACATCCCTGGCTTACAGTGAGCTTTTATATTTAAGCATCGCTGCAGTCCTAATGCGAGAGTAAAAGGGGCGGCCAGGTTATGGCAGGATTAAACCTCCAGTCTCGGCCGGTGGTTGCAAGGGAGGAGCGGTTCAAGGGGAATTGTGTAACTGGACTCTATGCAAATGGGAGAAAAAAAAAAAGGAAAAAAAAAAATGGAGGGGATGGGAGAAGGGAATAGTGAGCACCTTTTTTTTCCTTTAAAATTGTGAACACCCAGCGAGCCAGGGGCCTGCTGCAAAAGAAATGCACCAAGCAGGCACTCTCCCAAATTGTAATTTAATGCTTGGGATAATCCTATTGTGTCA
>PTEX01000209.1:661514-735081 GCA_003342815.1 Eudromia elegans | reverse complement strand
AAAAAAAAAAAAAAAAAAAGAAAGTGAGAGACCCAGAATAGCTAGCAAAACTTCTCATTGAATCTGTCTGAAATGGAAGATGTTCTCCCTGGAGGCATGGAGCGTGGCCCATTGTGCATTTCCATTAGAGATACATACTGACTCAGAGCATGCCATTGATGTTGGCCTATTTATGAAAGGCTGTTGAAAGAGGCTTCAGAGTTAATTGAAAAGAGCTGTTTCTGAAGTAAAGGAACTTCAAACAACACGGCTCTGAAATGTGTTTTAATGGACTGGAAATCAGTGAATTTTTCCATATTGCACGGGAAATAAAAAAGGATGGCATGAACTGAAAGCTGCATTGCTATTTGGTGAGATTTTTGTTATTATTATTGCTGTTGTTGCTGCTATTATTATTCTTATTAACTATTTGAACTAGAAGAGCTCAATGAGCAGGTGACAAAACAGCTCCACTCTTGCCTGGTTAGAGCATCATCCTCTAGACTCTGTCAAGATTTTCATTAAATATCTTTATTTCACACATTTATAGTGCAGGTTGCCTGCTGAAACTCTCTTAGACTTGTGCCATTGTAAATGAAAGGAAAAAGTCTGCAAGAGGTCACACAGAAGTAGGTTCCAAGGCTCTCTTTTACCAAGGTATGTTGTGCTTAAAAGCCATTTATTCCTAATGACAATTCCACTTTAAATTTAAAGCGTATGCTTAAAATCAGGCATGTGTTTATTCGGGCATGTGTTTACTCTCTGACCTGTGTTGAGGTCTTGCACATAAGTTTGTATTTAAGCTTATGTTTAAATAAAAACCTTTACAGCAAAGCTTGCACCTGAGTTTCATAAATATAAATAACAGCCAAGAATATGCTTAAAAATCAGCATGCCATTAAACACCTTCCTCAGTTGAAAACAACGTATTCTTTCTGACTTTCAAAATTATTTTTGAACCTGCACAAAATTCAATAAAAATAGGAATGTCTGCACTGAGTTTACTTCCTCGTTTTGATTCTTTTGCAGGAATTCAGAGTTAGCAGGAAGGAAGGTAACTCCTTGCCCTTCACTGAAGTGCATTTAGACACCTCTATTGTATTCAGATAGAAGGGAGCAAGAATAGACTTTGAGATCCTTCCTCAGGCTGATTAATACCCAACGTCTTGAGAAAGCTCATAAACCCCAGGGAATTGCAGGGGAAAGGTGAGGCTGAAGTAGCCCATCTCTCGGTATAATGCAAGTAATAAACAAACAACTTCTGAGCCTCAATGATAATGAGCATTTCACCCTCCCATTCTACTTTCTACCCTGAGTGCTTTAAGTAATTCACAGGCTCCGATAAAAAATTCTCATGTTCCATTAAAAGAGATGACCTCACAGACATTAATTAACTTAATATCACAAAACTCATTTGAAGTAAGAAAGCGACCGTGCCCATTTTTAAACAAAGAATGAAATATAGGGATAGTAAGGACTTCATAAAAATCCAACCAAAATGAACAGAAATACTTAAATTGCAGCCTGGAACAATTCTACCTTCATTCATCATTATATCTTTTGATAGTCCCAATTTTCTCAGGGCTTCACCTCCCAGAGTCAGCACTGTATATAAAAAAAGTCAACACTGATTCTTTTTTTCTTCTTCTTTAACATTACTTTTTAACCTTTAAGACTACGGGGGGAAAAAAATACCCTGCAAATATGACCCTGGAACAAACACCCTACAGGCTCAAAGTACAGAACAAGGAAAAACTAGAAAATGACTTCAATTTAAAATAAAGAGAAAATCTCATTTTTTTAGGGCTGTCTTATGACATTTTGGCATCTGAAATGATTTTTGAGCATTTATGGCTGATAATCGTGGTTTAACATGTGCTTAACTTAACCTTTGAAGTTACTGTGGTGAGTTACATACCTAAAGTAAGAATGTGCTGCTTGTTCTATGGAAGAAGTCAGCAAAAGCCTTCAAAAAAGAGAAGTGGGGGGAAAAAAAAGGACTATGATTGAAATCTGAAGCTATGGACAACATAATTCTTATTTAAGTGTCTAAATAAACAGCTTGACTTTTTTTAAGTATTAAATATCCAGCAGAGCGATTTCATTTTTCTGACACTACAACAACAATACGTGGAATAGGGAGAATTAGACACTGAAACTGGTATCAACAATGGCTACTGTTTAGAGTGTCTGATTACCTAATTCGTAGCTAAATCAGACAAAAGAAAAATGAGGTAAAGAGATACTAGAAGAGAGACAAAAAAAAAAAAAAAGGCACAAAAACAGACAACAAGACAGCACACACACCCCAGACACATATTTTCGGATTATCGTTAAATGCTTCTGGAAAAGTGGAATCCAGAGTCTGAGAGTTTCTCTTTGTGCACTTACAAATATATTCAGGAAAAAAAGGGTCATTTAAAGTCTCAGCCTGTATACAGATATGCAATTTAACCTGCTTGGCCTACCTCCAAGGAGAACACTCTACCCACCTGATGACCATGATGACCACGATGACCACAGCATTGCTTCTTGGTCCTTCAGTCGGAGGCCAACTGCAGAGCTTCCAGGAGTGTTTGAGCCTTGAATCCATAAAGTAAGGAACGAAACAGAAATCAACACCCTCATATTTAGGGATGGAAGTGGTGTTTTGTTATTCTGGGCCTTGTTCCTGGAATATTTTGGGTTGGATTAATCTGGCCAAACTTATAGTTCTACATTGGTGTATCTTAGAACAAATTATAACTATATCAGGTACAATCAAAGTACAAATACAATACTCATTATCCCTGGAAATAATACTGGCCACACACTTTGTAACTATGAGGATGAAGGAACAAGATCTTGGGACTGTACTCATGTGACTTCCCAAAGAAGAGTTTGGAGCATGGAAAATCTCAAGGTTAGAAAATTTGCTTGCCAGCTTTATTTAGTTCTCGTTGAAGGTAATTACAGGATTGTTCAGGGGGTAGATGGTGGAAATCTGAAATGAGCTATGCTTTCTCAGAGTTTAACTTCAGGAAAAAAAGCATACTGAATGTCACCTAGTCATTTAATTGAATCAGAAATTAATTCCCTAGGGTCAGCTGAGATCGAAACATAAACCTGACTATAATCAGCATAACAATGTTAGCTGAAATTATGCCTCTGAATGATAGCACCTAATAGAAGTGTAGGGCAAAGTTTCCCTAAAGAGATATTAGAAAAATGTGCTGCCTTTTCTGTAGCCTTTGATATTGGGCAAAATGTTGTTTGCATATTTCAAAGTGAACTGTAAGACCGTCTGATTCTCCTACAAGTACCTGTCTATAACCTTCAGATTTCATTACCCTACTTGAGTAAGGCAAAAATATCAACAAAACTGACCAATTCTAAATATATGAAGATGGAATCAAGTCTGCATTGTTGTTCCTTAGTTAGGAAATGTATGGATGCTATGTTGATCTCCAGAGATGGTGGCCACATTAAAAGGCAGGAGAACTTTGATGTCATCTATAATTCTGTGGCTTTTCGATTTTCTGTTGGAACATCTGAAACAATTATATGGAAGAGGATGTGGGTACCTCAGCAAGGATCTATAAAACTTTGAAAATGAGATTATAGGTAATGTCCTGATCTGGATGTAGAACTAGTAAAATCACAACAGATCTAAAATTGAATGTTTTAAGCACACCCTGTGGAGTGTGGAGTTGCATGTGGAGAGGAGACAGAAAAAATAAGAAAAGTCTGCAGATACTTTAATTAAAATGTCAACAAGTCATCAAGGGATGATACCAGATTAAATCATTTTTCTCTAAGAAAGACAAACACTATAGAAGAACTGATCAAACAAAATAATTTTGGAATTAATAATTATGAATGTATTCATGAAAAACTTTCTAGCAAAACAAAGTGTATAAAAAGCACTTCACTGAGCTAAATATTTAATTGAAAAAATCTGAGATTTTAAGAGTTTTCATAAAATCCTGAGCAGATTTTTGAAGAAACTAATCTATTTCCCATCTGACTGTATAGAGAATTCTGAGATCAAGAGACCTGACATATATCTTAAGGGTCTACTTTGACCTGTAGGCCCCCTCATGTTGGACAGATATTTCTAACAGCACATTTCTCCCAATCCATTCATAAGACATGGAATCAGGCTGTGGAGATCTACTCAATAGAATAATGTTCAGTGGAGGGCTACAATAATTTAGTTATCCTGAAGTGGAAAACATGATTCAGTCACATAAACTTTGGTATTTAGTGCAATTAAAGACGCCTTAGGGCATTCACACCATCCACACAGGAATATGTGATACGTCATTGGACTTGAGGGAGACAGATACCTTTTTGTCCATTTGGAGGACAGTTGCACACCTCAGGGTATCTCAGATAGTACTTGACACCTACCTTTAGGCCTTTAGGGAATTGAGCAATTGAGTATTTGATTAAATGGCTTATCCTGCAAGTGCAATCACACCTTACTTTCTTCTCCTGTTTAGCAGAAATAGGAAGGAAGATATTGCTAAAAAATGCCTAATGCTCTATAATAGTCAAATCATTTAGATTTCATTTTTGAGGTAACTGCGCTTCAGAAGTTAGGAAAAATTTCGTTCATGATTCAAATATTGAATTTTATTCTCACCATAAGTTCCACTTATGTTCTTGACATTTTGAAAAAGTAATTAAAAATTCCAATTTAATTTTAAAAAGAAAGGAAACTGCAGAATTTGCCATGACTGTGGTTAAATTCTAAAATTTGAGATACAGTATTCTAAGTGTGATGTAACAACTAGCGACACTGCACTGCCATGAATTTGGTCTTCCAGAGAGTGCAATATTATAGATAACAATAAATATGTGTGCGAGAACTAGAAGAGAACAGTTTGTGTAACCTGTTTTTTCTTTCATCCTTCAATTTTAAAAAAGATGTTAAAATCCATCTTAATTAAGATTCAAGGTATAGGTTAAGGATGTGTATTTAGTATCTGGAGATGTTACATCTGATTGTAAATTCACCATTTTGTTAAGATCATATGACACACTCCATCTGTTTTCTGAATCATAAAAACTCATATGCAAAGCACAAAATTCTGTTGGTTAATTTCTCTTAAAGCCTTATGCACATATCATTCAGATGGACATTTCTGCTAAAAAAAATCATTTCCCAAAACGTCACCACACTCCATGCAGGCTGATCTCTGTACATCAGAGAAGCACTGCAGAGTGTAGTTCAGATCTGAAGCTTCTTCATTCTTTTGAGAAACTTCTTCATTCTTTTGAGACACAAAGCTTTCAGAAGTTCGGGTTGTGACCTTACTCTGCTAGACATTTTCCCCTTCTGAAGTATTTTGGATGCTTTACATGAGATAAACTTTCTCTTTTGGTGTCTCTATCTCCTGTTGATAACAGAGGTGGACAAGGTGACTTGTTTAGCCTAGAGTCATAGCACTTTTGCAATCCCCTAAACAGATATTTAAGTTGGATATTTAGATCACTAATCTAGATCTATCAAAAAAAATGGTGGTAAAATTATATTAACTTTGCATATATACAAAGGCATATTTTATTCTACAGTAGGTAATATGAGCAACCTGCTATTTGAGCAGACTGGAGGAGATGACCTCCAGAGGTCTCTTCCAAACTACATTATTCTATAACTGTGTGTGATAAATGAGTTAGTTTAACATTGAAAATCACCTTTGTGACTCTCTCTGTTGCTTTCCCTCAGTATTCCATTGACTGTCAAATTTATTCATGCTTCTATTGCAGACCAATAGATAAGAAATTTATCATTCTTCTTCTCCATCCATGAATCCTACTCATTTGTAAGCCAGAATTAGAAAGTTAACAAAATTAAAATGAGGGCAATATGTTAAATATAACCCTCCTCCACACAAGCCAAGTTTTAGAAACATGCCCTTAATTGCTATTTTCTTTATATATTTAAACTAGACAGGAGTTCAGGAGTTCATTTAAATAGTTTTTTTATTTTTTTATTTCAAGACTGACTTTATAGCAAGCTTCCATATATAACTCGGGAGGAAAAAGCAATTAGGAAGAGACATAAGGTTCTCACCCGGTGTAAAATGGCCTGATTCCACTTACCTTGCTAGAAATCAGTCTTTTCCTCTTTAATCTAGTCTCATCTATTTCTAGAACTAATTCAAAATCAAAGTATATTTAAGAGGTTTGACAGCTCGGGTAGATCTCACTTGCAGTTCAAAGACAGATTTATTATGAAAAAGTGACACTAGCAAGATATTATGAAAAAAAATCTATATTTCATTCAAGGTAAGATTGAAATATGGTATAAATTTTCAGAGAAGGATAAAAAAAAAGACTCACACAAAATTTTCAGGACACTAGTTTGTGAGAAAGGTTTGACAAGAGCACTTCTGAAACATGCAGGCAACTGACTGTACAACTGAGGATCCACTTGTATAGTGAACTTAATTTAACATTGAATTTTTTGCCTTGAATATGATGGTCAGTGACAGGGTCAAACAGTAATGCACAGTCCTTGATCTGCAAGGGAAATGGGAAGTGCAATCGAAGATAAAGTTTGGTATCTGAAAGCACAACTCAATACTGATTAGACTTCCATATAGCTCATCAAAACAGGAATTATATTATGACTGGGATACAGAAGACTGCCGAGTAATTTATGGCTTTGTCAAAGACCATCTGTGGCCTTTAACAAGTCACTTCTTGGCCTCACCTTTTGTGGCATGTCCTAAAGCCAAGCTGAAACCCTGGTTTTCAGTACTGGGAGGACTTCAGAGATCTCCTCCTTTTGAGATTTACAGTTTCAGAGGGACTGCAATCACATTGAGCTGGGTTACAAACAGAAGGTACCATTCAAAGTGGAAGAAAATGCAAATTTCTTATTCTCTCACCTATCTCCAGCATTCTCTCACCTATCTCCAGCATAGGAATATATAGGAACTCCTGTTCACCAGAATACAGAACTAGAAGGAAGAATCAGGTTTCATAGATCTACACCATACAGTTCTATACCGTTCTATCAATTTATCAAGCTACAAAATGAAAACAGACAGGTTTTTTGGTTGGTTGGTTGGTTTTGTTTTGTTTCCATCTTACTTTTTCCCACAAGGTGTTCCAGAATCTCTCTTCTACAAATGGTTAGGAACTTGGTCTCATTATTACCTTTTGAGTGTAGCTGATACTCATTTCTTCCTGGGCCAACATAAATCAATATTTCATCCTAATCCCTGCAGAGCAATTCACCTTACTGATATATGTAATACTTGGGGCTTGATTCACTTGCCCAACTTTCAATCACCCAGTGTCATCTGAGATGCCCTTAGGTATCTGAAACATTTACAACGGGCTGGCAGATGGATTTATCAGAGACCCATTCTGGATTGAGCTGGAGGCAGTTTAGGATACTCTAAGGCATCTCAGAAGTACTAGGTTTTTACATGCGGGTAACTGAATCAAGTGCTTAGAGGCTTACCAGCTGAATTTCCATCTGGGATCAACTACTTTATTGACCAGGAAGATTCAGCTGCCTAAATTTTGCCATCTAATGCCAATTGGGATGCTCTGAGGAATCCAGGATATCTGGTAGACATAATAATATCACGTGAAAGATGCATATTCTTTTGGAGAGGCATATAGGGCCAGGAGGCTGGATATTTCAGCACTTGAAATTACCCTGGATGCTTTGACAACTAAATATTACCCTAAATCTCCACAGACAATTCTGGAAGCTTAAACACTAGTGTACATCTGACTCTTGGATGTAGAAAACTGGATGCTCAGTTACCTCTTCGCTAGATTCAGTGTGATTTGAAATGTCCTAGTAAATCTCATCTGGTCTCCAGTTGACATCAAAGAAGGAAGTGCATTTTGAAAGATACTTGGTATCTCTGTTTGGTCAGCTGAATATGTCTGCTAAATTTACACATCTTAATCTCAAATTAAATCCCATGTCTTACATTTGTGCCCTCGATGCATTTAGATACAGCCACTATATAGTCTCTTAGATGCTTGTATATTCAGGCTGCAAACACGTCAGGAAACAGAGTGAAAATGGGATTTGACTGGGAGCTTCACTTTTAAACCTAAATGCTTATTAGCACTTCGACTTCAGTCTCCTTCACAGTTAGTTCAGAGAAATGGGCATCTCTATAAATTTTTTCATTTTACCTTGAGATAGAATTTTCATATGTGTACATGAATTGCTGTCCAGAAACAACTATTTCTCCATGAACTAAAATGGGAGGTTTGGTCAATTGTCTCAGATTTTTGGACTTCTACAGATAAGTAAAAAGGATATCAGTCTGTGTATTTGCACTAGAACTGTGCAATGAAACACCATGCTGCTTGAATCATCAGTGTCACCAGACTAACAAGAGTAAATACATAACTTCATGTTCCCTTTGTTCCCATATGTGCCCTTTGGTCAGTACAGTTCATTGAGAACTTGTCTCCAGGTCTTATTTTGTAGAACACGTGAGCTGAGACAGTTTTCACTCCTCATCACTGTGGATTTATGAAATCACTGAAATGATATTAGAGATCTTCAGCCATTTAGAGTTACCTTCCTAATTACCAGACGTCTCTTCTGCTCACCATTAAGCTCATATCTTCTTCTGTCCAGGTTACAGTAACCAGGCTCTTGCCATATCTACAGGGTACCCCTATTTTTCCTTTGAATACACTGGAGAATGAGTTGGCTCCTGACAGAAAAATGCATGAAAAGTGGCTTTTACCCAGCTGAAACTGAGCTGAAAGTTGTGAATGCCTGAACATGGACTAGCCTGCTGCCTCTGAGACCACATCGCAGCCAGTTTCAGGCATGTGTTTCTTCATTCTAAAAGAGTTTGACAATCTTAAAGGACATTTTCAAGAACAGGAAGACCTTCATTGCAAACCAAACATGCTAGTAGGCAGGGGATGTGTTTTCTGGAGGAGGTAACTGGCACCTTTGTTATATTTCCTGACAATCTGACCTTAAAATTGAAAAGGACTTGTAGGAAAAGCTATTGCAAAAAAAAAAAAAAAAATAGAGTCAAACTTATATCTTGTTCAGAATAATAAAAGCATCTAGCTCCAATGGAATTTTTTTGGCACTTCATTGGAAAAATTTTGCTGAAACAGACAGTGCTTTCTCTCCTTTCCCCAAAAGTGATATGGAAGCATAGGGAAACAGGAGAGGAGGGAACATGACATGTCCAAGGATACCCAGTAAATAAGTGGCAGAGCCAGGATTAGGAAGGGAGTCCCAGGCTGGAGCTGAATGAACATGACACCAAACCTGCTGAGAAGGAGAATCTGATATACATGAACAGTTGCTGCAGCTTTATTTCAGGCATGAGTTTAAGACATGGGCACAAGCTGGGCTTATTGCAGGTGACAGGTTTGTCTACAAAGGAAAGGTCCTGCAAAATAAAGTGGAGAAGTAGATCACAGTCGAGTAGGAGCTCCTCGCTTCCTCCCTCATTATGTCTATGAGCAGACATAAAGAGATGACAGATGACACCTCAAGAGATAATGGGTGCTTAAAAAATCGTTGAGACTTTCACACTACCAGTTAGTTTTTCTGAGGATGACAAGACCACAATATTGAGGCCAGCACTCCAATTCTATTACTGATTTTTTTTTTCATTTCTTGCTGTACAGCAAACTAATCACTACTGCTATTGCTTCAGACTAATGTCTCATGTACACCTTGGAAAGCTAAATCAAAATAATCCATGTGTCAAACGAAATAACAGGGTTCACATATAAGCACTTTCACTAAGGTTTATCCATTTTGATAAGTTCATTTATCAAAAGCAACAGACATTTTTGTGTAGTCGGTGCCAGAGACCCTAAAGGATCAGGTTTTTCAGGTGTACCCAGTAACTTCAGTATTCCAAATCCATGGTCTTTTCCAGATTGCTTGATTTGAACAAGATCCCCAGCCAGATCAGCAGTAGGCTAAGACTAGCGTAGACATTTAATTTATTTATTCTCTGTTTAAGCCACTGGAGCTTGCTGGTCTCTTCAGATCAGCTGTGGGTTCCTCTGCTTGGTCCCAGCTAAAGGCTGAACCCAGTCTTTAGATTCTTTCGGTCACTGCTGAGCTTGTCCAACAAGAGTATTTCCATTTCTCTTCTGCTTGATGATTTTGTTTTCTTGCTGTCCAGTGGCATGGGGTGTGTGTGTAACACAAAATAATCTGCTTCAGCTCAAATTCCCCGAATTTCACTCACAAAAAAAATCATTCCAATTTCTAATTCACCTCTGCACTTTTCCAGGGGTGGACCCTCAAAGAGAGCAGCTGCCTATCACATACCAATCTTTCATATTTTCCTTGGTGTAAGCAATTTCAACCTCTGCTCTGCTGTTTGTTGTTGTGGCAAGAGTCACTTTTTGTCATTTTTCTATAGAGTGCAAATACTACAGGCCCTTTAGACACTGTCTGCTCTACCCACACAAGCGAACCCACCTTTAAAAATGTTCCTCATAAATCTTTCCTGTCACCTCTGTTTTGCTAACATTAAATTGAAAGGAGGGGGAAGAGAGGGAAAAAAAATCCTCTAATAAGCTATTCTGGGTTTTGCTTTATAACATTTTTTATTTTTTACAGATTTTACTTTATTTTTTAACCATAAGCTATCTTTTTTACATTGAAAAGCCAAGTTATTATTTCCTGGAGGTTTACTCTGGAAACCTTAGATTGTCAGTTCATTTAATGTCACTTTATGCTTCATGCCAGTTTTGAGGCTCAGCAAGAATTGACAATGCAATCTTTTCACAGCATCAGCTGACTGCTTTTTCTCTGACAGCAAGATTTCAAACCAAGGATTTAATAAACTGGTAGCTCTTCCAGTTAGTAGTAAAATGTTCTTTCAATTCCACCACTTAAAGAACATCAAACAAACCTCAGCTATACAGCAAAGATTACAGCTAAAGCAGAAATACAGTTTATTGGCATGCACAGGATCACCAGGGTTGCAGTGCCAGAGAAGGAAAAGATGAAGACATGTAATTTTGCTCAAACTAAATGCGAATGTGAGCACACGTGTGTATTTAAATAGATGTGCAAATGCAGAGACAAAGATATTGAAGTTGATGCATACAGTGGTTAAATTACTCTTCGGTGAACATGTTAAGTAGGTGAAAGGCAGCCTCATGAAGTGAGCATGCTGAGTTAGCTGGGAAAAGGTGTTACACCCGCTCAGGCAAGCGGCATAATCTGCAGACCTCTCAGCACTCAGGTTAGCACTAAATTCCACCGAGCTGCAATCCTTTACGCCGTCTCCCGTTCACCGACTGACCTATCCACCGTCTCAGCTCCCCACATCGCACTATTGAGCTTGGCCCAAGATTCACAAACCCTGAGGGAAGAAAATGCAAAAAAAAGAAAAAAAAAAAAAGAAAAAAACTTCACCTTTGAAGCCTGAAGAGACCTTTAGAAAATTCAATGAACAGCTTGAATGTGTGCCTTTCTCTCCCTGCGGGGCCATGTGGTTACAGCTCCTCTAAGACGCACAGTGAAGAAGGAGGACAAGGGATGGAGAAGAGTACAGATTGTTGCTAATTCACAGTCAAACCTCTGAGCTCCAGGTGTGAAGTCACCTTTTAGAAGACAATATTAGTGAGATGTACACTTCCACCTCTTTCTTTTGGACTAAGTTGGTATCTAAGGCAGTGCTATAAAACATGCAATAGTAGGGATGTCTGGAGAAGGGGGATGTCTTTTCCTAGCGTTGATTTGTCTTAACTGTTTGTATCCTTGTTGCAGGAACTATGCAGTAGTCAGAGACATTTCTAAGTTCCTGATAATTCTTTCATTAGTTCTTTAGTGTGTTGTCCCTAAAAAGTCCTAGAAGACAGAGTATCAGAGATGTGCTTCAGGTCTTCCTCAAGTCCTTAATAGACTCTTTGACTCCTGCACAAAATTACTTCTTCCTCCTCTTCTCCCAGGCACCTAGGCTGATCCAAAGCACCGTGGTGTGAACTCCTCTCACTAAGAAATTTTTACTCCAGCCACCATTGCCTACCTTTTCTCTACCTCTCAGCTTATGCTACCACTGCTCAGGACAAATATAATTCTTGGAAGGAAACAACTTAGTCGATGCTACTTAACTGGATTTAGAGGCTTGTCTACATAGCGATACTAACCAAAATTAATCTGAATTAGCTTTTTTAAGTGGATTAATTAAAATACTTTAAACTCATATATGGACAACCTGGTCCAAAATTAAGGACGCTTAACTCAATTTAGCTAAATTAACTTTCAAAGTAAATTAGGTCAAATTGAATTACGGCCATTTCAGCCCATGCAGAAGTTTAAATTCATACATTGAGGTTTTCAGTCACAATAACTGAATGAGCAGCTATACTGAGCTCTTGCCACCTCCCAGCTTTTGTTGCCACCAGAGGTTACCAGGCCCTTTGTCAGAATCAGCAGAACAGAAGTTATAATTGTATTTATCTATCAAAGTTCACAGTCAGGTGCCTTCTACCGAGACCTGTCTTCATTAGCAGCTTATCTAACACACCAGACTGCAAACTGAAGTGGCTGAGACAGCCAGACACATGCTCTGTCAGCTCTGCTAGAAGGGTGATTACATCTGGCAGAGGAGTGGTATGGACAGCCAAAGCTGGTGACATCTCACATCCTCCCTTCCATGCTTCCCAGAACTAGTCCCAAAACCCCCCATCCAACCCTCAGACTAACATAGAGAAAATCCAAGCAAAACAAACAGAAACAGACGTATGTTTCCATGTGGCTCACAGTCTATAAAACAAACTCTAAAGTCTTTTGGACTTAGTCAGTAAGAAGTACAATTATCTACCTTATTTTTCAGAGAATTCCCTCTTGCTCTATCTGGATCACTCTTATCTCTGAATATCTGGATCAGAGCTGTCATTTCCAAATTCAAAGCCATCCATCTTCACCTTGTCCACAGTAAAGGTAGTTCTTCAGTTTTCTGAGATTACTTCACCAAGAAGGAAAGGAATATGTGAACAATCAGCGTCATACCCAACCTGCAAGCTGCACTGAAGTTGCATAGGTCTTATAGGAGATGGGGGGAAAGTAATTTAGTTTTCCTTTGCAGCAAATTTATACCTGATTAACAGTCACACCTTTCACTGCTAAAGACCTAATACAGATTCTGTCTTTCACAGGAAAGTTTATTTAATTATACTTCATTTTGAAGAGGCCTTTTCCTGAAAAAAAAATAAAATTTTCACAAATTTTCACTAGTTCAAGTTTTCCTTATTTACAGAGGAAACTTAGTGAATAGCTTATGTTACCCCAGATCACACTAGTTTTAAATACTTGGCATATTCATCTTGGTGAAGTGATGCACACTTATTTGCATATCAAACTAATAAGGATAACCATGAAAAAATAGTTTCTTCTTTCCCCTGGAGCTTCATTGTATATATCTGCAAAAGACTGTGAGGGCTGACTCCTCACATTTCCTCTCTACCAACCTTCCTCATGGCTTCCCCCAAAATATAAGGGTCAACATTTCTTCTTTAAAACTTAGTCAATTAGAGGCTATTATTTAGCCTGTCTAATACATAGAAGGGACCTAACTTTTATGATGGGAATGAGTAGAATTCATTTCTAACATAGAAGAATTGCAGTGCGGCTACATTTGTACCAAATATTGAATGAAAGTATCTGTTACGGAGAGCTCTGCTGCCCAAAATATTTCTGGATTAAAAAATCTGCTATAATTCTGATGATTATGTCATAGATCCAAGATCATTCACACTAACATAAAATATTGCTTAAGTTCTCTGTCCAACTGTGCTATGGCAAACATGGTTCAGTCCTGGAGGCTGAACCCCAGTTTACCCACTGGATAGCAGGAGTTGAAATCAGTGAAGTTGTTGTATTAATACCTTAGGAGAGGTTTCAGAAGCTCATTTTCAGAGTGGAATTAATTTCATTTTACTTTTGCTATCTAAAAGTAATACCCAGGTTCCTTTTCCTATCAATGGAGACAAATTAGCACTTCCAAAAAATCTGTTTACCCCATTCTAAAAAAAGTGAGAGCAAAGAAATTCACCATAGCTAGCAGATACTCAGCTTTTTCTCTTCATATAGAGCACATCTAAACAAATAATTTAGGTTAGACTCCTAATTTCTCCTTCTTTAGTATTACTTAACAGGTTATCAGCAGGAAAAGACTTTTTCTTTGCCAATTCACTTCATGTTGGTGTTGCAACCAGCTACAACAAAGAACTGGGAGAATCAAAGCTCCATTCATTTTTACTCCCTGCTATGGGCACATACTCTCACAATGAACAACAGATTTTCTTGGTGCTGTAAAATCCAGGAACGAATCCACTTGTTTTTTTGCACCTCCTGGTCTCTTCTGTGCTAGCAAACCACTCACTTATCAGCATCTGAAGAACATTCCTTCAACAACATGTGGTTGACATGCATAGCATAAACTGAAAACATCACCAAGAGCAGACTTCAATGCTATGCAACTGCAGCTCATTATATATTGTGTAGTGTTGTTTCTATTTCCTGCCTGAATAATTAATGTGCCTAGCTAACAGCACCCAAAGGGCTTTTTTTCCTTTTTACAATGAGATATGTAAAATTTGAATGAAAATTTGAATTTGAACTTTTTTCACCATCCTTGAGTATTAGACAACTGTGCACTGAAATTCACTTTTGCTGTTTGTCCATATGAATATTCAAGGGTTTGAGTGCTTGCTTCTGGACAAAAAAAAAGTGTGAAGAGGATATGACTGAACTTAGGCTGAAATTGTTTTTTGCATTCAAATGAATATTTTGAAAGGAGAAAGGAGAGAATTGTTTCTTCCTAAATATGGGTCAACAGACAGAGGGATAATTCTGTTCCGATTCAAGTCCTTGACAAGATTCTATTTCCTTTAATAGAAGGAGAAGTAAAGCATAGTCTACATATTATGTAGATCTAAGGAAATAAACGGTTCATTTCTCATATATAGTAAATTGGAACCATTTTCTGCCAGTCTTTGTTTGAATTCAGTGTCTTTTTTTTTTTTTGTCCCACCACAAATTGACTTAAGGAGTAATCCAAAATCTATTTAGGTCAACAAGGGTAAGATTTGCATCCCCTAACTTTAGACAGATAAAAGTTAGACACCTGATCTAAGCTAGTCACCCTAAGCTCTCGTTATAGTCAATGGAGGGAAACCTTCTGAGACAAGCTCTTTCTGCTTGTCTTAGGACGGATAAAACCACCTTAAGAGGAGCTTGTTGCTCTTCATGGACTATAAAGAGAGCCTTAAGGTGACAAATGCAGGTTTAAACAACTAGCTTGCAAATCTTTAACTTAAGGCACATGCATTTCACCTTGGCAATCTTATTTTTCACATCCCTGAGCAGCAGACATGAACTAACTCCAGCAATTCTAGTTATTCCTTGTCAGACACTTCAAATGTGGAATCTCAGTCCTATTCTCTCTATTTAAATGTTTTACTATCAAATCTATGACTGTTTATAAGTACAACTGTCTTCTAGGATGAGGAGAACAAGGCTTGATTTCCAGAACATATTTCTAACTTGGTCTTCTGTCCATTTTGAGTTATTTTTTTTCCATTCTCTCATCATCCTGCATAGAATCTCTTACTTTGTCCTGCATCTATATGTTTGGACAAGCTGTTGCAAGCTGTTTTTCCCTTAGAACAGGCAAAGAAGTGATTTAAACTCTCTTTCCCATGGTGAGGGCACTGCTGATTATCTTTGCTTTCCGCAGCTGCCAGGTTCCACAAAACCTGTCAGAACATAACAGTCCTCTTAGTCAAATGTGGTTGAGATTGGACAATATGCTTGAAAAGTGTTTTGGGAAGGAAGAACAGGCAGAGTTTTGATGGGCAGGATGTATTCCCTTAAAATGATATTAGGTGTATGTGTACTTACTACTGAGAAATCTGATAAAAGTTTGAGTTTATGCAAGAAAGACAGAGGCAAGAAAGACTTTCCTGGTGTAATTCCTATCTTCTGGCCAATGTAAGCTAATCCAGGAAAACTACAGGGCTAGAAATCATTTAATTTTCTGACTGTAACAGCAAAATGGCTATACTTTTCTTGTCCAAATGTCTCAGTTTTCCTATCAGCACTATTTTGTGGGAGAATTATTTTAGTACATTTACCCTTTTTATCCACTGGGTTTCTTTTTTCTTTTCCCTTGGGAGAACCAAACTCTTGGGGCTTTGTTATGCCCTGAAACACAAAGCATTAACAGCCTTTTAGAGAGTGTCAGCACATGGTGGAAGTAGCTACCTGCTCTGTTTTCCATAAACCAGGTGTTAATAGGCTCTAGAGGGGTCCTTCAGTAAAGAAAAGGAGGAGTTCAAGCATTTATTGACTGGCTTGTATCTCGTAGAAATATTCAAAGTGGAACACAGGAGATGTGAAGAAAAGCCACACAAACGAGAATGAACTAATGAAGTGTTTTTACAGTAGGAGTTCGATGTGTGAGCTTGTAAAAGCTGATTAACTATAACTGTGTTTTCATCTAACTAGTTTGATAATTTGTTGGTTAAACGGCTCAGTTGGGCAACTAGTGAGTGTCCTTGGAAACATGCTGATGCAAGAGTTCAGACCCCAGATCCACACAGAGGGGGCAGGTTTATATTGTGGATCCATGGTACACATCTTTTTTAATAAGTGAAAGAAAGAAGTGGTGGAAAAGCTCTACATGTTTTGTTCTTACAATGTTTCCCTAGACTCCACTCTAGCTGTCAAAATTAAAATGCTCTGTCTTTCTGTCTTCCTGAGTTTCTCTCTCTTTCTTTTTCTCCCTTTCTTTCCTTCTGTCTTTCTTTCTCTCCCTCCCTCTCTCTCTCTCCTTCTCCCTCTCTTTCTTCCCGCTTCATTTAAGGACTCTTTGAGAGACATTCAGGGCTTAACAATTAATTTTAACGATTAACTCGAAATGGTTGAACTACCACATTAAAGCAGCAGCAAGGAGGAGAACTTTGAAAAGTCAGTTTGGAAAAACTACAAGGCTTGTTTTTTAAAGGAAAATGACTGGAAATATCTAGTAGGGATTGACTGGAGAAGGAGCTGTAGAAAGCATACGAATATTCTATTTTTGTGCCCCATTGTCAAAACAATCTCTTTCTTCACTCCCATTTCTGAATTCAGATCTAGCCATTTCATCCTGATGACAGTCAAGACAGTGAGGAAGTCATATAGCCACAGATATGAGAAACATCATGGTAGATTACATTTTCAGATGGAGCTGTTATAAAGGGATTATATAACAAGGCAGAATGGTCAGAGTCCAGTATTAAGATTTATTCTCTGAAAATTCACAGTTGGTAGTGAAGACATCAAGTGAATTCCCCCTTGCCCTTCTCTTCTCAAGGTGGAGCAGATTTAGATTCCTCAGCTTCTCCTTGACCCAGGAAAGGCCTCCACTGGACACACTCTAGTTTGACAATATCTCTCTCATACTGGGAGGCCCAAAATTGAGCACAACTGTTCAGCTAGCGCTTCCCAAATAGAAGGCACAAGTCACTTATGTAAATCTGTAGCCCAATATATGCTTGACCTTCATCACTGCAAGGGAGAACTGCTGACATCTTAAACTTGTTGTCCAACCCTACATCCTTTTCGGCAGAACTACTTCCTCTGCAGTAAACTCCCAACCTATAACGTGTCATGAAATCTCTCCGTCCCACGTACAGCATTTTGCATGTGTCTTTGCTGCTCTTCAAGAAGTTCTTGCCAGTTCATTCCATCTTAATTCCCTCTGAGTGTCAATCATATTCTCTAGCATGGACACCCATACTGCAGAATTCTCCAACTCGATTTGAGTTGGGGAAAATGTCAAGAAGAAATAGGAGACCAAAAAAAGTACAACACACACACTCTACTGTATATTTGGAGGCCCAGAGAAAACACATCAAAGTTTGAAACAACTTAGCCAATAGAGAATGACATAACAAAATGACTGCAAACTAAAGACAGATAAGTTAAAAAAAAATTCATGAATTTCGAGTAACAGAAAAGACAGAAACAAACAGAAAAGATGACCAATTACAAATCCATTTGTTGATTTCTTCATATTAAGTCCAATATGAACTGCTGTAGCCAAACACAAATTACTGGCCTTGACACAGGGAGAAGTGGATCAGACTTAATGGCCATAGTATGCAGGATCAAAAACTGAATTACCTAATGGACTCTCCTAGGTTAAAGCTTTTGAATTTATGAATAATGTCTGGGACAAATTTGCTGCTGAAATTATACAGATGTCTATAATGATCCCTGTTCATCCTATTGTGTATTTGCTTTTCTTGCCAAATGTAACCACATAATGTTTCCAGAAAAGTGGGGCACTGAGGCGCAGACAATTCCAGGAATTTTTTGGTCCAGCAGAACAGATAATATACAGTTTGTATTAAATATCTGATAAAATTCAATAAGGAAGATGTGCTTATATGCAAGATAGATATAAAATTATCCCAGATAAATAGACATTTATGCATTCCTTCTTTTACTTCCTGTATATAGTTATACCTCTTAGAGATGCATAACATATCACACATAATAAATCCTTGCTTAACCAGAAAGGGGTTTAAAGTCACATACTGAGAAGCTACTTCAATCAATAACTTATCTGCATTGCATAGGAACACGGTACCAGAATTTGGGAGATGCAGTTTCCAAGGCAGCATTTGGCTTTGTTGAATTGCTTCAGTTTATGACCATCACCTCTCACTCTCCTGCATCATGGATAGCCTGGCCTGCCCAGCAGAGTGGATCCCATCCAATCAGACACCAGCCTGTATAGATTCAAGCTGATCCATCCTGGGTACAAGATCTACGATTTGTCCTTGCTGTATTTAGAGAGACTTCTACAGGCCATTGCCCTGGCTTGGCTAAGTTATTCTGAACAGCAGCCCTGCCCTCCAGCACAAGATCTGCGCTCCTCAATTTATTGTCATCCACAGATGTGATGAGGGTTGTTGTGCCGTCTCCCTCAGGTCACAGACGAAGGTCTGAGGACAAATCTGAGTTATAAGCTATCAGGTAAGGCACAAACAATTGACCATCACCTTTTGAGTCTGATTCAGCTAGTTTCTCACTCTTATGGACATCCATCCATAATTTGGTCCAGCACCATCTAGCAATCTATATATAAATATTACAGTAATTTTTCACATCTGACCCATATTAGCTACTGTACCTGAAGAACTGGCCTACAGACACGAAAAAAACCTTTTTTTTTTTACTCAGAACAAATACTATTTTCTCTCTCATGATGCAAATGCTTTTCCTTAAGATATACCTACATGAAATGTTGTTCCTCTTGCAAACATTGTTTTTACGGTCCATATTATTTTTTTCTAATATTTGTGGCCTGAGACCCTTGCCAACCAATGCCCAAGTATCTCCCCTCATATTGCCACAGAAACATTAAATAATCAGAATGGAATTACTGTCCCCCCATATTACTGTGTTCTACAAGGGAAACTTAGTGCTGATAAAACACAGAGGAGACTAATATAATGTGTTTATGTGAAGATTACAAACTGCTCTGTAAATATGATAAAAGACACATAAACTCTTCAATGATTCCTTCATTTACAAAGATTAATTAAAAAAAAAAAGTTCCTGAAATATGCATCACCACCAGACAGTCAAGAGTGAGAACGAGAGAGAGAAAGCTGGCTCCATGTGGGGCCTTTTTGCTTACAGCTATGAGACAGTACTGCACTTTCTCCTAATAACCTTGACCTGCTTTTCCTGGCTCAGCAGTAGCATCTGTGTCACATCGGCTTAGCATCTGTTTATCAATCTAACAGCACAAACCTGATTCCTGCTTCTATTCTCTTTAGTGCTCACGATATTAACAAGACTGAATTAAGCCAGCAGAATTCAAGAAATGGAAGATTTGGAGGTGGGAATAGGTGTGTGGGATAAATTAAAAGCAAATAAAAAAAAGCTGGAAAGAGGGAAAAAATATGTAGGACCTCCATTTATTTATTCTTATCAGATATAAGGAGAGATTCAAAATGAATAAGCACTTCTAAAATCTCTTGTGCAGAATGCAAGGAATGTTCTCGGCTGTTTGTACAAATCTTGGGACATGGATCTTGGGACAGGCCTGCATGGCTGAAACCAAGCAGAATTCCCATGTTACAGGCAATCTTCCACTGCCTGGGAAGGTGCAGATCACGCTGCGTGGTCAGAGCAGTCAACCAGCACAAAACAGCTCCTGTCTCCACATTTATTTCAGAAAGAAGGAGAGCTGTCAGTGGTGGAGGCAGATCTCACAAAGTAGGCCTGGCAGAGCAAAGCTAACGCATCAGATACACTGATGTTATTATTAAATGTTTAATATTGTCATGCTCAGAGTGAAATTAATCATCATGCATGAAATCAGAGCCCTACTGCACTATGCATACACAGCCTGAAGTTTTTAAATCCTCCATATACCTGAAAATTAAGCCAAAAGTAAAAAAGAAGGGAAAAAAAAAAAAAGGAAGAATTCTCTTATTTGTGGAAAACACCTTCAGGAGTCTGTGGTACTAAAATGAATTGAGCAAATCTCTCAAGTATCCAGTGTGAACAGATGCTCTAAACAGGTTAGCAAAATAGATATAATGAATCTAAACACCTAATAACACCCACTGTCTGCCATATCAGCACAAATATCCAGGCTCTAGGGCTTTCCAAAACAAAATTCAAAAGAAAATTTTTAAATTCAAGAGGGTTTTTTTCAGCATCATAGGGAACATAGAGTCCATTAATGGTATACTGGAGAATTTATTGGATCCTGACTTGGAGAGGTATTCTACCAGAGAAACACTGACCCCAACTTAGTGAATAATCCTACATTATTCTCTGAAGGTCCTCCACCCTAGCTTGCCATGAGAACTCTGATAAAATCAAAGCCCAGAGTGATATGGCAGCATGCCACTGGTGTAGGAGAGGTCCATTTGCAATAATACACATATACATCATTGTTTCTGGTTCTCTGAAAATGCATTAGCAGAGACTTTGGACTACATCCACAGTAATGCAAGTGAAGCCACTCCACCAGATCTTGTTCCTACCCTACTCCCATATTTGGTGATTGTATACAAGGAGGAAAAATAGATGGAAAGAATGGACTCATTGCAGTTATAAAGTACCAGCTATCAAAACCATATGACTAGATCTTAGTGTGAGGTATCTACACGATTTACAGGCTTATTCACTGCTCAGGCCACCTTCAGTGCACTTAGATTAGACAAGAGATGAGTTTGAAAGAGAAAACATGTGCAAACAATTGCTGAACCTCCAAAGAAGGTTTCTTCTACAAGGAAGCAAAGGATAAAGTGGTTCGGACCATAGATCTGTGGAGAAGCAGACAGCTAATGCTGAGTTAGATCCAACTTGCAGATATTCCAGAGCTCTTCCTAATGTAACGGTGCATATGTTTTGGCTATGACATGAACCTGAAATATGAGCCCTTTTTTGCCTTTCTTATTTTTAATGCTGTTCCACTCTCTGCATTTCACTTTGCCTTTTCTCCGAGACCAAGGCCAGAAGCTCAAAGCAAAACTCACCCAATGTCATTGAGATTGCAGAGTTTCACCTGTTTTTCACACAGCAAAGATTTCTCAGCCCAGGGCTACTCAGAATCTTTTCCTAGCTCATTCTCTCAAAGGCTGGACCTGATTCGCATCGGCAGCTGTCCAGACTTCAGTTTAGGATCCCTCGTGCCTCAGGCTGAAGGCAGAAAGTGCAGGAGGTGAACAATAGTTTAGATCCGAGATCTAGCGTTTATGGATGTTTGGGCTCTATCATCACAAGAGAATGAGTTGTAAGAACACGATAGCTGCCTGTCAAGAACAGAACTCATTTGCAAGAGAGGCAGTCTCTCAAGAGGGGCAGAACTCATCGTCATGAGAGTCTGCATGATGAGAGAAAGAAGAGAAAACCTTGTCTACACCTGGCTTTGTGGACAGCCACCAAAAATAAACCCAGGACAAGTCAGATACTGCAAATACTGATACCAGCTAAGGGGCAACAAGGACCAGGTACTTAGACAAGGCTGGGATTATTACGTGATGGGATCTCAGGGATCCCTATAGATATCACCACGGGATCCTATAGGACGTAGGACACAGAAAAGAGAGAAATTATATTATCATGGTCTTAGAGGTATAGGAATACAGCATATGGGCTGCATTGCTTTTGTTCCATTAAGAAGAGTTTGTTTTGATATTGCTGACAGCTTAAAAATTCAGGCTCTCAACTGGCTATGGATCATGCAAACATATTAAGGTCTGCATATGTGTATCTGCTGTCTGATGATGTCTGGCTGAGGTATTTGAGAAAGCAGGAGATGTCACAGATCACTGAATCGAACAGTCTGAGTTACTCCCTAAGCAACTATCCATAATTAAGAGAGAGAAGAAAATATCTTTTTAATGGGGGACTTCAATTTGGGAGACATATGCAACCAGCAGTAAACTTTTCTTCAAATTTAAGAAAAATATAAAGATGAATTCTTTATTGTCTGGCAGTTGGTTGTAGCCTAGGGATCTGTTGCTATTCTCACATTGCACTCTATACAGACAGAGGACAGGGAAAAACAATAATAAATACACTTTAAACTAAAAAAAATACTAATTTCTCAAAACTGGAAAATTGGAATGAAATTTATTACGTAAGAAAGAAACAGTCAGGAAAATGAGAATTAGCAAAAGGATTTTGTTTAAGAGAAATTTATGAAAAGGGCCAAAAAGCTAGGAGTTCAACTTTAGGTAGAAGTCAAACTTTGTTCAAAGGTAACAGGAAAGTACTAGTTAGAAATAAAAATGCAACATGTGGCAACAGGAAGGAAAGAGACCTTAACACGCAGCAATATAAATTAAACATGTTAAGTGTAGAAAATTGATAAGGGAAACTAAAGACATCAAAGAAAGTTTCACGGTTAGTAGGATTAATAACAATGAACTTAACTTTTGGGTAAAATTAGGGGCAAATAAAATACTAGAAACAGTGTAGGACCATTCCAAAAGGGAAACTGCAAAACTCTGTAAACCGCTTAGTGAAGGGTCAGGTCTCCATGAGTTTCTATTTATCTAAAAAGGATTGAACAATTTGCATCCTCAAAGAACTCATGCACTGAGGAGTGTTTTATATCCTGTAATTTTTAAAGTCGTTATTAAATTAGTCTCATGACAACTTTTCCATTATTTTTTCTAGGGTCACTTTCAAAGTAATCAGCTTGCTGTTTCTTGTCAATCCACTTACCTTTGTTTTTAAATATACAGACATGAAAACAGTATATTTTCCTTTCCTTTAATTTATTTGTTATGCCAATTTTATTAAAAACTATCATCAGTGACACAATATGTGATTTTGTGACAAAATTACAAGTTTACTTGATAAACTGTAAGGGAGTAATATGTTTGAAGGCAATTATAAATGCTGCTACGTATGTATGCAGACACACACACACAACAAAAAAACACTCTGACCCTTAAATAAATTACATGATAAGAAAAGAAGTCATTCAATGGAGTAAATACTGGACAAAGAATCTTTAAAGAAGTAGTCAACATTGAGAAATGAACACTGAATACAAGTTGTTACAGCTGAATTTTATGGAGAATAACATTGTCTGTAAACATTTTTAAAATCAGAAAAGAAATAGAAAATCATACATGAAAATCTGCAATATTGGTAGAATGGCATCTAATGACATGGCCAAGCAACTAGACAGAACAATCTGCCTATCTTCACAAAAAAGATTCAAAATAGGATACAACCTAATGCAGTCACAAGAAAACCCACAGACAAGGAATGAGGATCTATCCATACAGCAGGATTGAAGTAGTGACTGTGAAAGGACCTGATGATCAAGCAGGAAAAGCAGCAAATTCAAGGCACCATTCAAGGAGAAAGGATTCAGTGTAAACCTGAGGAATGCCAAAGCTTGGTCTGGGTTATATAATAGTCCCTTCTGGCTTGAATTCAGTGAATGCTGGTAGGATTTATTCATGTGAATGGACATGTCTATTCCCTTTTAGATATTCTAAGATGTCATTGCTGAATGCAGTGAAGTATTTAGTGTAGCATTGCTACATAGATGTGCTAAGCTAAGGAGTGTTTTAACTATTTTGCAGCCTACAGCCCAAAAAATGTTGCTGTACCTGTTAAGAAGAACACGCCATTCAGGAATTTTTTCCCAGTCTAAGACAGAAAAAATTAGAAACTCGACAAAAAGAGGATGCCTTTGAAGATTTTTGGAGGAAGACCCTTTTTTTTCCCTTTTGCCCCAACAGTCATTTGACATCATTTGACATTCTTAGTAGGGAGGTAGAGTCACAAATGCATACATGAAAAAAGAACCACTCATGAAGAGTGAAAGGCAATTTCATTTGTTTTCTGTTGTTTTCTGACACCACCAAATTTTATCCACTTTAATGTAGTAAATATGGGAAATAGCATGAACTTCCAGGGATAGCTTAAGACAAAATTGTCTTTTCACACCTAGGTTGCATTTAGTACAAGAATAAGATGGATTTATAATGGGTTTCTTGTATTCCTGTTTGAAAAGACCCACATGCCTCATATGCCCATGAATCTGACCTACTCATGGCAAACATTGGAACAGCCACAAGGCTACTCTAATTTGCACCATTATGCTTATACAATAGAGAACTTGTTGACTTGTTCCCTTGTCGGATGACAAGGGAAGTGTGAGTTGTAGAAAGACTCCAGATAGGGTTGTTTCACTTGTTCTCTTGACACCAAAAGATGTTTTATACAGAAAGTGCTGTGGTCACCATCTGGAGGTTTACCCATGCAGAAGAAATTCCCAAGGGTACTGTTAAACTGGTTTTCCAACTGCAGAACAGCCTCTGCAAGGACCAACATCTGGTCTAAGTATCCTGTGAGAGACCTGTGCTCACTGTGCATCATAAACACGGCTCGCTGTTATTCTTAGTTTATTTTCTTCTGTCATGTGGGTTCATAAGGGAAAGGAAAAATGTATGGAGAAGAAATTAAAGCAGGAATTACAGTTAAAAATGTAAGTATTTTTAGAAATGTTAAATTTTAAATGGCATCACCTACCTTAGAATGTAAGAACATTCACCACTGTGTCTTTCCAAAAGACCTATGACTTTATCCTAGAGCCAGTAGTTAATGTTCATGATGCTGTTGTGACATCTCCCCCTGGGAAACTGCAACACATCACATATATTGAGAATTGTTAGATTGTTCATGCCTGAGATTTCTTCAGCTCCTGCAGCAGTGAACAAAGTCGTTCATCCCTTCTTGCATTTCCATTCATACATTTTCATCCTTAGAAAGAACAATTGATTTTGAAGGGCTCTTGAATAATCATTCAGCCTTAGTCAACTTTCACACAGTTCACAAACATTGTGAATTCAAAAATTCCATCATTTTTTACACTTTTGGACTCCACAACTCCATATGATCAATGGCAGATATGTTTCCAACCTACCAGCAGCCCACAGTTCTTGAGGATTGTTGCACTAGGAATTAAACTTTGTCCCATTATTGTTCATGTTTATTCCATACAGTTTGGTCCAGCCACTTTTAATATCACAAATTGTTTTGGGAGTCTTTTTACCTATCCCACATTTTGAACTTGCATCTTTTCTACAACCTTTCTTTATGTGGAAAAAAAAAAACTTGTTCATATATCTTATTCCTTGGTTTCTTCTCCAGTTTCCTGGTGACATACAACTTCCAACTTAGCATTTCCTTTACACAAAAAGAAGTTTTCCAGATAGTTCTTCTCCCATCAGTTTTCTCCCAGTATCTCTCATGCTTGTTCAATAGGAATGTATTACTCAGCTCCAAAGCTTGATCCTACATTTAGTTGGTCCATAACTATCTTTTCCGCTAGTCTCTCTACCTGTCTGTTTCACTTCCATCTTCATTTAATTTTTGCAGTGTAATACCCCACCCCAACAGGAGCCTTTTCTTGCCTGGCTTTATTTTGTACTTGAGATTGATTTTCACAACCTTACCAATCTTTCAACATTTTCTCAACAATTTCCCTTTTTTTTTTTCATTCAAAGTTCCTTTTATTTTGGAAAAAAAATATTCAATATTCTTAATAGCATCCGCTATTAGTTTTTTTCAGTATGGTTTAGTGCATTTGTACATTTTTGTAATTACTCTTGGATGTTGTTATTTCTGACATTTGAGTAGAATTTTTGTCCTTTATTGCCTTTAATAACATTAAAAAGGAGAGAAAAGGAAAAGCTCTAGATCAATTCTGCCTCTGAAGTGTTTTGCTCCCATGCTTGGGAAATATCTAGGCTTTTGTATTTCCTCTAATGGGGTATTTATTCCTCGGAGACACTGGTCAGCTCGGAGAATATTTATGTGGTAATAAAAAACTTTAACAGAGGGTTGTTTGGATCTAATAGTCTCAGGTATTTCAACACATCTCTGCTTGTCATGTGTCATGCTGAATTACATAGTGGCCTGCATGTGACAGCAGCCCATAATGTGACCCATGTAATGCAGTTTGAAATGTAATGTAGTGGGAGGGGGGCTTAAAGGGAAAGATCGAAAGATCCTTCTTTTGTGCTGGATAAAGGCTGTGGATTCAGAAAGAAAGCAACTTCAGACTGTCAGGAAACTAGCAAAGATTAAATGACAAGTCAGCAGCGAGCCCACAAATAAATCCACAGTAATAGATTAAATGATAACTGCAACACATGGCGTTAATATTAATAACTGCCATCAATATCCTCCAGTTTTACAACACATCATTTTTTTGTTTCAGTCATCAAATCGCTACCAAACATTAATTTGTCAATCCAAATTTGCCAAATTACAAATGGTTTGTAATTAAATATAAATACAGAAGGGTAAATAAACATGCATAGAGGATAAATGGCTTACTGGTGGAATAGGGAGAGAGCCATGGAGAGAAACTGGATGTCCTGATTTTCAGGACCGATCTTTGGCCTTTTGGAAACATCTCTTCCCTTCAGCCATGCACTTATGCTAATATGTCCTGCTTCTGGCTACTGAAAAGACCTTTAAAGGAAAATGCAGGTATATTTGGAAGGAAAAGATAAGAAAGGAGAGATTTCTATTTATGGTAAAGGAATGAAAAAGTCCTTCTGTTCCTACAGAGGATCTGATTCTCTAGGGAAATGATACTAGCTAAGGAAAGAAAACTGTTTTTTACTGGCAAAAATGGTGAAATTTCACCCTTCAGCAATTTGGTGAAAACTGATAGTTCTGGACACTTCTCAGCCTGGGTAGCACAGCAAAAGGCTGCACCATGCGAAACGGCAGATGCGAGCAAAAAAAAGGAGTGAGTACTGCAGGCCTGTGCACCAGGCTGTCCGGCTGAGTTAATGTGCTCTGCAAACCTCCAGTGCTCGCACAGGGCTGGTGTAAACCCAGAGACAAGAGGCTCCACTCATTTTTGTCAGTTCAGAATTCAACATATGCTCAAGCTGATCTCCCTCTTACAGTATAGGCAAGATTCAGGGGCATGAGGATGTGTAAGGGTAATATGCCCACTGCACGTACACTATATCTATCTTTAGGAAGCATGGGCTGCTCTCCGTTTCTTTTTATACTACACTTGCATCGCTATGGACTACCAGTGGTAAAGGGGCTGCAGAGCACAGCTGCACCAGGAGAACATGCCCCTTACCTGGGCTCCTTTGGGCGTCGGGCATCACTTAGACACGCTCTGCCCTGCTCGTTGTCTTTCTTGGTTGTGCGGTACATGAGCAGGAACGAGCACGTAGGTCAGACCGGCCAATTCGGTCTCCTGGAAAAATGAACTCACTCTTAAACATTAGGAAAAAAGAAGACAGTTTGCCACAGGAAAAGGCACATGCTTTGAAAGCAAGAGGTCCAAGTGAACAAGCCCTTTTTTTTTCCCCTTTTGGATGTTGTGTTGCATTAAATGGTTATTGTTATTAATATATAATTATTGCATCATAATTACACTACAATGTCATACATATTACTTTCATGGCTCAGCATGCCATTTGAATCACTAAAGTAAAATGAATCATGAAAATAATTCTATTATTATTATTACCATTATTATTTCACTTTAAATTAAGTTTCAGGAACACTTGGCTTTGAAGTATGAGAAAATTCCAGATTTGTTTTTTCTTTTCTTCTAGAAAGGAAATGTGGAGACTCCATACTTTTATCTAGCTTAAGGTCAGTGCATCAGACAGAGAGTAATCATCTTCAAACTCAGCAATGCATTGTCAGCAGGGAAAAGCCTGAGAATGGTGTTTAACTCTCTCTTTGGTTCATCTCAGTTTGTGCTCTAAAATAAAATGCTGCTGCTTTCTATGGTGTGTTCCAGTGACAATAACCCCAGAGTATAAGTAATCTAAAAGGATCAAGAAGGTTAACGTTCAGTAATGAAGAAACAGCAGTTTCCAGGGAGCACAGGAATTTGCATTTCAGTACTTTTTGGTTGATGCAGTAGCATGGAGAACCCTTGTCACTGAGAATTCATAAGGAGATTATACAAAGGCCTAGATATAACACGCAAAGAAATACCCCCTGCCCTGGCAGTTGATGCCAGGTGGAACACCTAGGGTATCTCAGATGGCACTGAAGCCCTAAGTTTAGGCAAAGAGTATGAGACTCTTATTTCTCTCCATTGACTTTAAAACGAGTTGGAGGAATCTGGTGCTGATATAAACAACCGTAGATCTATCCACCACTCACATGTAGGCATCTTATGCCATCTGAGGCCTCAGAAGTTTCCCTCCTGGCCTCCAGCTGCCACTCCAGAAGGCTGCTGGTTTCCATCAGTCCTATGTCATATCTATTAGTGTTGTGCAGATGTCTTAGATATTCTGAAGTGCCTCAACCAACACTAGAAACCTGTGCTAAAGTAACTGAGTCCTGCCACTGTAATAGGATTCGGCTTCAGACTTAGACAAAGCTTCAGATTTACTCAATTGATCACAGCTTCTAGTGATGTTCGAGATGCTTTGGCATTCCCGACACATCTGCACAGCACTTTCAGCTGTGACCCTCATAGGAGCCTCATCAGGTCTGAAGCAAAAACTGGAGACCACATGGAAAGTTCTTCTGCACCAGAAGTGGCAAAGGGTGCATAGGGAGCTGAATCTTGTCCCAGGACAACACAATCAGTAGTGTCTAAAGCACTGTCCAAGTGTCAACCCTAAGGTGAGAGTGCCTCTTCTCTACACTTTGTTGACTTAATGGGACCTTCAGGACACATAAAGGCACCTAGCTTTACAGATACAATCCTGAATCTGAAGTCTATCTCAACATTTGTGGGATGAATCCCATCTGTGGAGTTTAGAGGGAGGAACTAGCATTTCTTCTGAATTAAAGAACAGACTTTTTGAAGAAGAAGAAATTTACTTCCGAAAGTTCCCACTGTTTTACTGATCTCTCAGCCACTAAACTATATATAGTGAAAGGAGACATTTGCCTACTTCAGCGCAGAGATTGCATTTGACCTTTAAGGACCTGTTGCAGATTTAGACGGTGAAGCATTAAATGAGTTATTAGTCTTTGTCAGCCATTTAAGTCTACCAATTTGGAGCTCAGCACATGTACCTTTCCTAGAGGTTCTGCTATCACTCTTTATGCTGTTGAAGTCACATTTACACTTGTGTGTTGTGTAAATCCACTATATCTGCAAGAGGTTGGATAGGTGCAAAGAGCAAGATAAAGAAGATACTCTATAGTCTGGTAACAGGTTATTCTCCTCAGTAGTTAAGGGAATGTCAGGATCTGTTGAACATCCATGCCACCCATGCCATGTCCTTCTGCCTCTGTCCTTCTGCCCATAATAGGCAGGATGTCTGTGTCTGTACTGCTGCAAAGTGCAAACTTGGGCAGATTTGGGATTAATTTCACTTCCTAATCAAATCACTAACCTGTTGAAGTGATTTTTTTTTTTTTTTTAATGACCTCAAAGGCATTTCCCTCTATCTGGGAATTCTCTCTGTGTTCCCTTAGCCTTGTCACAACATTACATGATGAACATCAGGAGGCAACAAAGCCCAGACCTTGCACTAGAAGCCCCAGATACCTCTTCCCTTAAGGGCTGATGGGATTTGTAGGCCAGTTGCATAAGTAGGAAGTTTGGACTCAAGACATTGAACTTCAAAATCACCCAAGGCTAATGATCCCTTCAAGACCTTACTATACACATATGTAGCCAATGAGGTTTCACTCTTGGAAAAAAAATAATGGCTTTGAAATTCCATCTATTCTGACTTTTCTTTACAGCATTTCAGGGGTAACACGATAACCAAGTAATATAATAATAACAAAAATAACTTAACAAGATACACTTGATTCCACTGCTGTGCAGTCTAGGAGGGTAATCTTTTCTTTCCTTTAATAAAGCTTTTATTGCACAAATTTAACAGAATTATGCCCTAATTATAGAGGATTTTTTTTATTTGCCACTGGGAGAAAATACAGCAGATGAAGCTGTTTGAGAGTGCATGGTTCATATAGCTGTATTAAATGCTTGCAACAGCCATCTTTATGGTTGTTAACAAGTCAGGACCAGACATCCATGCATTTTCTGAGTGCCTTTGAGGATGGCATAGTTAATATTTGTATTCTTATTAGTGCTTCTCCAGTTCTTTGCTGAGAAATAATGTCTAACCATATTTTGAGCACTATAAACTCAATATCATCAATAAACTCAAAGAGACAGACAATGGGAATACCTCAAGACAGGTCAGCTTCATCACACATAACTTGGGCGTCTAAAAGTTAGTTGTCTAAATATGATCTAACAAATTTACACATTTTTTGGAATCAGCGGAGAAAAATAAGCGTTTCCTGAGGAGATCCCTTTCTCCCTAAAAGAGTTGCTTATGTAGGAAAAATTGCTAAAAGCATGTTGCAAGGGAAGTTATTTCTCCTCATCAATTCTAAAGAGAACTTAACATAAGTATTACTTAGATAAAAAATATTAATTTTTAGATTTCAGAAAGTCTAAAATCTTTGGGTGAGATGAATCCTATGCCAAAAGTTTAATTCCTTGAGGTTGTAGACTAAAGGTGAATTAATTTACTGGAAAGAATAATTCTGCATTCTTCAGCAAACAGGGGAGGAAAGGGCAATCAAGTCTCTTGACCTCATTAGCTTCTGCACCTCCCTCCTCCCTGTTTGCAGGCTGAGTTGTTCATTCCTGTCCTGTTGTAATCAGTGCATGCATAGTTATGCCCACATAGATCAGATTACAAGCTGGCAGCACAGGAGACTCGATTTGGAATCACTCTAGCCCTGTGATATTTTGAGAGCCAACTGTGAAACAGGTGCTTGATTTCCATAAAATCGTGATCACACATGTTAAACCACACCAAAGTAAATAAAGCAAAGATGGTATCCACAAACAGAACAAAAAGAAAAGTAACTGCTTTTTGTTATATACATATACATTTTTTAAAACATAACTTATATGATCATGTTATGTCATTAATATAAACCTCAAATAAATTGTGTTGCGAAATTAACAAAGCAGGTGTTGGCTTTTGACTATTGGCAAAAACGATAAAGAGGATGAGTTTACTGATAAGTTTTAATGGGGGTTTAAATATTTTAATGATGGATTTAAAATTCAAATCTGTGTATGGGTAAGCATTTCACGCTGAGAAAATAATTTTGCTTTCCCCTCTCCCCCTCATTTATGGATTATCCATCAACAGGAGTGTGTAAATCACCCTCAACAAGTGTTTGTAACTCCTAAACATCATCATAGCACAAAGAGACCTGAAAGAGATACCAATAGGATTGGAGTGAAATTCCATTTAGAAATTGTCAAGTGTTTTTCATTTTCTTACTAGTGCTGGCTCAAATAATAGAAATGAGGTGGATAAGATCAGCTAGTTAATATTAGTTCTCAAGTTCCCAGTTTTGCCTGCACATTCCTTCTTCTTCACTGAAGTGTGTCGAGTTCTCAGAGGAAGCAAGTTAGGTGGCTATTGACCCTAGCAAAAATTTTAAAGTGACAAAGTTAAAAAAAAAAAAAATCCTTTATTCTGTTGTCATTAACTGGTTTTGTTTTTTAATAGCTTACTGGAAAAATGGGAAATTTTATAGCTGCTAAGGGCAATCAATTGTCAAAGAAAACCCAGAATAAAGATGGTAAAAATGGCTTCAGTGCTGCATAAAAGCAGATGACAACCAATTCCCTCTATAGATTACTTGGACCTGAAGAGGTTTGTTATTTTGGCATTACATTCGGTCTTAAAGGATTTGACTTCGATCCCCATCTTTACTATGTAATTTCTGTGTAACTTGGATAAGATATTGACTTTCTCTTCATTTCTGGTTCTTCGTATTTGTGATGGAGAAATTATTGTTCTTTTCCCCATGAGGTGTTGCCTAGATCACTATTGTTTGATATATGTCTTCTGGGGTTATTTTAAGTAGGATCATTCATCCCTTGAGGCCAAAATGACCTCCTCAAGTCCCTTGCAGCCCAATTTTCTAAGGTTCTGTGATTGCTTTTTAGATGCTGGAGTAATAGGGAGCGTATGACAGATACTTTCAAATGACTTAACCAATAGAGCATCTGTAGTTACCTCTGGGAGACTCTTTCACAAATGATCTAACAGGCACTTAAGAAATTTGTCTGGATACCCAACCTCATTTTCCCTTTGCTCAATTTCATCTCATTGCCTCTAGTTACGATTCTGTGAGCCACCCTCAACAACTCCTTCCCCTCGCTGTGCACAGCCTTCAAATGCTATGGAACTGCAAACTTCTCAGAACACGGTTGGGGACACCAGAGGAGACGGAGTGGATAAGCACCTCTTTTAAACCCTGAAGCACTTGGGAAGGTAAAACATTGCCTGCAGAGATGCCCATGTGGATTGTCTATATTAGAGCAGTATGCACCTGAGGAGAAATACACCTGGTGAGGCCTCTTTCATTAAAAAAAATAATCATCAAATAGTATTTGCCTTACAATCTTAATTCAAGTACTTAATTAAAGCCAACAGAGGATTCTAAAGTGAGAAGAAAAATTAGAGCAACAACTTTTTAATTATGCTGTAGACATTTTCTCTCTTACTTATTCTTTGTCACAAAAAAGTCAAACATCTTCTCTAAATGTACAGTTAGACAGAGGTGATGGAGCGATATTTTGAGCTGGAGCCTGCCTGGTGCTTCTTAGCAAGTAAGTTCCAGGGGTTGTATGCCCAAGCTCATGGCCTAAGTAACATGATTTCCCCTGAAAAAGGAATGAGAACATCTTCCTGGTTATGGGAAAGGAGCAGAGAGAAAGAAGGGACAGGAGGTAGGTGACACAATGTGTTCTTCCAGGAACTAGAAGAACTTCCTATTTGTGAAGGAACTATTCTTCCAGAAGGCCCATTCATCCTTTTAACAAATGTCTGACTTAAAAAGCTAAGCTATCCTTAGCTTCACTCAGGAGAACAAATTATTACAGTCTGTCTGGATAATTACAAGTGCACCTTGCTTCAAAAGGCACATCAGAGAACTTGGGTACTAGAAAAGTAATCCTCATGCTGTCCAGAAGAGTTGAAATGTTTTGTTCAATAAGGTTCCCACAAAATTCTGATTCAAATTTCAACCCATCCTTTTATCTATATTCATTCTGGCATTGGTTGCTAGAATGACAATGTTGTTTTGGTCTGGATTAGCACTTTTTAAAAATTATTTATTTGACCTAGAATGAAGGGAATACAAGACAAAATTTAAAGGAGGAGAATGTTCTAACACTTCTGTAAACTGTCCAGAATCACAGTTACACAAACTTAAAAAGTAAGTAAACTAGATCTCACTAATGGCGAGGGAAGGGATTGTAGTCAGGATAGCAAAACTGCTTCTAATTATGAAATGGGCATTCGTTTGTAAGAACGTCGTCTTTGTGTGAGTAAGACCAGATGTCTCATGTCTCAGCCTTTCTAGGACAACAGGCTGGAGATATTTTTTGGCTTGGCTTCCCTTTGTTTGTGCCGAATGGTTGAACTGGTGTGTCTACCTCACTTAGCCTCTGCACTCAAGAGACCCCAGCTGTGGCTTCCAGGGTGCAAATCCCATCACATGTTGTTACAGCAAGAAAACAAGCCGGCCTAAAACTTTGTGAGATCAGATGTCGCGTTTCAAAATCCTTTTCCAACAAATAAAGGACAAAACAAGGCACAAGATTAGGAAATCCTGGCATATTCTGGTCCTTTCTAACCTTTGGAGCATCAAGTGATAGAAAAAAATCTTTCCAGAACAACTGTAGCTGGATGAAAATCTCTTCTTTTTTTTTTTTTTTTTTTTTTTTTTTTGAGTTGACAGGAAATTGTAATGTTCTTTAGATATAATTTAAGTGTCTACATTGGCCTGAAATAAAACCATATAAATATTTCACATCCACAGAAGTCCCCTGCCGCTCAAGGGAGCCAATGCTGTTGCAGTGCCACTGAACTATATTCTTACTGAAAGTGGGAACTATGAATGATCAAGAGTGCTCTTTCTAGGGGAGAGATAAAGGGAGCTTCTCACAAAGGACCGAAGTTGATCCAAAGACTTCTTAGTATCCAGTAGTGGTCCTACAGCAAGAAAACCAGAAGTTCTGGTGGCTATACTTCCAAATAGACTTACAATGAATATTTATACTCCATGCTGTGGAACTGGGACAGGACCCAAGCACAGGCAAAGTTTGTAAAGCTCTGAAACTCTTCCTGACATATCAGAAAAGCTGGCAATCTCTAAGATTACTTTTTCTTTTTAATTCTCCTAGCTTTGTCTATACTAATAAATTCAACAGAGCTTGCACATGACCTAAGACATGGTCCAAAAGTTTCCTTATTAAGGCACTTCCTGGCATGGATTTTTGCTAGGCTGACTAGCGTTCTCCCAGAGAATGTCCCAGAATGGTTTTGAAGCTCTGACTTGTAGATGTGATTCATGTAAGTATCTGAAATTAGTATAATTCTGTGCTCAGTCAAATCAATGGTTAAATACTCGGTCAGAAAATGGCAATACTGAGGATTTTTGAAAATCCCAGCCAATACTTCTAACTTTCACATGCTGACATGCTAACTTACCTGGCTTATATTATGTGGGCCCACTTATTGTCTGTCATTCATCTTTAGTGGATTTAATCTATCAACAGACTGATGCAAGTGAATACTTTTTCCTGCTTCACCGATATTCACACAGATATGACCGAACTGAAGAAAGGTACAAGACTGTCTGCCCTTGAGAATTTTTTGATTACACAGCATGGGAAGCAGCTATATTCATTTTTCCCACATTGTCCCAAATAATATGCTTTTATCCTGGTGCTTATGATCAAAGAAATCTCAGTTCCTTGCCCTTATATCCTCCTTCAGTCTTTGGCCTTGTGGATGGGTGTGCCAGAAAGGGCCCCTCTTATTCCCAGTTGTAGGGATTATTTTTGTCACGTTGACATTTGTCCAGAAGACACAAAACTAAGAATGCTTACTTATTCCATGCATGAAAGTTAGCCTTTACCCTCCTCCTCCTCCTCCTCCTCCCCATCTGATTTTTAAATGATCTTCAGTAAATAAGTTACGGAGAGCTTTGCAATAAGATTAACTTGGGAACAGCTCTTAAAAGAGTATATATCTTTTCCCACTAAACCTTATCTGGCAGACAATCATAATGGTTTGGAAAGTTAAAAGGTAGGATTACCAATGCAGAAAAGTAAGAAAGTGCCTGTCGCACTAATCTGAAAGTATTTGCATTATTATATGGATTACTTCTGTAAACTTGTGTACCCTGTGCTGGCAACAGTATTGCGTATTTATACCTGAGGCAAATGAATAAAATCACAAGCACAAGCAAGCATGCTGCTGAAGAAATCAGAGGAGGAGTTGGTTCAGTAAGAAGCAGCTAGGTAAATTTACACTTAAAGAAAAAAAAAAAGGCTTTTAGCTGTCTAATAATTTTAATGGCATAAAACTGATAAATGGGAAAGAGGTGCTAAATACTCAGGACAGTGAGATATCTTCCTCTGTTTTGTGCTGATGTTATTTATGAGAAGATACTGCTGGAATCCAAAATCCCTGAATCTTACAGCACAGATGAGCTCTTCAGATATCCATGTTTTTGTATTGGAGACTAATAAAGAAACACTGTAAGGTTTAGTCTACAAAGTTAGCTTTGACCAATACTTCGACTGTAATATTCAAAGAATAAGAAATTGAATCCAGATATAGCTATAGATAATATACATAAGCTTGTCCTGCAGTTATAAGCCTGAACTAAGCAATGGTCCTACTTTTGGGTTTTTTTCCCTAGTTACCTAGACTATGTCGTCAATCTTAATTTCTTACTTTTTCTCACCTTTGTCTTTGCTCTTGCCATACTCAATCTCCCATTCATTTTATGCATTTCTTCTTATGGGAAATAACTCTGTACAGTGTCTCCGGGCACCTTAGCTTTCTTCTGCTGCAAGATAACCTTCTGACTCTGATGGTTCACTCACCCTGGAAAGAACAGGTCTAAGGGATGTTCTTGCCTCATATTTTTTTGTTTTGTAGCTTTCACCATTCTTCAAAGGCTTCCATGCTTTGCCCATGTGTTTTCAGTCTCTTTGCAAACTCGTTCCCAGTCACTCTTTCACATTATGTATATTCTAGTTCTTCACAGCTTTCCCCAAAAAACAAGCAAAAAGGGAAAGCAAACTTCCTGTCCATTTTTATTTTACCCCTTAAAGCCCAGCATCTATTGTCTCAGCAAAGACATTCTAAAATATTTCACCTGCTTTTTGATGTCTACATTGCATTCCCAAACTGGTTATTGCAGATTCCTCCTTTTGGTGGGGGAAAGCAGACAGCTTGAAAGATGTAATTCATTTGACCTAATTTAAATACTTATTTTAGTATGAAAAACTCTCACCCTAGAGCTGTCTCTTTCTGTCTACTGCTCTTGCAGGAGGTGTAACAAAGACTAACAAGTCTCCCTGCAATCAGCAACAACCAACTCAAATACAGACAAGTGCATTTTAGATATAAATACTGTAGGCATCTATTTGTATTCAGATATATCACAGATTAAGCAAGATTAATTAATCCTAGTCAATTTATGTTTCCCAGCAAGATAAAATTCTTTATTATTATGATAATCATTTCCAAAGGATAACATCACATATGAAATAAATAAATAAATAAGTAAAGAAATAAAAGACCAAGTCTCATGAAGACCAAGTTAGAAACTTGGCAAAAGGTTTTCTTTTAACCTCCGTTGCTTTAAATGTCTCCACAAAGAGAACGTTGTGAACCACCACAGCTGAAAAGAATTACTGTCACAACATCCATCTCCAGGTTAAGGTGATGATATGGAGATGTAAGGAAAGGTTAGTAATTGCTTCATCCCTATCTGAATTTTAATTGGAGAAGCTCCAACATTCACTGTGTGCCCAATAGCAACCTTAGGTCTTTGGGAGCTGCAATGGCAGATCCTGGGTTGACTGTGATGAAACTTCCTAGCATCTACCTTCATTTATCTCTCTTCTATATTTCATCTTTGACTTTTTCATTTTCCTTTCCTGAGAATAGTTTCAAGTTCTAGCAATATCCTTGGAGAAATACCTTGCCTGAAAGAAATGTTTGCTTAAAATTACAGCAAAAAAACAAACTAGTTTCTGCCATATTTCCTTGAAATCTCTCTTCTACTGTTAAGCAAGGAAGCCTGAGTTCAGCAAAGAAAGCAAAAGCTGAGATTTGAGTGGGGTTTGATTATAGGCTTTTTCTTAATCTGAATTATTTTAATACGCTTGCAAGCAGCTAGATTAGTAATTGTACAGCTCTACCTACCTTGATCACGTTGTATTGCCTAGGCACAGAGACACAGTCGTACTCCTCAATCAGTCTGCCCCTACCTAAAAAGTATTTTCTTTACCAGGACTTTGTATCAGTCCTTGTTATCCCAAATTAGTGAAACTGTGACAAAACTTACTAACCTTGTGATAGAATTTCTATATCATTTTTTATTATTATTAGTTCAGATTTTCATATTTACCAACTTTAATGAGTTTAAACCTTTCCTTTGCATGACTTAGCTCCTTGGCTGGATATCAAACTGGATTCATCTAACCAAAAGTATCAAAAATTTGAGTTAGTCACCCAGGTTCTTTTCACAGGGCATTATTGTAGAGAAAAAAAAAAAAAAAATCATTCCAGGGCAAGAGTCACAGTAGTGTCCAGTCCACGTCTGACGGCCCCAGCATCTACCAACTTTTTCCTAACATTTTTTAGATATTAATATTTGACAAAATCCATCAATTGAATTTCCCTAGCCCAATCGATGTACTATCAAGGTGAATAGCATGAACTGGTAGAACTGGTAACAGAGATCAATCCCCCAGGATAGCCATTCACTCTACGATCAGAAAAGAAAGTCATAATATTCTCCTCCTATGTCAACAGACAGAAGGACTGAGCACAAATATTTTAAACATCTCACAAAGTCTAGATATACACCACTAAATTAAATACTTCCTAAATGAAATAATTCCATATCTTGTTCTGACTAACTGCATGATCTGGATATTTCCACAATATCAACTTCTCAGAGACTTGAATCAAGGTGGCCACATCTAACCTGTCTGTCAGCTCCTGACCCATGCCAGCATGGAAGCTCTGCCTGGGAATTATTCAGGATCTTGCTAGTTTTCCCTAGTCAAAACTATGCCAGGAACCATAATGAGTCCTGGTGCCTGAGTATGAGCCCTGATACTCTTTAATTTACTACAATAAATGCAATGAAAGAAAAGAGCTTCTTGAAGTCAGACCACTGCTTTGATTTAAATTTTTCAACCTGATACTTACTCAATCCAAACCCTTTTTTTTTTCTTAGCCAGAATTACTCAACACATTGATGTGGGGTCAATCAAAAAACAAGAAACAAAACAAAAGAAAAGAAAAAGACAACTTGGTTTAGCCACAATAATCAACACGATTTGAAGAAAGCAAGCATGATCAGGGAAGGTAGGAGGGTATCAGCTGCCTTTTGCATCATGTTATTCCAAGATCATCATTCTGCAAGCAGTTAGCATTGTTTTTACAATGCCTCGTATTTCATCCTTAATTATTTTTCATTTTGTGTGATCTCACTGAAATAAAACCTGGAACAATTGGCTTCAGCAGGGCACAGTCTGGTAAGAAGAGTACACTATAAATATAGTGCAGAAAGATATAGCTGTTGCCTTTATTTGACAACCTAACTGTTCCCCAAGCACTCATCCACCGGCCTTATAAAAGGAAATGTAGTTACTGAGGTCCAAATTCACCATTGGTTTAAGTGTGTGCAATTCCACTGAAGTCAACACAATTGCATCCGTTTACTTTCACGGTGAATTGGGACCCAAACCTTTACTGAAGTAATAAAAGGTCAGTCAAACATACAGGCAAGGGACCAACTTCTTGTTTAAATGAAAGCTGTGGCTTTGCTCGAAGCTCTTGACATCAGTGATAGTATCAGCTAACAAATGAGCTGAAAAGGCAGTTAAAGAATAAGGGCTGTGGCATAGGAGTGAGTTTGGATGATTTATGGGTTTCTTATATTAGCTGAATCATGGAAATTAATTATTTTATTTCATCTTCTGTAAATTCAGGAGAAATGTGTTTCCGTGCTGGAACACTAGTAAAGTTTTGATAAAATAGTGAGACTGGGTATCTTTAAGAAAATATGCATTATTTACTATAAAGGACTAAACCAAGTCCCTTTCTGATACATCTCTGTGCTGTTCCCTCAGAGGAGGTTAAGCTTTACCAGTGGAACTGAAAGTCTAAATCAGTCCACAAAAACAACAGAACTAATCTTGTAACCACTCCACTGTGCTTGGGAGCTTGGGATGCTCATGCAGTGCACAACTATTCCTTTGCCCCACCAACATTGGATAAAGTACCAAAAGTTGGAAAACATAGCTGAAAAAAAAAGGGTATCACTAATTAAATTTTACTCTGTCTCATGACAACAGGATCTGATTTATTCAATTACTGTAGTGTTTAGAACCACAACAGGAAAACAGTCAGTATTCATAGTCTAACTTGGATGTCTAGTAAGAAGACTGGTTTAAACAGCTAGACATGTGGGTTCCCTCCACAGTCGATGGAGACTGTCTAATTAGTAAAAGTGATTACCATGCAGGTAGGGATTCTCCGCAATAAAGAGATTTGCATGTAGCTCAAATGGAAAAAGTGTATGCAAATAACTGTGGGAAGGAGATACAGGAGAAGAGATATTGGAGTCAAGAGAAAGACATTGATAAGAGCAATGCTAATAAATGTGCTACAAATTCAATATCTCATCCATGTTTCTGGATTTCAGTCTAAGATGCCTGGCTGGGGTACATGAAACAAATGCCAGCTCCAGCTGTAGAACCCAAGAAAACATAACAAAAAAGAAAAAAGAGCAAACTGTAGATAAACTGAAATGATAGCAAAACATCATAAATATACCTAACTCATATTTATACCTAACTCAATAAAACTAATTTAAAAAGTACTGTATAAAGTTAGATTAAAGTGGATTGAATCCTTTCAAAATTAGATAGATAAAGATACTGGTTTGCAGTGAGTACTAAACCTACTAATTCCGTTTACCATGACCATGTATTAGTAATGATCATGGTAGCTAGATCTTACATAATTTTGTGGACGTCTAAGTGTTATTTGCAAAGAAAGCATCTCTCACAAAAGAAAAAAAAGGCACTTTAACTTAGGACCATATTATTTGTTTATTCTGTTTCAAGCTCTCAATATGTTAGTATATGAAGATTTAGCCTTTACCTTTGACACTCCTAAAACGCATCCACATCTATAATAGTAAATAAAAGGGACCAGGAACTGTTATCTACCTTGAAGCTGGCTTGATTTTAATCCTTAATTAAGACAGAGGTTGCTGCTGAAATGTGAAACATTGTTTTTTCTTATTATTTTTATGTTATTATAGTGTAAACTTGCAAAGATCTGAGTACAATATGCAAAAATAGACTTAGAAAATAGAGCTGAATGGGACCTCAGGAGATCATATAGTTTGTCCTTCTCCCTCAAGGCAGGAAATTCTCTATCAAACTGCTCATGGCGCATATATATTTTTATATATATATATATTATATATATTTTAGCCTATTCTTAAAACTTCACAGTGATAGACATTACACAGTCTCTCTCTCTGTAGTGATAGCCCACCCTTAGCAAGATCATCTAATGACTAGCCTAGATCTTCTTTGCCACTCATTGCTCCTCATCCTGTACCCAGTGGACATAGAGAAAAACTTCTTTCAAAACTTCTTTCCTTCATCTTTGCAGAAATATTTTCCTTATCTGCACCCATGTTCCTCTCTCCATTCTGTTTTCTCTCCTAAAATAAGAACATACAATATTTAACGTAGACACTGATTCTGCAAACATCATATCAAACAGAGTATTTGCAAGGGTAAAAATTGCATATTTGGGATTTTGCAGTCTTGTGCTTGCTTTAAATGCATAGGATTTTGATTTTCAGCCAGGAGAGAGATTGTTTGCATTGTGACAGTTGCTTTGTATCCTTTAAAATATCCAGGTCAGCTTGTCTTTTCATCTCACCCTCAAAGGGTTAAGTCTCTAGCTGCTAATTCCCCGTGCAAGTCAGATCCTTCATTACAAATAGAATCCTTACAAGAGGACATATTTCATTTTTTAACTGGAGCATAGCTAATGATCCAGGGGGGAAAGCCCTGTCTCGTAGCATTTGATCTAGTCTCAGACAAGAAGAGCAAGGTGGCATCAGCCTCTTCCGATTTAGTCATGAGCCAAGGAACTGCACCAGCGTACAAGTGACGTGCAGAACACATGCATCAAAGTAGCAGCTCAATCTGTACTGCAAATAACACTCTTTCATGTCTCAGCATGGTTGCTGGCCCTGAGCTGTAGTTCCAGTAATTGACATAGTTGCCCAATGCTAGAAAACAAACTCCGAAACTATTCTCATTAGACGTCCCCCTGGTTTGCTGCTCCGTTATTGTAAAACCCAAACACTGAGCTTCCTACCAGCGTGGCTCTGTTTTTAATTAGTTCTGATGGCACTGGGCGACGCGCCAAGGGAAAAAAAAATGAACTTCCTGTGATTGAGGCTTGTTGCTCAGTATGTCGCTTCCTTCATACAGAGACTGTTTTCACATTTCCTGAAAAGGAGCTCTTGACAGAAATAATATAAGTTTTTACTGCTTTTGATTTTTTTTATTCACCCTTCCTTGCTTATAAAAGGTAGCTCAAAGTCAAGGATCCGTAGAGCTGCTATGTCATTATTTTGTCTTTCCGTGAGTTGTTTGATTAAAGACATCCTAGCAGATTAATTTTTTAATAAAATAAGCACAGACTCCTGTTAAAAAAAAAAAAAAAAAAAAAAAAAAAAAAAGACCAGGGACTTTTTAGTGTTTTAAATAAATTAATTTGGATGTGTTCAGACATGGAGCAGAGAGGGAGTTGAGGATTATAGCATGAGCAGTCACAGTGTGAGTGAAATGGCAATGAGTGAGGTTCCAACAAGGAAAGCTCATGCCTACTCATATACTGGCAAATGATGAGGTGCTCGTTGTCTATCTAACTCCTTCATTTCTTTTTTGTCTTTGTCCGTGGCGTGAAGATTCAGACATCTACATTTAAGAGCCTGATCTTCATTTGAGCTGGGTATCTATGTTCTGATAAGAGATAATGAGGATACAGTTGATACCATCAGGAGATCCAGTTGATACCATCAGTGGACTCTGGAGAGCAATTCAGATTATCAAATGCAGGCAAATATTTATACTGTTTCTTGAACTACTCTCCAGGGTCTTTTTTCTGCATGGGCCAAATCCCCACTGATTACAAGGATTTGGGGTTCTTAGCTACAGACCTACATAAAAGTAGATGTCTGCCTTTTTGAACTGCTCTTCAGACACCTTTTGACTAGTGATGAAGAGCTCAATTCAGTGGCCCACACACAGATATCTGTTGCTTTTCAAGATGCTCCTAGGTCTCACTTCACATCCAACTGCATCTCCAGAGGAACATGAGTCTCCTACAGTTCCCGTGCTATATCTGTCAGTCTACATGGATGTCTCAGAGATCTTTGGATATCTCAGATGGCACTAGAAAAAACATACCAGCTCAAAATGAATTGAGCCCTAGATCTTCACTGACTATAATAACAGTTTAGGCACCAAGTACATATACAAATTCCCACACTACAATCACAGATTTAGGCATGGGGGTGAATCCATTTCATGGGGATGAATGCCACTTACTATGTGACTTTCCCTAGATATATGTTACTCTATGTGATACATAGGTAGGTGTCTCACAACTAATTCTTTGCCTTACAGATTTTGAGTCGTGGTTTGAGAGAAAAGGGATAAGCTCAGCCTGAAAACTCCTGAACCCAGTTTGTACAATTGAATGCAAGCTGTGGTAGTCTGCTTTATATTGATTTAATACTTAAGCTGTGATAGCTTGCTTATGATTGCTCTAGTACTTTGTAAAAGTCTTATTTTTAGATATAAATGGATTAAAAGAAAATTTAATTATAACATCAATCAAGTCAATAGAATAAGTCAGTAAAATAGAAAGGCTCTTTTCCTTTGTTGGAACTACTTTCATTTTTATTTCTTTTACAAGGGTGTGAGGAGCAAGCTGCATAACGAGTGCACATTACTCTGGTAACAGTCAAGCAAACGCTGACAAACACAGAAAAGGCCAGCTCCTACAATGGGTATATAAAGGCTTCTCTAGTGCCCAGCTCTACCCCTGAGACTTGGACCTTCTGGCTGTATTGGTGAATAAAATGATTAACAGCCCACTCTCTGACCCTAGAAGCAAATGGCACAACATGGCTTGCATTCCTACAAATAAATTTCTTCTTTCTTGTCACCCAAAATAAGCTGCCCTCATCTGTGTGTTGGGAATAAAAACTTGTCTTTTGCCTCCCCTTAAGCTTGCCTAGACAATATGTGGGAGAACAATAAATGAATCAGGCCAAAGCAATGCTAAGGCCTGAGCTAAAAATTGGATATTAACAACGAGGCGCTAACAGGATGGATGGTCAGACTGTTCTCTAAGTCTAGGGTGGGGTTTTTTTGTTTCTTTCAGGTTTTTTTAGTGTAGATACGTAGTCTCTTGGAACTACTTCTGTGAATAAATATCATCACTCAAAGTAAGTTTATTTTTTATGTTTTAGGAATAAAAAAATCTACTCTTATGATGAGCTAGTATTTGCATTGTCATTAAAATGAATGATAGGACAATTGTGCTGCACCTGTATTAATAAATTTCAACAGAAAAGAATTTTCTGTTTGGTAGGTGTATATAACTTGCAGGGATGTATTAGATGACTGTATCAAATAAATGGAGATGCTGCAGAGATAGCGAAAGTATTTGGTTCTCATATTACCCAACTCCAAAGCCCTTCCTGGTGATATGATTGACGTTAGAGATGAAGTGCTTCGGATGGGTCTGCTCTGTCTCCCATGCTCTGAGTCAAACCTCGATTGCCTCAGGTGAGCTTGAAGCAGAGCCTTTGGACCCTGCGTGTCTCCACTCGCCAGTGTGCTAACAGTGCATACGTCCATACAAACCAGCTGCTTTCCAGAGATGACACTGTATTTTGGAGGATAAGCAGGGATCAGAGTCAGCAGGACCCTGCCAGAGACTCTGAGACTGCCCTAGGACTTTCAAAGCTGGTTCTAGAGTGACCTGTTCTGCTTTTCATTGAGAATACCAACACAAGGGCAATTTCTGCAGACTTTCTGATGGAGCAGGACTGCAGGATGTTTAAGGCCTATTCTCTAACCGTGTGGCCAACTGGTCTGATTTGATCATGCAGTACTGTTAGATCCTCCTGCTTTTCCAAAGAGGGTGGATGCACTGAATCTACCTTTCAAGAACATTTCCTGGCCCTACTGTCTTCTGAGCCATGTCTGGAGTTGTTGGTTGAGTGCTGGCTGGCATAGTAGGGACTATTTTTCACACAGTAATTGCATACATAATTCAGTCACAGGGACTGGGAATGTTCCTTGGCACACTTTAATTTACCAGCATAGAAGTAGCCTCAGGGACTGGATTTGTTTAACGTAGGCCACCAAACAGTTCTGAAGTGCCCTTCTGGGGAGATAAGCATCATGCACCAGATATCAAGATGTAAATGCTGTTTAAAATTGAGACCCTGTCCAATAAAATATTTGAATTACTTTCATTAAGAGGGGAGGTTAATTCCGTTTCCTCAGTCGGTTACTAGTCTAGATGTTTCTAGTTATTTTTCTTTTTGCTTAAATATCCGTGCAAGTTTGCTTTAAAATATGTTTTCCTAACTTTCTGTTCTGGAAGACCAAACGAGCAAAGCAGCTGGGTGTTCCTCTTGCCAGTGGAAGTGAAAGACAAGGGTTTTGAGGGCTGACTTCTTGAACTCCCAAGTACATTTGGACCATCAGGAGGGGGGTGAACCTTGCTCCTCAACTGTTCCACCTACTATCCTCACATAAAAGCATGAGCTCAGCTCACAACCACTCTCCCATCCACCCAATGACAGTTCAGCACCCTCTCTCTTTTCCTGGAGGAATTCAACAGAAATTTTCCTTGCTATGTCCAATGTTTAGGCTTAGAGCTTGGACTACAGATGGGGTGGTGGGGTGGTGGGATGGGGTGCACTAAGGGTCTGTGCACAAAATTGTGTCTTGGGCCTACTCTTCTCTCTCAATATATCTCTGGTCATTACATACTGCCATATGTCATGAATTAGTACTGGAGCTCTATCCAAAATGTGGCTCCATTCCAGCATTAACTCTTCAAGGATCAGCCATAGTGGCACTTCTTTTCCTTAGCTTTTACAGAAAAAAAAAAAAAGAAAAGAAAGCTCAATAAACCAAACCTGAAAACATTGATGACTCTCTGAAGAAAAAAAATTACCGTCCTTATTTTATTTGTTTGTTCGTTTTTCTTTTACTACCCAACTCTTGGCCCTTTTCTCCAGAAGAATTTCAAAAAAAGCCCCTTTCAAATCACCCATTTTCTAACCCAAGTTCTCCAGGCAGAAAGATCTTGTCCCATTGGGGATATCTTCAAAATACCTAACCCCAAATAGGATGTGATTCTTTCAGCTTGCTTAATAAAATTTGATTTTCAGATGATTTTAACACATTAGGTAACAGGAGCTATGCGGGTTAACTTAATTAGGAAGGTTCCTTGATACAGAACAGAGTCTGGCCTTTAAAACCTGTGCATTTACATTTGGCTTATGTGTTTGAAGATAGGGTAGGTCATAATCTTTATTGCTGAAATACCAAAACAAGTTACCAAAGTTACACAAGGGATTAATTTGACTCTGTATTTAGATTAACAATACTCATATAAATACTGAATTAGAGCTGATGTCAATCTTTTATGCTAATTGCTAGTTAGGCCCCTTACAAAGACACGCTTTGCTTGGACCACTTTTCTGAGATTGCTATCTATTCACTGTGGAGAGATTTATGCATTTGCTTTCCATTAGCATTAATAGGAGCTGTCCACATAAATCACTCATCGCCAGTGAGAAGAGATAAAGTCCTACCAACTTTAGAAAAAACAGACTTTCCCAAATGAAAAATCTATTAATAATAAAAATCTTACAGTGTAAATATCTGACATCTGAACTGCTCAGGAACACTGTGATATGAAATAAAGTGGTCCATGACGTGATTGCTCCAAGGGGTAGCAATGCTAGCCTATTTCCAAGCCTTTCTTTTTAAAATAATAATAATAAAAAAGTTATATAACTCTTAGAGCATTAGCAAAACCATAAATAAAGCAAACAGCTGAAGAGGAAGGAAGAGAATCAAGAGCATGGTAATTTTAATTGTTATTTTTGTTGTCTTTTGGTTTTTCTGCAATATAGTGACAGATTCAATAAGATGCCTTGCCATGTGACTGAAGAGAATAGGGATTGTTAAAAGGCAGCTCTTAGCTAATCCAGATATAAATGAATATCGGATCATTTGGGCTAAGAATTTAAAGGTGTCCAGATGCAGTGCTTGCTGCTTTGCTCCTTGTTGCTGTTCTTTACAGAAATTGATGTAATTTATCTCACTAGGCCAGGGGAACACACATAGATCACTGGCCAGGATCCCTGGTGCTTGGCGGTGGGCCAGCCCTGATTATGATCTGTGTAACTGTATGAGATGATGATATTAAAAAAAAAAAGGCAAAATTGTTTTTCCCTTCCTGGAGTGTAAATCTGGGTTTATTCTAGTGAGTTTACCAACAAATTAGCATGGAATAACCAAAAATAACCAAATTTGATTCAGCATACTGCTATCATTTTATCCTTTGCGTAGTACTGAGTACTGCTTTTTGAAAGAGTGCTATATAAACATTGCCAAAAATCAATTCAGAGTTTCCATGTACATATACACGTCTATTGTTTTGTGCTTCCTAAAAAAAAAAATGTTAATTAGAAGTCATTGGTATGGCATAATACCATTAAAACTGTCACTGCTTAAAAGGCAAATTTGGTACAATGTTGTATTTTGCAACTTATGCCTAATCACTTCACATTAATGAAACTAGCAAAGTGGTGCACTGTGTGCACGTGTGGGTGAACAAGGAAAGGAGATTTTTTTTTTTCTCTAGAAAACAACGTTCTCTCTGAATCAAAATATGTCATGGGAATCTATTCATTTAATTTTTTTTTTTGAGTTTCATAGGAGATCACTTTATAAAATTATTTTGTTTGACCGATTTAATTCTTACAAAGAACACATGGTTCTGTCTTCCCAATGCCGTGGTGTTCTGGCAGAACTGGAATATTTCCTCAAGCAAAACAAAGAGCCAAAATAAGAACTGCAACAAAGAGCCAAAATAAGAACTGCAACATCTACAACTTCCCCTAGAAATTTATTCCAGTAGCTCAGGTGGGCTCACTATAAATCTGAGGTTATGTCTATCCAGCAACAAGATCAGTAGGGCTTGTGCTTCTGACTCTTTGTTACATTAAAGAGCCTTCCAGAGGGGTATTTTATCTCCTTGGAAGGTAGCCCTTGATTATTCTGACACAGTTCATGAAGCGATACACTTCACCTGGGGCTTGGCCAAGGTTTTGCCACCAGCCTTGATGACGAGGGAGAGGGGAACAATTCCTGTCTCTTAAGGAGCATTGCATTGCAGCTGCCAAAGGTTAGATTGATTTTGGCTGCCACAGAATAGCATCCTTCTAGTTTATTAAAAGGCTGATAAGCTTGGATTCAAAGTCAATCCTTAGTCCAAGGAGCTATTGAGTTTACTGGCGAGGCTGACTGGATGAAAGCAGCTGAGAATGATAAGGATAACTCAGAGCAACTTTGACACATGCATGGATGAAGGGACAGGGTGGAACTGATGTGTTCCATTTAGCAGGAAAATGAGAAACAAAGTGTGTGAAAACTAGCAAAATGCCCAGGTATTACAACCTACAATCATCATTCTCTTAATAAGCTGCTTAATTGTACTTGTTTCTGGGGTTGTCTATCCTGTGATGAAGTCTTCACAAAAGGAGTGTTGTTTGTTCTGTGATAGGGACCAATCCCAAAGAAAGAAAGAAAGATGGGCAGGCAGGAAGACAAGTAGACACTAACCATCCTTTTCATCTCATTTATAACATAGTACCTTAACTGGATTTATATGCTAGTGACAGTCTGGAGAGTCCTATCTGTAATTTACTGAGCTAAAAAAAGGTGAAGGGACCACAGTGCAAATGTAAAAGATGAAACTATTTCTAATTTATACAGAAATACAGGAATGGGTGTCTAGCCATAATATTTTAATCAAGGAGCTGTACATTTAGGTTAGCAGTATTTATTTGTTGCAGACGTAGGTCAGATTGAGGCTGCACACCGGCATCCGGCAGAAAAAATTAAAAATAACAGTTAGAATGGGCCTCTTGAAACACAAAGGGCTGCCAGTGAAAAATAAACCTTTGTTCTTGTGACAGCTAAGAATCATAATAGACAGAATCATTTTCAAAAAAGTGTAAAATTTGTAATCCATATCTAAGCACTTTCGACCAACAGCACTGAAACTCTGTATAGGAAATAAACTAAAGCCTCTCAAAAATGCACCAGTTACATAGATACATAGGTATCTATGTACATAGGTAGACAGATGTGATGAAAGAAGGGAAACTGTGATAAAAGAAGAAAATCCAAAAAGAACGGAAATGGCTGATTCTTTCTTCGTGACATATTTTCTCTCTCATCCTTGCATATTTGCATTAAAGTGATTGTGAATAATGTACATTTGACCAGTGCTGTCTGCGGAACTAATGCCTATTAAAGTGATGGGAAGTAGCATATGTTGTGCCTTGGGCAGAGAAAGTCCAATCACCCCCACTGTGTGCAAGTCTCCAAGTAAAATGCAGGACAGCCTGGATTTTATCCTAAATGAACCCAGCAGGGAAAAACAGGACATAGTCCCTCATTGCACATTTAAGCTTCTAAACTAAGGTTTAAAGAGTTAGATTCAGAAAAAAAGGGGAACTGTAACATCCATCATTTAATTTACACTTGGCGCTAATGTTATTTTATCTTTTACTGGAACGGTCAATACAAAGCAGAGCAATAAGGCAGGAGAAGAGGATGTGCATTCAGTTGTTCAAAGAGTCATGACGCATTTACTATATTGTTACCAAAGGAAAGAAAAAAAAAAAAAGAGAGAAAAAGAGCAAAAACCGCTGCTGCAATTCTTTCACTTTTTCTGCCGTTGCACAATTTTGTCAGTAATTGCAAATCAGTTCGGGTTTGTTTGGTTTCACTTTTATGTCCCTGCACTGTACTCGAAATGTTCTGCTATGTGCACAGTTTGCAAAGCTTTTTGAGCCGTATTACATAATCTTTCCAAAGACCTCCAGCATGAAGTTCAGATCTGAAGCAGTCTTTCTTCTACCTGTGTGAACTTGATAGATAGCTGGGGAAAAAAAAAAAAGGCAATTACAGAACTGTATGAGAATAACAAATTTAGCTGAACTAAGGAAATAAAATTTGCCGAATTGTCATGTTTAGATCCGTAGCGATGATTTTGCTTCATTACCTTCAGATTACAAAAGGAGAGAAGGGACAGGGGAGAGAAAAGAAAGGAGGCAGATCTGCCTTTTTCTTCTTTTTCTTAATATAGCATTCGTAGGGGGAATTTATTTCCATTTCCAGTGAAATAAATCTGTCTCAAACAGAATTGTATCTCTTAGTGATGTGGAAAAACATTCGCTGCCAATGTAAATCAGGAGCAGCTCCAGTGAAATGAATGGACTGGAACAGGATCCCACTTACAATTAGGCAAGGTTAGAATATCCCACTGACTTGAGATCATCACACAGAAGGGAGATTTCTTCCCTTTTATTGTTTTTCTTTGGCTTTTTTTTTTTTTTTTAATAAGTTGCATAATAAACAAATAGCCTCAGAAACAGATTATGAGCATCCCTATAAATATTAATTTTTGATGGAGGAGAGCCTCAAAGTGGATATTTTCAATGATCTCTTTACAGACCCTGAATTGAAAGTGCTGAAACCAGAAAGAATCAAACTCGATGCTAGGGCTAACAGTGATGTTCAGATCCAGACTTGAAGGCTGAAATTCAATATCTCCAAAATCCTAAGTTAGCTCTGCTCACTTCCACTTCTACTCAGTGACTGTAGCTCGAAATATACTCCTTTTATCTTCTTTCCTTTTTCTTCTATTTATTGTTGATGCTATATAAAACTTAATGGGTAAACACAAAGAAAAAGAATATATTGCTGACATAATTACAATAAGAGGCTATTTCCATTAGCAGAGCTTAAATTATATGATTATAATTCTATTATTTCCCTTACGGTTGCCTCGGAAATCCAGGCTGGCTTTGAAGGAAATATTTTAGATTTTATTTCCTACTTTTTATTATCTTCTCTGAGTAATTCCTTAATAATAATAGTAATAATAATAGTGCAATTAAAATACTCAGAGAGCCCAGCTGGGTTTCACCACAGTAAGCATCCTACACACACACACAATGTGATCTCAACCCTGTTTGAAGCCAGTCTAAGCTCATACTCTCACCGAAATTGGTGGCTCTACTTAAGCCAGGCTCTTCTGCCTCTTCCTTTTCTGTTATCGTTCATGATTGTGCAACTGCAGGGTGAGGTAGATCCCAAAACGGATCTTGCTAAAGAGGAAGAGAATTAGTTTTCAGACGGATCATTTAGCTGACTCTGACCAGTGCAATAAATAAGCAAGCAGAAAGGCCAGTGCCAGCATGAAGGAGAGGATACGATGTACATAGGAGAGCATGTGTGGTATGAAAGGTCATCTTATTATACTGCTTTTAGCAGCAGCAGAATGGTCAGCTAAAAGCAATCATGAGCGTGCAGTCTTTAAAAAAATGACCTCTTCTTCAAAGATCTGCCAGTATGAATTGACAAAGAAAAAAGAATGCTCCCTTATTCCTGGAAAGGAACTAAAGCACAGGCAGGTCTGTGGTCTTTGTGACCACTTTGTCAGGCCCCTGTGTAGCCTCTGTGGGAATCTCCCCATCCCTGTCATGGCCCCATCCCAGCTGGGCGTGGTGGAACAGGTCTTGGATCATGAGGCCCTATCTCAGGGTGGGTGACAAGGGACATTCCCTATGCCATGCAAGAAGGGACAAAGCAAGGACCTCGTTTCAGAGGTGGGATTTGGTTCTTGAGACACTCAAGTTAGTTGTCTCCATGCTGGTGTTTCAATGTGCTTTTTCTTTCATTGCTGTCATCACAGTCACAGAATCATGAAAGATTCCCCTTGATTCATTTGGCCATCTGCTTCCTACCACTCTGTACATGAGAAAACTTAATCATGATGTCAAATGGCACAGTCTGGCCACTTGCACGATTTGTACTCAGCCTCCAAAATTAGGTGGTCACATCCAGACTCCCTATTCAGAGCAATTTCTGGTCTTTGCTAACTCAAATGTTCCCATAATATTTTCTGAGAGTACCAACTGGCCTTAAGTAAAACCATGCTAAAGCCCTGGTCCTGGCATTGTTTGATTTCCTAAAATAGATGTAGCATAGGTGCCTATGGAGCTCTCCAAGCTCCACTGAATAATTAACTAGCATTTTGATTTACTGATAGTCACCTAGTGCTATTTCCAATGATTTGAATATTCCATCAAGTCTCCTATACATGCCATGGTTTATCTAGTAGTCATGGCTAATCTAGTAGCATCTAGTAGACCAAATGTAATAGCAGTAGATAAGCAAGAGTATCCAATACCTGAACGTCTCTATGGATCCAGGTGAATGAATCAAGCCCTAGATCTTCATTAATTCTATCAGAACCGTATATGTCCCACCGCGAAAGGCTAAATGTAGGGATCTTAGGAAGTGAATCCTTTGCTAGATGCCCTGAGTTCACAATTGCTTTTGCCACTTAAAGAAAGGGAGGGTTTAGAGCCTACACCATAAAGGTACTCCACTTCTTTCACTAGGAGTGAGTAGCGACTGATCCTTTAGAGTTATTAGCAGTCTGACTTAACCCATCATTATCGGAAATTATGATTTTCTAGTCCATCTTTATATATTCACATCTGAAAGCTATGTGACTAACACAACCGCTTTTGATGGCATTCCCCACAACTAAGCAAGCAACGCAATGATGATGATAAGATGATTAAGACAAGATAAACGGTTGTGACCCAGAGCCCACTCAGACTTTGAAATCTAGCTTGAGCTCTAAGGACTACTACATTTTCAGACACTCAATGCAAAGTCTCTTGGTTATGCAACTTTGTTCACTTCTGAAAAATTGCTTGGCAAAACCACACTAAAACTGGAAGAGACCAAAACTCTCTTAATGATCAATTTTTTGTCCTTTTTGGTGTGAAAGATATTTTTGCCGTTAACTTCAATCACAATACATTTTTTATCCTGATACGTTTTTTCTGTGCATAGATATATATTTGAGGAAAGATAGAAATTGTGTTGCAAACTATGAGTTGGCAGAACTCATGGCTTCCGTTTGTGCTGGAAGATAGTTTTGTGCAGTATCTCTTCTGCTCCATGAGAATACTCTACCTGACTGTGAAAGAGCTTTGTAGCAAAATATAGGAAATAGCATAAATAGACTCAGCTGTGCTATTTTCTATCAAAAAAAGGCAATATTTCTTTTAAAGATGATTGTACAGTAGCACATATCTCTACATTGTGGGGTGGTTTTTTTCTTTTTTTGTTGATAATTTCAAAACATATCCATTCGTCCGAATAGTGGGTTTGTCTGACATTACAAGCAGCTACCGCCGAGCACAGATGTTCATTGTCATCGTTGATAGCAACAAATATAATCAGTTCCAAACAAGATCAGTCCTCTAAGGAGAAAGTATGTTTAGCGATCATTCAAAATCTTCAGCCTGATATCCCTGATAGTTCATTGTTTCGCCAATGGGGTTAATAGAAGTTTCTTTGTTGTGATGGATGCCTTTGCCATTACTCACCATACCAGTTCTCCCCTCCCTTCCAGCTGTTTTATTGTGGTACAATATCCAAAACCCATGAATCTTGCAGTATCCTAGCAGCCTGGTCTGTAACATTCCAGCTTGACAAAATTAGGGTTAATAATTCAAACAAGCTAAAGCACCAAGTGTGAAAGAATCAAAGACGACCTTTCGTTAGAGACAGTGGCTATTGGGAAAGCTGAGAGATAAAGAGCAATCCAGTAATCATCCTTGTCAAATCAGAGATTGTCAATATATTGATTACATCATTATAATTAAATTAATTATGGCTGTGTCCCTCTAGATAGCTAACTTACAGCTTGATAATAGGTCTCATTTTGCATGCCAAGAAGGTGAGTTTTTATTCAAAGATGGTCAGAAGTCTTTCTTTGGAACAGTTTTGCCTATTTAGTGATTTTTTTTTCTTTTTTCTTCTATAGAAATTTCATGTTTGCAAAAGAATACTGGCCTGGAGAATGAATCTCTGTTTATTCATTCAAGCAGATACAATTGCTCTGCTATTTTTTTTCACCTCCTTGACACTTCTAAGAACAACAGTTAGGAAAAAAAAATTTAAAAAGGCTTTGCATGCATTACATTTGAACCAGAGTGACAATATATTATGTGAAGGAGTCTAAGGACTGCATATGCGATGTGCTTAGTGGTAAGCAAGCAACTGGATGGAAAACACCAACTTAGTCCACATGATTCAGCCAGCAGCTGGTCATAACTTTGTGGATAATGGATTTGGATATAGATAAATATGTACAATCTAGAAGTCAAATGATGACTTCCTGGTATCATATCATGTTTATAAAATGAAGTTTCTTTTCTAGTTTTAGCTGACTGCCTAATATGGTTTGCATTTTGGGCAGAAGCTGAGTATGAGATGGTGGTTTTGGGATTTACTGCTGCTGCTTTAGTGAATTTGTTTAATTTACTTGGTTAATTCTGTTATATTTGATAGCAATGATGTCCTGAATTCAGTATCATCTCTTCACTGCTTTACAGTGTTGCGACTTTATACATATATAGAAATGCAAACACTAGAAGATTAAGTATCCTTTCTTCAGGAAAATTACTGCACATATAGCTACTTTGGGTGTCTGAATAGCCATGGCAGCATGCTATTTAATGGGTAATTCTCTCTTTTTCTGATGATATGACATGTCAAGACTTAAGTATCTTGCTCTTATTTAAATCTGATTTTTTTTCTGCTTTTATCTATGAAGGTGTCCTTATAATTAAACTAGAAATATAGAATGAAATCTGCTACTAGATCATATCTGCTGGTACATCAGAGCCATCATTAATAAATCCAGTGCTGTGAGGCTTCTCAGTCTACTTTGTTTCAATGACATAAAAGAACACTTTGAGAACAAAACAAAAATAAGTAATTCTTTAATGATGAAAAACGTAGGTATTTTGTGGCTGCACATAATCGGAACTGTTTTTATCCAGGGGACACATGATTAGGATTTTTTTCATTTTTGAGGTAAAATTCGTACCAAAGTCCTGGTCAGGACTCGTCCCTGGACTGATTCTAGTCAATGCCTATTGATAGGTCCATAATGAAACATTAAAAAGATCAACCCTTATTTTTAACTGCTCAGATCAGCTAAGAAGATCATGTTGCCCTGTGATCTTCTTCAGAAGACCATGTTCGGAATCCACCTCCCACTGCTACTTAATTCCAGTTTCCCTCATCTGGGATTCATTCACATCTTCTTTTACTTGAAGTGTATTTCCATTCCTTGAAGGCTGAGTCCACTTAGGCTGTAACATTGAGAGCTTCTCCTGTGCAGCCACCTTAACTCTGTGGACAGAAAGAGCTGAAAAAAAAAGATCTAAATTTAAAAAAAAAAAAAAAAAAAAAACAAAAAAAAAAACTTCCTTCCCATTATAAAAGCAGGACAGTCTCTTTTGCTGGCAGAAGAAGAAAGTATTTGTCCCTTGAAGGACACAGCTTAAGAAATCACTGCCATGAATACAGTTTGATAGCAGTGGGACCAGAGGTTGAAAAAATGTATGCATAACTCATTGTCTCTGGTTCCAAAAACCTCAAAAAGGCACATATTTTAACTTCCTGATTGCTATCTCTGGGAGGAAAAAAAAAATACAAACCTTTTTACTGCTAAAGCCAGGAAAGTGATATTCTGTGGTTCTCAACTCAGAATACAGCATACAACAAGAGCTAAATAAAGACACTTGCTGTTGTTGAACATATATACCTATATACATCTAGTTTGAATTGCAGTAGGTGTGTTTTTTTGTATTCAAGGAATATTAATTATTCTGAATCCAGACATTTATAGTAACACCTTCTGTCATTTTTCTCAATCACTGCATCTCTGTTTTCTTCTCTCTTCTTTTTTTCTCTAATATGGTACTACGAGACAGTTAGGAAGCTTAATTAAATAAAGGTTGATTATCAGAAACTCAGAGCATGTGCAGAGCTTGTTTGCTACGACTAGTTTTTCTGCTGCTCAGCTTTTCTGCTAATCAAACCTGGGCTCTATAAAAAGCGATATGATCTGTATCAAAAGAAATGTGACTCATTCGAGACAGAGACATCCAAGACCACAAATGAAGCATTATTTTGATAATAAGAGATTTATAGAAGGGACTCAAGGAGAAATATCTCCTTTTTTTCTGTAACCTGGTTCTTTCTAGTCCTCTATACTATCTCCTTAAAATGATTATGTATGTACATAATCTTGACTTGAACATCTTGACTGAAAAGGACTAGCCAGCAATTCAGAGAAGATGGAAAGCAGATGAGCCTCAACAATTTTTACATCTAAACTCAAACCAGACGTCATCAAGTTTCTCTTATTTTTTTTTTTTTACTGCTGTTTGCAAGCTGGGACTGAAAGTGGAAATGCCAAAGCATCCCAAAGACAGGCAGCATTTGTGATAGGATAAAAAGCAGATGTTGGAGAAGTCTCTGCAGAGATTATCTTCTCACAGAAATATCAGGCTGTTTTTGTACAACTCAGGTCCAAGACTTCCACAAACAGGTGTCTGCAGCTTCCACTCCAAAAGGACTCTGTTCCTAATATGCCCTGAGTTGTATCCAACAGCTTCAAAGTCCTTTGAGATACCCTAGAGCATCTCAGAGGCAATGTGACCTATATGTGGATCACCAATTCTAGTCCATAGTGTTCCTTGATTTCACCTTCCCAACAGAAGATATGCTAAATGTGACTTGAGGTGTAAGGCATTTCTTTGAAAATCAGAACCTTTACATTGATCTCCTCATAAAAGGAGGAAAGAGGGCCTGCACCAATACTCAGGTATCAAAAAACAATTTTCCTGGGGCCTCAAGAGAGTGAGAGGCTTAATTCTTAAGGAAAGGCAATCAGATTTACATTCCTTTGAAAATCCCACCTTTGTGCAATTCTTGACAGCAGCATTTTGCTGCTTCACTAGGCTTTGACGTGATTTAATTGGAGCTCAGCAGCTTTGAAAAGTTCATAGGACAGCAAGGAGCAGGGAGAGAGGGGGCAGTGGTTACAGTGCACGCAGAGCTGAGAGAGCACCAAGGCCCCTGCTCTACCACAACCTTTCTTTATAATCTTGAGTAAGGTAGAGCATTAACATGTTTTAATTTTCATGTAATCTGGGTGCCTTAATATTGTCAGTAACATCCATTTGTGGAGATAAATACCTTACAGACAGCTCAGCCTCCGTGTTTAGGGTCCATATATAACTGCCATAAATGAAACAAGGCTGTATGAAGAGATGTGTTGTATTGTCTCATCTGAAAATGGAACTGTATGCTAGATTCATCTAACTTGAAAAATCCTAGATGGCTAAAGTCATGCTAAGCTGCTCAAAGATACAGTGACAACTGCAAATTACTTGGTTAAGGGGGAAAAATAGATGCTTCTAGACAGTGCGTAATCTCAGTAGTATTAAACCCATATTTTAGATGTATCAGTCTCAAGGATCATCTGTGTATTCCCAATAAAGGGAACCCAAAATGACTGCCTCAGACTTAGACATCTAACTTTTAGATCCTGCAGTTCCATCTCAAAAAGCACTGGAGCATAATTCTGAAAAGCATTGAAGCAGTAACACTTTTAACTCCAACAAAAAGCTTGGATTCAAGTGTCTTCTGGCAGAATACACGCAACAAGATCCTTGTCAATTAAAAGCAGTACTTACAAAAATGACATAATTTCTAAAATGAATACATTAGATTTTAGTAGAGTTTCATGAGTCTGCAAGGAACTAACAGAATGCAACATTTTGACTGGAGCATTTTTAAAGGGCAATCAAGCCAAATGGATATTAAATGAAGCTCTTGCAAGCACATTCACAAAAATATTATTTATTTATACAAGTGGGTTATATTTACTGTTCCCATATACCTGAATAATGTCATTTTTGGCTATAATTAATTTAAAAAAAAATCGAGAACTTAATAGTGATTAATTAATCAGTTATGCCTCAAACACATTCTCTTGGATGGAAAACAACTTCACTGAGGCACAGAGTTCCTTTCAATTAGAGAACAAGTGAATGGAAAACTCCCACTTTACCCCCAGAGAACACCTGCATAAGGAAGCACAGAGATCAGCAGACTATTTTTCATCCCAACCCACCAGACCAGTCACCTGTGAGTATCTGAAGATATGTGTAGATATGTATGTGTAGATATATAAGAACCTTGGACTGCTGAAGATTGGGTTTTGTGAAGAACGAGTTCACACTCCAAGCACATCTTTATAAAACACATAGTTCCTTCACTGCCATTTATTGAGTTAGGAAATGTGCTAGGATTTTGTTACTCTACATAACCAGAAAAATCTCAATAAATTGGTGGTGCATATGCTTTGCACATGGATATGTTCTTAAACTCATGTCACTAAAGACTGCAAGGAGGGAGCTCACCACGCTTATCAGTGAGTTAGGTGCCAACAAGTCATCTAGGTCCAAGATACAGGTTCAGTGCAAAAGAGACAGGAACCTCCAGAAGGAGATTCATCCAATCCTAAAATATGTTGCTAGCTGATTAACTGTGACTTGGTGTCAAATCTACAGACAAATTCAGTCAAATTCAGCATGAAGAGAGCTTAATCCTTTCATAAGCAGTCTACTGACGCTATAGCACAGGTTTTACCTAAATTAGATCAGTCTTTTCTAGTACTGAGTTGACCAGACAACCTTTTTCAAGCCCAAATACACATCTCCAGTAACAATGAAAAACAAATATGAGAATTATCAACATAAATGCTTGTTTTGATGAAAAAAATAAATCACTGTTTTCCAAGGCTACTTGGCTTAAATCAAACACCCAGCTAACCTTTGAACCACCACTTGGAAGTTTCCATTCCAATGAGAGCTTTAGGAATGTGTGCCAATAACCTACACTCTTTCCTCAGTTGGCAGGATCTTGGCAGGGATACAAAAAAGCATGTTAACAATGATGCTTTTTTCTACATATACAGTAAACCTTATGTGTATCAACACACTTGTTTGAACAGCCTTTTGAATCTAATTCGCAATCTTCATGAATACATAAAACGTTCCAGATGTTGAAAAGTCCCAGGACACGCATTTTAACCAACTTTGGTCTGCGCTTGTAGCCTGACATGCAAAGGGGGCATATTGATTAGAATTGTTGGCATACTTGCCACTTTAGCTTTCCCACTTCCTATTGAATGGAATTTACTATGAAATCACTTGGGTTTGGGCTGTTTATCCCAAATACAACACTCTTGGGGCATTGGCTGCTTTGGAAGGCCCTTCCTAAAGAGAGAAAGAAAAAAAGGGGGAAAAAAATGCAGTTTCACAGGTGCAGTAAAGGAGCTGATTAGGAGAGGAAGAGAAGAGGGAGAGGCTTGTGCAGTTTGCAGCATCTGGTCAGGTAATGCACAGATCTGTGCCCATGAGAAGGGGCTGCTCAGCTGCAATTCAATGGCATGTCCACTGCGAAGCCTTTTGCACCAGTGCAAAGTCATTGTCTCCCTTAACTCTTGCCCATTATTAAATTTAAGACTTAGAACTGCGTGTAGCCATTAGCTTTTATTAACAGCAAGTATGTGTGCAGTGCCAGAAAATTCAAGAGCCTGGGAGAAATAGGCTGCAGAATGTTGTGGCTTTAGAGAAAGTCTTTTAGAACCAAGGTATCCTGGATGATTTGCATGGAAATTATCATAAGGTCTTAGTGGAGTTTAAAAAACTGATTTTTTTTTTTACTGATTCTGACCTTGCTTGTGCTGATTTTCTACCACTGTTACCTTGCTGATTTCAGTTCAACTACTTCTGATAGCTGGTTTGCATGGCTATTTTTTTTTAACCTAGACATAGGATTTAGATGCAACCTAAGAGAACACTGTAGCAATATAATTAATGCTTTAAGAGATGGGGCATAGGAAAGCTTGGGTAGTTCAAAGCCTTTGGGATTCTTGTATTTAGATTATCAATCTAACCCAATGTATCTCAAGTACGAGAGATTTGTTTGGATTGGAGGCATTAACGTGGAAGCACAGGAAGAGAGAATTCACTTCGCCTAACTTTAGCCATCAGAAAGTTAGACATCTGTCTACACCATTTAGTCAGTTCCTCTCATAGTCGATGAGGAAAGTGGCAAACCTCTAGAAAGGGCTTCACCCATCCCACGATAAGAAAGACAAGCAGCTCTCTGGAGGATCCTGTCTGCTCCCATTGACTATTGAGAGATGATCAACAGCTGAGACAACTAGTTTAGATTAGGTACCTACCGTCTAGACATTTAACGTTACGTGAGACTAATCTACCCCCCAGATATTCAGGATCTCTTTAGAAATCTCGTGAGTGTTGTTGCAGCAACAACTATAGTTTTTTTCATATTTCTGCTTCCTAGAAGCAAGTTTTGATTTGCTGGTGTATCTGTTTTTCTCCAACAATTCATTGTCACTGTCCCCTTTCCTTCTCTAATCTTATGTATATATATATTACATATTTATTTGAACTAATTGTGTTAATGAGTCTACTGCAACATGCATGTAATTTATGGCATTTGTTTTCTTATGCATAGGAAAATAGAAATCTGACGAGGTCTTCAAGTTTCTGGATTTGAATTTTAGGTATGGCATACTTTTCCTGTTAACTGTTGACCATGGGAAACTTCTGGAACTTTAAGGCCTTACCAAATTATTATTCTATATTCCTAAGGTTTATTTTAAAAGCACAGTCTCCCAGCTTCTCTACTTAGATTGTCTTGGAATAACTAAATCATGGTAAACTTTGAACTAGCCCCATCTTTTCTTACAAACTTAGGTCACTGAGACTTTTACAGTTCAATCTTAAAATTAAGCTCTTCTCTGTTGAGTCTTATAAATGTCCTAATCTATAGCTTGTGGTTTTACCTACAGTCAGCGGCTGTCAGCAGGATAGCTGAAATAATCATCTTTTTTTCAGCATCTGAAACCAGAAAAAAAAATCTAATATCTATATACTACATATATATATATATACACAATTCATATATGTATGTATGTATGTATAGTCTGTATATATCCTAATAATATCAGATGGATTTATTCGCAGGAAAATAAATTACCAGATAAATACCTTGCTTGGATAGTATACAGATTAGCCCTCATGCCACTTAAAGGAAGAAAACTACTTTGTAATAGGAAAATTATTTTTGTATCTCCTATCTCACCTGGTGCATTTCCCTTCCATTCTACTGATAATTTCAACATACTTTTTATGAAGAGCAATTCCAGACCCCATTATTGTTCCAAGCTCTGACATTCAATAGGAAATGAAAAACTACTCTAACCTTCCTTCCTGCTCATAAAGTCCTGGAAGAGGTGGATAAGACCACAGAATCTTTTGACTTAGGATATATTTTTTTTTCCATTTACATAAATCCCCCAGGCAGGCAGGAAGAGACACCATTTCAAACCCAGTCCCAAATATTTCATTCGGAACAGTTATCTCATAATTACAGAACTGCTGCCAATTAGCAAATAGAGAAACCTGTAGAATAATTTTGTGTTGTCAGGCATAGAGGAAGGGATGGTATTGATGGGCTTTTTCATCCATTATATATAGTCTTGAACTAAAACTAACAGTCCCACAGTGTGACCAAAGAATTTCTTTGGGTAATGGGTACTCATACCCTTTATGTATAGATTGAAACACCTTTTCCCCTTGAAGGCACTGTCTGTCATGAACTAACTATTGTTGAATAGAACAATAGAGTAATGCACAATAATATTGACAATGTGAAGGATGCACTTCATTCAGTCACCAAAAATGTACTGAAAAATAGAGGTGATATAATTAACTTTGGTGGAATCTAGAGTGATAACATCTACATGTATATTTTTCCCTAGTAGTCTGATTTGTGCAGAGGAAGAACCTTTCCTTAAATACCAACTAAACTACAGCATCATCAGTAATGCTTGTCCTGAATGTTGTACGGATCCAGGATACAGTGAGAGGAAGGTTGCTATTCAGCCATCAGAAATTCCTCCTGGAAAACTTCCTTTTAACCCATCTCAGACTCTTTAATTCATATTTGGATGAAAAGCTGTGATTTTATTTTGTTGCTACTTCACATCATTTTCCACTTGTTGGTCTGCACACATGCTATTTAGGTTTAGAAAGCTACTGTAAGCATTGGGTGTTTCCTAACCTCCTAACCATGCCTTGCCAATGGCTCCAGTGCAGGCTTCATGTAGACCACATGGACATTCTACATGTGGTGTTTGCAAGCACATGAACTCTGACTTTACATGCAGACTCAAGGTCAGAAGGTGAACAGATGTGACCTTCAGGCCATTTCAAGGACACTCTGAACAAGCAATGCAGGTAAATGCAAAAAAACTGTACAAGACTCCTCATATAAAAGAAATACTATATCACTACAGCTTGACAGTCAAACCAGTTATGTCCCAACCCAAGTGCTTGGAAATAATCAAATCTCTGCCTACGGTTGGATAAGATGGGGAAACTCTACAGCCTTTTGGATGCTAGAATAGATTACTAAGTAGGTGTCACTCCTGCGGTGTGAAATAGGTGTAGGACATTGAATATCATACACAGTACAAATCTAGTAAGTGCAAATACTCCCGAGAAGAGAGCACAACAGACTCTTTACTCAAAAATCACCCATAATCAAGGAAAATCCAACTGTGGGACATCTCAGCCCTCGATACAGTGATGGGCTTGCTTTCTACTAGGTCACCGACGCTATGTGCTCACTTCTGTGAAATCTTTCTTCATGCATATTCTACCAAAAAAAAGTTACTTTCCATGAGGATGTGAAAATCATATCCTTGAAAGACAACATATTTTGCACAGATTTTGACTCATCCTGTATAAGTAGGGACAGTCAGACCTACCAGAAACTAAGGTCAGACACACTGAAATCAGTAAGAATTTTGCTACCAATCAGAATGAAAGCTGAATCAGACTTCATAGTTACATTTCTAAGAATTTTAATAGGCAACACTGTGTTTTTATAATGTCTCTATTTAAACAGCTTATTCTTTTAATAACATCCGTTTTCCTTCATTTATGTTACAAATAAACAGGAATTGTTGAGCTGATGCTTAGAAGAGGGCAAATAATGCAAACAGTTGCTACAGTAATAACAACAAAAAATTAGGATTCACCTCTGGCCCTGCATTTGTTAAGGATAAATTGGGTGTAGTAATTTTTATTGCATTCACTGTTAAACAGACCACACACTAGTCTCTTTTAGAAAAATTTAATCAGTGCTTTAAAAACATTTGCATGATTCCTAAGATCTGTAGCTCCTCAGGATGTGCAAAGGATGCTGAAGATGCTCAGCACTTTCCCTCCTTCTCTGTTCAAAAAAATATGATTATTTACTTTGGGGGATAAAATCAGGTGGATATAAGAAGCGTTGCCTACTGCTGGCCTGACACCAGAAGGCGTGACATTCTTTTCTTTTGCATCAAAGTCACCCAAATGAAGAAGAGTTTTCCCCATATGGATATAGATATGGTTAGATTGTGCCATTCGGGCCTGGTGCCGAGTGAGTGTGCCCAAGCTGCTTGTGTAGAGGACGGACCTATTACTCCTTCTGTTTGTTTGAAATATCATATGAGTTTTTTACTGTTTTCCTGATGTCCAGAGAGGATCACCAGATTGAACGCAACCTGGCACACTTTCCTTCTTTCATATGAATTTTTCTCAATGCCTTTTCCACATCTCCAAGCAATATGACAGTTGGCTTAGTGCCACCCTGCCATTTTTATGTAGACTAAGAAAGTAAATAAAAAATAAAATGGAAGGGAAAAGAAGAAAGAAAGAGTAATGGAAATGAGGAAATTAGAAAATAACATCCTATTTTTTCTTCTTTAGAAAAATTATATTATTTTCTAATTTCCTCATTTCCATTGCTCGCTCTTTCTTCCTTTCCCTTCCATTTTATTTTTTATTTATTTTAAAAATTTGTATTTATTGTATTTTTTTAAAATAATTAATTTTAAGTTAGTAGCAGAGGGACTGGAAGAATTAAGATATAAAGGGAAGGAATTCCTATAGTCTACTGTTTTCCCTAAATCCAGTCTGCACTTGTTCCTTGTGCGCTGCAATAGTGTGGTATGCAGAACACCATATCACACTGCTACCTAGCAGAGTAATGAATTAGTTAATGTTGTAAAGCAAGCCGAGTACATATCGTTCTTTATAGATGCCAAACACTGTTGTTATCTGGTGAAAACTGCTGTTCTGCAGATCTTATGAAAAAGCAACTTGATGTAGCTCTAGTGTGGACCTAATGGTAGGACTCAGTCAGGCTGAGGTCACACACTTACTCTTGCGTAGGTGCTTAAGGACTCTGCCAAAGTAGGGTCTATAAATGCAGCATATGGTTTCAAATCACGGGGCATGGCCAGTATGTGGAAAACTTGCTCGTGCTTTGGGCTTCAGGTTAACCAGAGAGATTTGAGGGAAGAGAGGGAACCCTGTCTCTGTTTCTACTGCAGCTGCCGAGAGCTGCTGCTGCTGCTGTTTGCAACACCAGGGACCGTGGGGGAAGAAACAACTTGCACATGTTCTGCTGGTGAAGGCATCGGGAAAGCCCCTCCTTGTCTCCCTACCACTATTCACATCCTGAGATATGGTCTCTAAATAATCCTTTGCATGACCTCAGAAAGGCCTGCTCAGTTCCTTTCTTCTCTCCATAATAAGAACAGAAGAATTTTTTTTTTTCAGTTTATGGACACAATAATCTCATTAAAGCTTCACTCTGACTTCCAGAAATTTTAATATACCAGCTGGTTAATCACAATAATATCCCTCCCCCCTTCACTTAATGGAAATATCCTGCATTCAGGAAGTATAAAGCTCTCAACACGTTGACCACAGCAAGGATTACAGCCTCATGCGGTGACACTTTTCCAACTGTAGATCTTGTGTGCTTCACAAACCTCAAACAACCTCATAAACAAGTCTGAAGCAGACCTAATGTCAGGCTTGCCAAGGAGAACATGAAGAGTGATTCTGTTAATGAGGTCTGGCTGGAACTGAAACACCTCTCCTAAGTGTGTTATTTTTAATCAAGTCATTTCCAGCAGGAACCTTTATAGAAGTGCACAGTGATTCATTCCTTAAAATGTGCATTCGCAGGCCTCAGTCTTGGGCCACTGATGTCACCTAAGGCTTTAATAGTGACGATTGGATGTTGAATGAGACACCGAGGGATTGATGCTCAATGATTTAATACCCAGAGATCAAAGTAGGATCAGAGCGTTCAGACATTCAGAGAGAGGGTCAGGAGCATGATTTGGGAGCTCGCCTCTGCAACTGATAAGTCAATAACAATTTAGGGAGTTTCTATTGCATTGCACCACCTCTACCTGAGCATCTGAGCAGAACAAGCCTCTTGCTTGAGACTCACACTCAGGGTACAACAGAGGCTCCCAAGGGGCAGTGAGCAAGTGTGCATGGAGCAGGGCAGGTGGTTAACAGAGGCAGCACATCCAGTCCGAGACCATTTGCATTCAAAAGGTTAATTGAAGAAAGAGATGCTCTTCTCTAGGAAGAAGGAAATTTAAGATCAATGTGGAAGGATTTTCCTCTGGAAAGACTTCAGACTCCTTTCTCCCAGAAGAGGCCTGTAAGTCATTAGATTACTTTAAAGAAGAGAGATTGTTTTTTCTGCAATTAAGTCACTATGAAATCAGGCATATCAGCCTGATATATCAACCAGCCATATATGAAGATAACTAAACTTCTGTCTACCACGAATGTAAGATTTGAGTGGATTCAAAGCATATATTTGCTTGTATAGAAATGCATTCATGCACATGTGTTCACGTTCAGTTGTATGGAAAACCATCTAAATTCTGGTTCCCTGTAAAGTCCACAGAAAAATAAAGACATAAAACGATGTTCATCCAACCTCTCTGGATATCATCTTAGGATAGCATGGACCAGCCTCTGGAAGGAGCTGTTACTATCCATGTAGAGAGAACCTCTGCTATTTGGAAGAAGTGTCTACCTTTTAGACAAATTAAGTATAATAAAACCAACCTCAATCACTCAGTAGGCAAAGAGAAGAAGGTTGATTATCTCCATTTATGTATATAAGAAATGAGGGATAAAGCAACTGCTTCAGACTAGTGATGGAACTAAGAAGACTACGTATTTCGTCACTCTCATACAATGTCTCTGTTCACTGGATCACGTTGTTTTTCTAATGGTTTTCTACTCTTGGAAATTTGCTGTTTCTGGATAATGGTTCCCAAGGAGTTATTTAATTAAAGCCCCTGTGTAGCCAGTTTTATTCCAGAATTTTGGAATAGCTATTCTGGTAAATTCTGAAGTGTCAAGAAGCCCTAAGGCATGTAAAAAGAAGCCTGCACCTGTGTCAATGAGAAATAGTGAAAAAGGAAGGTAAAAATAATAGCAAACTTCCGTATACTGGGAAATGGCCATGAGAATGCTGCTGGTAGCATCATTTTCAATCATTCTGGCACACAAGCAGCTAGAGCTGAGCAACTAGTTTGGAGGGGAAAAAAAAAAAGAAAAGATTAATTCAGTTTCTGTTTAGATTGACACATGATCTTCAAGGTTGTGACTTACTCATTATTTGAAATTACATTTCAAATAATATGTTGGAGGCATTCGTGTTCTCAAGTCTGTGAGCTGCTCCTTGTATATGTTTGATATTTGAAAATCAAGCTGGGCTAATTAGTTTTGATTAGACACATAGTTTATGAAGTGTTAGCTCCTTGCCTTGATTGAATTAACATAGTTCTTAGAAACATGTGTTACATGTGGAAAAAGAAAAAAACAAAAAGTATTTGAAAATACTCTTGCCACAAATATCTTCTGGAAGTATTTTGAAATACTTGCTTGCACAAACTTTCCTGCAGTAAACTTACTGGTTAGGCTATTCATAGAAAATGAATACACTGGCAGCATAAACAGAGCAAAAAAAACCCCCATGTCTTGCCTTTTATTTGAGCAAGTAGTCAATGTTTTGTAGACTTAGCCAGCACTGCTCACTACTGAGTTTAACTGCACTCACTAGTTTTGTAGCCTTCGTTCCTGGTGCTGAGCACTTATTCATGCATGTTTGACTGCATTAAAGTCAGTGAGACTGCCTGTGACTTTGAGCACTCCAGAGGAAGGGCTACACAAGCTACCGCCCCAGTTTACAAAGCCCAGCCCTCGCTTTGACTGCGTGACCCACTCTCACCTCCTTCTTACACCCCTGGCTCCAGCATCACGGACCTGCAGCCGACCTCTCATGGTCAAGTCTCTCACGGCAGGTTCGTTGTGGTTCTCCCAGCACACCCCCGGCTCCATCATCACGCACACGCTCAGACACACTCACCTTCAGCTCCAATCATGCCCTCTTCCCTCCGTTAACATGTACTCGCTCAGACACTTTCACATTTGGTTATATACCCCAGCCCTGACACTCACATTCGGTTATGTCCCGATTGCTACACCCACACTTAATTACAATCACACCCTCGCGCTCCCCACGCGGTCGCAGCACCAGTGCTGCCCACCTCCCCCCACGCTCAAGCCATAATCACATGCGATTAAACCTACAATTCTGCACTTAGGGTATAATCCTTTGCTGGCATTCGCAGCCACTTGTGTTCAACAGCCTTCCCTGGGTTGCACGTCTGCTCATCACATGCATATACACATGGGGACATCAGGTTTCTTCTTCCATGCTGACAGCATGGATTTAAGTTGATTTTTTGCTTTTTTAAATTTTTTTATTTTCTTTTTCAAAGTAGAAAATTGTGTCTCCCAGTTTGCTAGAGGAGATATTTAGGGGAAATCCTTCTTCTTCTAGAATCAGCAATAAAGAGAATTTGGTGATGACAGCCCTGTCCCAAAGCTGTGATCTTCCTGACCCTGTGAAGGCCCAGCTCAGAGAGGGTGTCAAACCCACATAAGCTCTAGAAAGCCAGGGGAAGAGGAGGAATATTTTTATCATACTGCATTCAGTCCCAGAAACTTCAACAAGATTGATGAATATTAATTTTTTTTAAAAAAAGTGGAAAAAAAAAAAGACCTTTTTGGATACATAAACACACATCATCCCAACCAGCCAATGTGCACACATATACACCCACTCCATATTGGTTTTGCCACTATTTAAACCCATAGTAAGTCTGAAACATACTTAATTGGAAGCTACAGTAACCTGAACCGTTTTCTAGAGAATCCTTTGGTTTAGAAGGATAAGAGAAGATAAAGCTCTGGCTAAGATGCCAAATTTCCATTGAGTATTCCTGAGAGAGATTGGGATTTGGGTTTTTTGTTGTTGTTTTTGTTGTTTGTTTGTTTAATCGAGGCTTAAAATGCCAAACAATTTCACAATTTCTAAAAGCTACAACAAGGACAAAAAAAAAGAAAATACTCTGCAGGCTGAGACAGTCTGTGGATAAGTGCCTGCTGCCACAATAGAACACACATGGGCCGTTGAAAAATGCCTTTGCAGGGAGCCAGGCCACAAATAAAGACAGACATGTGGTGTGGGGTTGAATTGGCCACTTTTTTATTAAATAAACAATTGATCCGAATCAAGCAACTCTAAATCATTTAGGAGGTCTTTGTTGATCCTGACCAGAACTAATATGTGCAGATAAGTCGCAACTTGGTTCCGTAATTATCATTCCCCGCACGGTTCCCACACCTCAGAAATCCCAGTCCTGGGTATGGCAGGAAGGCAGAGGAAAAGATGAAGGGGATGATAGAAAGGGGCACAAATAGGAGGAACTGTCTCACTTCACCATCCAGGCATCTTAAGCAGTGTCTAAGCCTTGAACAGATATAAATGGCAAAGGTGGGACCCAGTGTCTGCAACTGCTACCCCATGTGATGCCAAATGCTGCACGCAGGGAGCAATAAAACGGTGCATGCCCCTTGCAGAAGTCCACAGAGGGGGACAGGGAAGTAAGGAGACAATGCGTTCTGCCCTTTGTTTGCAGAGAAGCTAAAGCAAGACCTTTGGTACAACCTGGTTACACCTTAAAGAGCTCGCTTCCAATGGAAAATATAATAAAATAAATATAGGAAAACCACAGAGTGTTCTACAACAGCGCTTTTTAGAATCAGGAGACAATAAAAGGACAACAAAAAGATTTGCAATACTCTCCTATTTGAAGAGAATCAGACTAGATTTAGGCATATCTGAATTTTTCAGCTTTACCCTTATTATTTTAGCTGCAAGTCCAAGGTATTTCGTTCCTCTCTTTTCGCACTACTTGGGTAAGAGAGATCCCTTTTGGTTATCATTTCTTTAAGCTGATGTTGTCCTTTTGTTCCTGAATCTTTCTTCAGGATCCCATAATTTGGCCACTTAAAAAGACAAGTTTTACTTAGCAGACATGTTCCATCACTGCTCCATTTGAGAGCCTTGGAAGGATGGGCAAACAAAACATAGAAACATTTAGGGAAATGCAGTTTTATTAGGATAAATGCAACTGAGATGACGCATGGTAGTCTTCATATACATAAGTGAAGGAATAGGGCCAAAAATGGGAGAAATGGGTTCTAAAGAGAGAAAAGCACAATAATGACAATATTTCTGTTGCATCTTTTTCTGTTAATACCATTTTTAGTTGTTATTGTTGTTTTGAGAGGTGTCACTGTCTAGAAGTGGGTATTATTTTCTGGTGATCGGTCAAGTGCCTAAAGATGTAGTGTTGTCATAATATGAAAAAATAATAAATAATAAAAAAAAAAAAAAGTTCCTTCAAAGTGACATTTTCCTGGAAACTTCATCTTGATGGACTAGCCACAGTCCTGAGGGTCCTTCAGGATCTCAGACGGGGTTCCTGAGGCTCCTTTTATGCCCGCTGCTCCATTAGGCTTCTCTGGTGAGTGTTTTTGCGGAATTATCCCCAGAATGATCTGGACCCTATGTTAGTAGTGGGGCCATTTCCTATAGAGAAAGAAAAAGAGAAGAAATAAGCGATGTGAATCTGCTCTATTATTACTATTACTATTATTACGCCATCCAAAATGACAATCAGGATAGGGCAGAAACTTTACAATAGAAAGAGCCTAATGGAGATTGGAGTTTTGTGCTGCTAAAAGAGCTTGTGGGAAAGCAGCAACCACAACAACAATAAACACAGGCGCAACGACAACAAAAAAATCTGGGATCCCGATGCCTGGGCCCATAGTAAGAATAAAAAATGCAAAGCCCGGGCCACCTCGCCTTTAATTTCCTAACTGCTGTTTTGTAAGGCTGTGTCATGCTTCTCAGTTCAAACACGCTTTGGCTCTTTATTATTCATGGGCCTTTTTCTCAGTCAGTGGTGTTGAATAATAAAACAGCCCAGGATCAAATGGGCCAATTCTCCACGCCTGACACCAACTGCTACTGTTCGCTGGGCTCTGCCAAGCGTTGCCTCTGATAATGAGTGGGATTTGGTTAAACAGTAAATTAATGAATAATGAAATATCCAGGTTGATCAGTTAGAGAGCACGCTTGCTTTGCCCCCGGCCAAATGCCCGGGGCAGAAATTACTCTCAAACGGCACTTGCCTGTGTGCTGGGCTGGATAACTATTTTACAGCCTCTTGCTTGACAGGATGTTTGGAAGGGGGCGAGGGGAGCCAGGGGAAGGGGGAGGCGGGTTGGAAAAAGGGAAAAGATCAGGGCAAGCCTCGTTATCACCTTGCGGAGGGCAGGAGGAGCCGGGGGGGTCTCGCAGGGGCTGGAGGTTTTGCAGAGCCGAAGGGGCTGCGGCAAAGGAAAAGGAGGGAAAACCCTGCCCGGGATGGAGAGAAGGAGAAAGTAAAACAGGAAAGAGAAAACATCCCCGAGAAGCCTTTTTTTTTCCCCTCTCTCTGCCCAGAGAGACATAAATAGCTGCAAAATATTCCCCGCAGGTCAGTACACAAGTGCACGAATATACACAAGTACCCACACAGGCATACAGAGCCGGGGGGGACCTAAAAGCGGCAACAACACCAACAAAAAGCCCTTAAGCTCTTCCCGATTTTCACACACGCATCCTCCAGAACTACACAGCGCCCCAGCCCAGTGTGTGGTTTTGGGGGTGAAGGGAGGTGTTTCTCCCCACTGCCTCGCTCACCGCTAATTGCCATCTTTTATCCAGAAGCGAAGATCCTTGTAATTCCCACACTTTTGTTTTTCTTTTTTCTTTTTTTCTTTTTTTTTTTTTTCAGACTTTATAAGCAAGCGTCGAATTTCTCAAGCCAAGTCTGGAGTATTTGTTGAGAGGGGGACAGGAATAAATACATACATATATACATACGTACGTAACTTTTCCAAAAAAAAAGGAAAAAAAAGGAGTTTGCAGGTCAGGGCTGAGTTACTTTCCGTTGCCTCCTGTCCCTAATAAGTTAAAGTTTAAAGAGACTTTCGAAGCATGAGGAAGGAGGTCCCTGCTGCGCCGCCCCGGCTGCCGCCGCGGGGTCCGGGACTGCAGCCCCGGGGCGCACCAGGCGATCCTGGGTCTCCCCTTCGCCTTCTCGGGCTCCTTCCTCATCCTCCTGCACGGAATTTGTTAAGCGAAGGCAGCACATGAAGAACTGGCTACCAGAAGCGTTTTCCAAACCGGTGTTTTGCTTTACTCGACTGCTTGCCCCCCGGAAATTCTCTCCAATTCTCCCATCATATATTAATAATAAAGCCCTAACTTTTCATTGCATAATACCATGCTTCTTGATGTTCGTATTATTGTATTATCCTATTTTAAACCAACCGCAAAAGGTAATCTATTCCAGTGAGAAACATCTACCCTAAAATGCTCTCCATCCTCAATGTGCAACTTTAACTCACCCACGCCACCACCACCACCTTCCCATCTTTGTCCGTTATTGCGATTTATTGCACAGGAGTGGAAACGGGCTTCTCCCTAGTCCCTCTAGGAGCCTCTCAGGACTCAAAGAAAGGGACAACCGAGTGGGAAGGAGATCGGGACTTGCTCTCGTCCCGATTGCCGCTCCCGACTTTGGGGGCCAGCGCAGAGCTCGCCTTGACACCAGCTTTTCCTGCGGGTCACTGGGAGCTTTGCAGGAGCCTTTAGTGGCAGGTGATGCTCTTCGCTCTGGTTTCATCTAGCAAAAGACACTCATTGGTAGATTTAATCTGTTTATGTATTTATTTTTCCGGAAAGAGAAATGCCCCCACGCACTTTCTTTCCGCCCTGGCGTTTTCAAGCAATCCCGGAAAACCATGCCCGTAATTTCAGCTACACCCGATGCTCTTTGGAAGTCGCACCACGCGCTAGTCCCTCCCTGGGAAGCATCGAAACGGCTCCGCTTTACACCCAGTGCTCTCCTCGCCCCGAGCATCCGGAGGCATCTGGAGACGACGGCTCTGCCGCGCACGCCGCCCCTGATTGAATATTGCCATTAATTACGGGCTCAGCACCTCCCTGCGCTGGGAAACGCGCGCAAGTCGCGCTGCGCGCAGTGCCGCGTAACAGCCAGGGCAGCGCTCGGCTCTGCTCTCCCTGCCTCGCAAAGCGGCGATTCCCATTGTCCTTTTTTTTTTCTTTTTTTTTTTTAAATGAATTTTTATTTATTTATTTATATTTTTGACAGTGGACATAGAGGTATGTCTACAGGGTTATTCACAGAGATATTCACAGGGTTATTCCGAATCTTTCCCAAGTCTCAATCTGTGCGGAAAGGACAGACCTGTCTCTCTTTTTTCCCACTGCCTCAAAAAAAAAAAAATGCCCTGGGGGTCCGGGGCAGGTTTATCTTCAATGCCCAGCCCAGAGGAGAATAAATCACGGGGCTGAGCTGGGGAAGGACCCAGGGAAGAGGTCGCTGGCTGAAGTTTATTCCAAAAATTTAAATGCTAAGATAAAAATTATTTTTTTAAAAAAAAGTTTATTTATTTTTTCGCTTTTGCCTCGTCTCTCAAATCATAAAACTTGGCAGTAGTGTTGAAATGGGGGCAACTCCACGCTTGCTCTACACACGATGTATCTCAACATCCTGGGTACTGCTGTACACGTTCAGCCAAAGTGGAATAAAAAAAAAGGAAAAATAATAAGAAAAAAGAAATAAAATAAGAAAAAAGAATGCGCGTGGATGTGTGTTTATGAGAGACTCATAGAAAAAAAAAGTGAGGAATTCAGTGAATAAATCGGTTTTAACTGGAGATTATTTAAGCATTTGAGTAGTCCCATCATAGAGACACCAGATGTTATTTATAAGGTCTCATATAAATGTGGGCCGTACTATGCAGGTGGGGAGGGAAAGTGAGAGGGGAAAAAAAAAAAAGAATGAATAAATAAATAAATAAATAAATAAATAAAAAGGAAAAAGAAAGAAAAAGAAAGAAAGAAAAGAAAGAAAGGAGATCACCCCAAAGGGATGGAAGACAAAAATGAGGTTTATGACTATATAAATCAAGGTGAAGTTTTGTAATGGAAACTCGAACTGCCTGGAGTTTAGAAAAGAGACTGGGGCAAAGCAGGAGAAACGGAGAGAAGGTCCCCGGCGGTCATGGCTGAGAAAGCAGATTATAACATCAGACCGGCGGGGAGGGGGACGTTTTGATGAGCTGGGGTACTGCTGCTACTCATTTATTTTTCACCTCAGCTAGAGGAGAGGCTCTAAGTCAGGAAAGTGAAAAAGGAAGGAAGATAGATAGATAGATAGATAGAGAGAGAGAGAGAGAGAGAGAAAGAAAGAAAGAAAGAAAGAAAGAAAGAAAGAAAGAAAGAAAGAAAGAAAGAAAGAA